>JBAJMU010000008.1:6348380-6420106 GCA_037952995.1 Hyposoter didymator
CCTTCTCTCGTGTTCGTCTTCATTTCTCACTTATGTTTTGTCTCGTTTCTTCATCATTCTCGTCGCTCGTCCTCACACGACGATCCGAAAACATTGAGAATACAAATGCAGCGGGGACGTGCGGTTTAAAAGAAGGGAAACTAAAAACAAACACTTCGATTATTGCGGCTTTGATAAATAGGGCGAAAATAGTCGAAAGATCGAAATCAATCGTAGAGATCGTTGAAAAATTCTCATCCTCATTATTCGATATTCGTAATGAATTTGTTTTATTGTCTCGTTCACGTTTCAAAGGCGAATTCTTTTCCATTTTTTATGTTCATTATGTTCTGTTGTACGCTTTAAGCGCTTTTCGTAATACGCGAAATTGAGCCAAAGAGAGAAAGACATAGATGATGCTCGCGCCTTGTTTCCTCTCGTTTTTTTCTCGCTCGATTTTACAGACAACCGAGCAAGCTTTCGTTCAGGGGGTTGAAAACGCTAAATGATTGAAGAAAATACACGTCGCGCACGTTCGAACGCACGCGGACGAATGGATGCGCACAAACATTTTTAAAAGATACGAGAAAAAAACATGAAATTCCATCGTACGAGTTTCCAACACGAGCCTTTTCTCTCGTTTTCCCAGGCGGTCGATCGATTCTCTTGGTGAATAAATGGTGCGGGAGAATAACATCAGTCCTTACATTTTCCTCGTGACCGGAAACCTCTGCCCAACCCCCTCGTTTTTCAGTTTTTATCCATTTTTCTCAACCGAGACGAGAAATCCCTTTCCTCCTTACCCCCTCGCCCCGCCATCTTTATATATTATATACGATAATATTTATGCCGGAGATATTTACCAATAACATAGTAATTCGTGTTATACCGTTCGGGAAGATGTGAGAACGGACGAAGCAGGAGAAGCAAATTGTATGTGTATATTTTTGTTAGGCTCTTCTCAAACCTTTTCATTTCGTCTTCAACGTCATTTTTATTTATCTTTATCTTTTTTTGCTACTAAAAAGAATAAAGATAAAATAATTAATTCCGTCGAACAACACGTCGCGACTAGTTGGGCTCGAGGCACAAATATATCATCTCGACAAATTCTTGGTTACGCGTCTCCGCATTCCGCAGAGATGTCCTCGCGAACGAATAACATTCTCGTTTTATTATCGTTCAAACAACAATAACAAATGGTGTGCGTGTTCGTGTGTGTGCGTGTGAAACTTTTGAAACATTGAGAAATTTGCTCGGAGATGAAAGAGAGCGTCGTGATCGCTGATCCACTACGTGAGAGCGTGGAAAGAACGAGAATTGTGAATCCTCCCCTCGCCTGAGATCCCTCGTCGAACAAAACATCGCCTTCAAATTGACCCGCAACGTTCAATCCTCTCCTGAAAATTTTATTCGTTCTCGAGCGCGCGAGTAGCATTTCGAGATGTCGATATATATTTGGCGAAAGGAAAGAAAAGCGTGTGAAACGAATTGAAATCCCGGGGAAATGACGATTTCTTGAAAATTTTCTAAATGTACGTTGCAATCGTGTTGCGAATATCATCGAGTAGATTGTGGGGAAAAAGTAACGAACAAAAAAGCAACAATCGTAAAAATGCGTTTGCGCCAAGTTAAAAACGTGCCACAAGCGCTCTTTCTCTCTTTCTCTCTCTCTCTCTCTTTCTCTCATTGCATTTATGTGTGTATTACAAACCAACAAGAAAACGAGATCCGATATTAAAGAAGAAAAAAAAAACAACGTAAACAAATGGATATATTAAACGTTCGAACGAACGTTCGCTGTCGTGTTGAATATTTTTCGATGTGTATCGGTGTCTGTCGCGCAAGCAAACGAGAGAAAACATACAAACCAGAAGGTAAAAAAGAAGATCTAATCAAAGGACGAAACTGAGAGCGAAGTTGCACGAATTTAACCAACAACTTTGTCGACAAAAACAAAGAAAAAGAAAATACGACGAAAAAGACGTTTATAGTCTTGTCATCTCTGTCGCGTTTCGCGCACATTCTCAATCGATTAATAAGCAGCGAATCGAGCTGGAGATCAAAGTCAATGAACAAAAATATATCTTTTGAATCTAGAGAGAATCGGAAACGAAAAAACGATCGGGAAGAGTGTGCATTTCATTGGAATAGCGCGAGCTTGTTCGAAACGACGGGGGATTCCGTGCACTTATCGTCAATGTATGCCCACACGAATTCGTTTTTTTTTCTCTCACAGTCCATTCTGTGACCATTTCCGCATTTTTCTGCTTCTTTTTCCGCCCACTTGTGTTTTTTTTATTCTATCCTGTGTCCCTCACGAACAAAGGTAAAGGAATAACGAATAAATCGTCGATAAGAAAAAAAAAACACAGATCACAAACGCATGAACACGTTCTTCCAACTCGAATCCGTGAAATAACTGACTCGCTATTATCTCTTGGTCTGGAAAGACAAGGAGGAAAGCTTCTCCATCGATCATTGAACAAAAAAGCACTGTAACGAAAGCCGAAAAGGAAGAGAAACTCTGCCGGCTGCTAAAATCGGATTTCAAGTTGCGAGAATCCAACGCACGTCATCCTTTTTATCATTTTATCATTTTGTTTTGTCTTTTACCGCCGAGTCGACGTGTCACACGAGATACTTATTCTCTCTTTGAAAAAAGGAAAAAATAAATGAATAACAAACATACAAATCGATTCCGAAAAACAGCATCACAGCGAGAGAGAAATTAACAACAAAATCACAAAAAGGCACTTCTTATTATAATAAAATGTTACATTTATTGAACGTACGAAAAAAAAAAACAGCAAAAAATAACAACAAGCCAAGAAGAAATTGAAAAACGATAAAAAATGCAAGGATGAAGGAAATAAACCCTATTATATCACCTTTGCCCTCCCCAACCCAACCCCCTTTCCCCTGGCCCCCAAATTACGTTGTTCTATTTGTATTTATCATCAACCATCGTAATTGTAAATTATAATTATTATAAACGTTTACACGAAATAATAAATTCTGATAAAATGTCTGAAAAAAAACGAGTACGCTATCGAACGATTTCTCGCTGCTCTGTCTCTCGTTCTCTCTTTTTATTGGCTCTGCGGAGAAGCGAGACAGAAAAAAGTACTATAGTTCGTGGAATTCGGCGAGGGCCATCACCTCGTCGCCTCTGGGAGACTCCTCGCTTCATGCGCCGTCGCGTCAACCACAATTTTCCATCCAAAAGCAACTGGACGAATTCCGACGACAAATCAATTTGAAAAATTCATTTTTTCCCAATTCTGCGCAGTTTCGTAGATTTCTCGGGAATTTTTCATCCACGGAAATCTCAACGACGAATTTTTGAATATTTTTCTTCATTACAATGGAAATACACAGTTTGGGGAATTCTGTTGATTCGATTTTGCGGCTTCGAGGCTGTGGCAGGTTTTTCATACTTCGATAATAATGAACATAGGTCGATGGGATTTCATCCTTGCAGGATAATGTTTGCGAATAAAATTATTCCGCATTTTCATCCACGACTCAGAGGAATTGATTGAGTTCCCTGGTTTTTTTTCGTTTTTTTTTCTCCACCGCGAATATGATTTAGAAATCCTGGATCGTCGTCAATTTTTAGTCGAAATTTTCGATATTTTGGCAATTTTGTCGTGTATAGCGGAGCGAGATTTGGAAAAAATGTGTCTGACGATTTTCGGAAATCTCAGAAATCTACTGCAATTCCAGAGACTCCCGGCTTCCGAATATTTGCACAGTGACGTAGGCCCGCTTCCTGGAAGCCCTACCGAACTGTAGAACTCTATACAGCGCAATAAGAGAAGTACCGCGAGCCATGCCTGCGTCGGCACGTAGGCCATTAATCGAGGACTCGAGTCTTGCCTCACGTTGCGTCAAAGGATGGTAAAAATTTTAACCCGGGGCTTCACGCATCTCGCGCAAGTCTTGGCGCCGCGTATTAAAAATATACGTGAGCAGTTCCACGAGCACAGGTTGTGCCCAGCCAGTGGTCATCCCCGCAAACACAAAGTCCAAAAATCTAAAAGTTCGGTCGTCAAAAATTGCAGTTAACAAATGATGCGTCGTCTCATTTCGAAACACGGCTACCAAAACGGTTGATAATAGTGAAAAACTTGTTGGGAGTAATCTTGTAGAACATGAAATTCTCTAAAAAAACATTTCTTACTGAATTTTTCTATTTTTCGTATTTTACTCCTGAGAGCAGAAAGAAACAAATCCTGGAGAGAATTCAGGCCAACGTTTGGGGGTAATTGTTGGTAATAAATTTTCAATTCGTAATTACTTCGAGCGAAGATAATGAAAACAAACAATTACGCATGTCAAGGGAATGAATTTAAAAAAATTGTGTCCGAAAACATTTTATAGGTACACACACGAAAATGAAAATGAGTGAAAACGAATAAACGAAATGAGGGAATAAGCTACTGATGATTCTGTGGAGCAAACGTAGTTTCCGACTTTTTTTTAAATAACTAGGAACTTGCACGAAAGAATATTCTCGCAAGGTCGCCGGTCGTCTTATTTAAAAATGGAACGCGCATTAGCTTTTTTACATAGCTACACAACACATCGAGCGAACTAAGAAGTTTTTTTCGTTTCAATAACCAAAAGTTAAAATTAACACGATTGTGTTGGTTCGTTGTCGTTTATAATTAGAAACGACATTCTATTCCCAACTGGCGAGATACGCGCTGTAAAAATCGATAGTACATTTATCGGGAGCGCCTGCTTCTGTTATTGACGAAATAACATTATTGGCTTGGGTTACATCACGACCACAACGCTTTTCGTCATGCAATTTATTGCAATTGAAACGTCGTATGAAGAGGCTTAAGGTTACAAGTTCGACTCTGCGGTCAAATGAGAGTTCATTTTTCTCATTGCTCATACAAATCGTGATTACTTTAGGGAAGGAGAGCTGCACGTATTGGAAAAATGTTTAACCTCGTAATAGAAGGTTCTGTTCAGAATGTCGAAGCAAACGAAACCGATTTTTCGGTGGAATATATTTTCGTTCGACAAGGTCGACCCTCAACAAACTCGAGCATGGGCTGATTTCAAGTTTTTGAGGTTAGGAATTCGTAATATGAGATTATTTCGAGATTCAAGATCCTAATGGTTCTTTCTCGATAAGCGAAAAGATAAAGAAGTAGATAGTCTCGGATATTTATGAAACATGATTTAAAATGAAGAATTATTGCTCCGTTTCAATTGAGTACAGACACTAACTTGAAGTCAAGAATATATAATTATTGGATTTATTCGAATCAATGAAACGCGCGTTTTCAAGCGACAATTGCCGCGAGCGTTCGCGGCGCTACGAACTGGCGAATTTCTGATATCGTGCGCGTAGCGGTTTGCGCACGGGGCGCCGAGACGTCGGGGTGGGAGTGAATTCTGCAAGACCACAAATTCTCTAAGGTCACCTTCAGACAGTTCCGATCGTGGTTCAGGTGAATTGTTACAGTGGCCACGAAAGAAGCAACGATTGTTTTACAACTTTTCTATACAAAAAGTTGGTTCGTCGGTGCCTGGATTAGTGAGATTTATTTATTTTAGGTGAGTGACACTTTCCTTTTTTGTTTGTTTTATTTTCACCAGCTATCTCGAGGACTTGTAATCAGCTGCACCGGAGCAGCGTCTCTCTGTCGTCTGCCACGCTTTGATCACGATATCTTTGAGTGACAATCCGTGTCGTGTTCGTCAATTTATTTTTGGCACTTCGCAATTATCAATTCCTTGGTTTATCGATTTCCTTGTTTTGTTTACAATATTCATGGATTCCGTAGCTATTCTTACAACCAACAAGTCCGAGTGACACGTGATACTTTCATTGAAATGAGGCTTTAAACAAATTGTCGCAACTGTCATTTTCATCGTGAATTTCAACAAATCGATTTGAATCGTTGCCAAATTTTCATTGTTAACTGATGACAGGTGACGTATCAATTTTCTCGCAGCCATTCACCGAATTTTCAGTTCAATATCGTCAAAAATTTCTAGTTCCCAAAAATTTGTCCAATTTTTCGTATTTATCCCAAACTGTTTTCGTCCATAACTGCACATCAAATAAAATTTCACGACAATAGTTCATGCACGAAGAGAAATATTCATTCTTTCATCGAAAATTCCATGAATATTTTGACAATCGCAAGATTTTCATTCAAACCGCACGACTGTCGACCTACTTTTGACTCGAGCGTCTCTCGAAATACTTCAAAGTGTACAGTGTTCAAGGTCATTGATGTTTATATTAGTCGCACCGCTTTACTACGGATTATCTCATTTCCCGATAACCTCACTGCGATCCGATGCGTTGCGAGTAGCTCAGGATGGCTTCTGATCATCAAAAAAAATCAAAAGTCCACGGTCGGCTTCCGATGCCAAAAATGAAAGAATCCAGCGCCGAGTCGGGCTGTGGCAATTTCTGTCAAAACAAACATGTTCCAGAATCTTTGGACGATTCGTTTGAAATTGAAACCTATAATAACTGTTGGCATGAAAAGGAGAACGATAAAACTTCCCGTCAGGAATCCTCTTTCCGCGGGATTTCCAGAGAGAAAAAATTAACACGCGGTAGTCTCAAAAATCGAATATTGTCCCCCGTTCTCCCCGAGGCGAGTTTGTTATTCCCAAATCATGAATTTTATCGCACAGCAATAATATGAATGTGATTCGAATGGACAGGAAATTGCTGACAGTTGCAAGAAAATCATGGCGGACGATCACGCGACACGCAAGTTCATAAAGCCTGGCAGTTACAAGGGAAAATGTCTAGCGGTCTTCACCAGCGGTGGTGATTCACAGGGTCGGTATTTATTAGAGCAAAAAAAAAAAGCTGTTTCACAGAATGATGAAACTTGTCTGATGCAATCCCATGCAATTCTCTTATGGTGTGAGCAGGCATGAACGCAGCTGTACGTGCTGTCGTTCGGATGGGTATCTACTTGGGGTGCAAAGTTTTTTTCATCAAGGAAGGATACCAGGGCATGGTCGACGGCGGTGACAACATCGTCGAGGCTACATGGTCCTCTGTGTCCTGCATTATTCACAGAGTAAGTAACAAATTCGCCCAAAAAGATAGAAAAAATAATTCCACGCGGTTACCTTTGATTATCGGAGAATTAAATCGATTGATCGATATTCGAATATTCAGAAAACAAAATTAACGTGTACGGAGTTGATGACAACATGGAAAAAATATTATTTGGATGGCTTTTCCTCAGGAAAAGCACAATTTTCATTATTCTTTCGTTTTTGCCCTACAGGGTGGTACCGTGATTGGTTCTGCTCGATGCATGGAGTTCAAGGAACGTGCTGGTCGCAGGAAAGCTGCCAAAAATTTGGTATCTCGCGGTATCATGAATTTGGTCGTCATTGGAGGTGACGGTTCTCTCACTGGAGCCAATCTCTTCAGGGAAGAATATCCCGAGCTTCTCAAAGAATTAGTCGCTGCTGGTACAAGAAATTTGACTCTAAACACTTAACCGGCATTTTTCATTTACATCTCGAAAATCCATTTCAACTCTTCATCATTGGCACCCGCAAAAATAGTGAAAATTTCGTTTTAACTCATCGACTGCGAAACTTTATCGAACGATCGAAAATTGCAGGGATTATCTTTTCTATTCGTTTCAGGCGACATAACTGCGGAGCAGAGTGAAAAGCACAAACATTTGCATATCGTCGGATTAGTCGGGTCGATCGACAACGATTTTTGCGGTACCGACATGACGATCGGTACGGATTCGGCTTTGCATCGTATCATCGAAAGCATCGATGCCATTGTCAGCACAGCTTATTCCCATCAACGAACATTTATCATGGAAGTTATGGGTCGTCACTGTGGGTAAGAGATTCTCCACTTCATTTTTTTCTTCTACATTTATTGCTCCGATTTATGATCCATCTTATCTCTATCGTGACCCGTATAAGTCGCAGATAAGATCTTCTTACAGCCAATATACCATTTTTAACTTGCAGAAGCGCTTTGTCTAACGGTCCGAGACTTGGCTGTAAGATTAAGGACGTTCGACACGTATCGTTTCAGTCAAACACACATTTTACCCAGAATTTCTATAGTTTTGGTGATTGCTTGAAATTTTGATGAAATAGGTTTTTGACTGAGGACTTGCGTGTACGATATCCTTGAGAAAAAATAGGTTAAAAATAAAAGTTATGACTTTGGGTAGGTACCTGGCAATCGTGGGTGCCTTAGCCGCCGAGGCTGACTACGTATTCTTCCCAGAATGCCCGCCGTCCGTCGACTGGCCTGTCAAACTATGTAAAAAGTTGGAGCAGGCATGTCAATTAAATTCTTCCTAATTTTTTTTTTTTCGTTCGCCAGATCGCTCGTACACAGACACATACATTTTAAAATGCTCACATGGACCAATTTTTCGAAATCGTTCATTCATTATTCTTGCAACATTCTCAATTCGACGATTTATTCGTTTTCATCATTTTTGCAGAAATTCGTTGAAATTTCCGCAAATCGTTGAATATTATTTGAAATTTCTTTTCTTTTGCAACATGAGTCCATTTAATGGTTTTTTCTTGACAATCGGCAACTAGACAGGTCGTTAAAAAGGCTTGGAAGAATAAAGAATGGTGTTGTTGGGTCATGACCATATTTTGAACTTATTTTTGTCTCAATAAAAGTCTCTTTATTTTTCGTTCACACAAGTATTACAATTGTACTAACTTTGGACGAAATTAACGAATATGTATGGCCATTTTGATTGTTTTTTCGTAGTAAACACAAAAAACAATGTTAATCGCGGTATGACACGCTTGCCTTGCGTGTTTAGAATAGAGTAACATCGGTGTCTCCCACTCACAAGTCAATCATTTTTCTCCAAAGTGTGTGTTTCTTCAAGAGAGCAAATCATTCGTAAAAATCTACATATTCACATTTTCGTACACTCTTTATGTCAGGTAACATCATTGAAGCGGTCGTGTCCAATTAAAAAATCGAGGAATGGATTTCAAAGGATGAAAAATATTTGATTGGCTGTAACGAGCATCGTCTGAGTCAATATTTCTTTGTAATTTTCATTCTAACCGAAAAATCATTCATTTCAATATTTAATTTATTCATTTATTTTCATTTCAAAATTTCGAGTGTTTGAAAATGTAATAAAAAGGAAAAAGTTAGGTATTTTGAGAATTTTAACTAGACATGGCCGATTCTTGATCATTGTTTACATTTTCCATGTCCCTATAGATTGAGGGAAGTTGAGGATAGCTCGTATGTTTGCGTTTCGACGTTAAAGTCTACTCGACGAGTTCAAAACTCTTGCCAATCCTTCCGAGGATAAATATTTAAAAAAAAGCGTAACTTGAGAACAGGATCATTCGATTAATTCGCTCATATCGCGCAAGGGCATTCATTATTCTTGTCAATTATCTCCAACTTACGCCTTGCGATCAACAGTTTTGTGTCCTCGCTGTGTCCTCTCGAAAATGGTAAAATAATTGTTTTTCCTGGGTTGTTTTTTTCGTCACCACGATTGCCCCCTTTTGGCTAGGCAAAAACCTTGACGAATTCTCGTAGCTAGATTTGACCGGTATAAAATTACAGCTACCTGGGTCTAGTCGCTGCTATGAGCTCCGAAGCAGATTTTGTCTTCATCCCAGAATGGCCGCCCGAGGGTGACTGGCCAAACAAGCTCTGCAAAAAATTGTTGCAGGTTCGGAAATGAATTTTAACATTTTTTTTCTATTTTTTTTTTTTAACAATTATTCAGGTGACGGTATTTAGAAATATCATTTCGATTCTAATGGTCCGTAGAATTTCATAAGAACTGGTCAAAATTGAGTCCATCGCAACCTTTTTTTTTTAAGTAGAACAAATTCCATTTCGATCAATGAGACAATCATTCAAAAAAATCAAATTTCAACTAAAAATGAAGAAAAAAAACGTTCCTTTGTAAATATCCTCGTCCTTGATGGAATTAATCTGACATCGTTAAACTCGTTCTATTTTTTCACACGATAACTTCACTTTTAACACCGGAAGTGTCGAGACCGCGAATATAATCGCCTCATTCATTAATCGTAATTTGATAGATATCAAAAATACTCACCCAAGCTTCTTTTTTTTTATTATTATTTTTTTTTGCGCAGTTACGTGTTATTTTTGTATGCAGTTATAATTCAATCATTGTACACACAATATCATGTATATTTCTGTCTCATTATTAGCCCGAGATCGCCCGGGCGTTATTTTGTAAAATCCGTTTTCCTTCAATAACGAACTAAGACTCTGTCATGCATTTCTTCACGTACTCAATGTTTCATTGTGAAATTTAATATCAATCGAAAACTCGAAATCCAATCAAGTAAGTAAAACTGCCAGCTGTGGAACACAATTAAAACCTTTTGTTTCTGGCCAACTGATTTTTCGATTGAATTACAATTATTTTCTCCATCATTCGAGAAAACGCTTTTTTATTCGAGCTTTTTCATTTTTTCACTCAGGAACGTCTGTCCGGTCAACGTCTCAACATCATCATCGTTGCTGAAGGCGCTGTCGATAGGAACGGCGACCCAATCACTGCTGAAAAAATTCACAAAGTTGTCGTGGAGAAATTGAATCAGGACACGAGAATCACAGTCCTCGGACACGTTCAACGAGGTGGCAATCCCTCCGCTTTCGATAGAGTTTTGGTAAATAGTTCCACACTTCCTTGCCTCGGTTCAAACATTTTATGGCCAAGAGAAATTTAACAAAACTCGATATTCTGGAGTCAATTTCAGAAAAACGAAAAGTGTTTATTTTTTGAAATTTCGTTTTTCATCATATTTTTCGCAACGTGAGCTTCGTTTGTAGTTTTTTTTTCTGCTTTTTTGTCGGAGAAAAAAAGGCTCGGCATATTTTCGTGAAAAGTTTTCTTAAGTAAACGCAAAAAATGTTGGTTCAGGGATGCAGAATGGGGGCTGAAGCAGTTATGGCTTTGATGGAGGCTACACCGGAAACTGAGGCTTGTGTCGTCACTTTGGACGGAAATCAGGCCGTCCGTTTGCCTCTAATGGAGTGTGTGCGTAGAACGAAGGCTGTTGCTCAAGCCATGGCTGATAAAAATTGGGACCTCGCTGTTCAACTTCGTGGAAAGTTCGTACAAAAATCTTCAATTTATTTCCCTATAATATGTTTTCACAAATGCGAGAAAATCGATTTAAACAAGTGAATAATCTTTTCACTCCATCGTTTCATAACGCGCAAAATCTTTGACGTTTCGAACATTTCATAACGCGATAACGTGAATTTTCCACATATTTTCAGAGGCTTCGCTCGAAACTTGGAAACGTACAAAATGTTGACAAGATTGAAGGCTCCAGCTGGAGTGCTCGAAGCCGCTAAGGTAAAGCAAATGATTTACACGATTTACCGATAAGTTGTTGTACGTTTAAAAGTGATAATTTAGTGTAGAATTACTGGGCCGCAGCAGACGAGCTCACAAAAGTTCACAAAAATACCATACTCGAGTCTTCGCCTCGATAGTTATTTAATTTTTATGAAGAAACGAAAAAAAAAAACAGGCAATGAAACGAAAATCTGTAATTTTTACTGTTTGATGCGAATCTCAGGACGGTAGCAGCCCTCCGTGTTTAACGAAGGTAATTTTAATCATTGAGTGAAAATGGAAAAAAATAAAAAACAACGCTTGCTTCTCATATTTAGAAACCATAACGACAATATTTAAAGTTCACCCCCTTCAATACAGCTATCTCTCACCAATGATGCTTCTGAATACTCCCATTTCAATACAATTATTTCCTTCAAACGCACTACCTATTTGCCAGACGTGCCAAATTCAATGACAATCGACTCACGAATTTCAAACTTTTTCTTCCTTTCAATAGCAAAACACTCTCTGTGGACAAGTAAGTTACATGTACTGCGAGATAAGAACCAGCGAGCTTTGTCCAATCATATAAGCGCATTGTTTTGAATTTGCGAGTGAGCTTAGCTCGTCACAATCGTGTATATATATATGTGTGTATTTGAGCCTCGATTTGAGCTGCCTATTGATAAGCTTGAAAGCAATTTCTCATTAGCAAAAATGAGTTATTAGAATGATTATTTCACGCACTGTATGTTTTTGCAATTTGCATTTTTGGAGCACAGCGAGAAACTCGAGTATTTCGACAGGAGAGCTTGACATTTTTCTGGCAGTGTTCGTCCACCATAATCGAACCATCGCCATCACCAAAACGTGAATGACTCGAAAAATTGAGAACCTGGCGAACTTTCATGCAATTTTCATGAAATGTTTATTTTCATGAATTTAACTGAACGCAATTGTTTTTTTTTTTACTTCGTCGGAACGAGAAGTTTCGTTTGTTTTCACTCTTAAGACTGAATTTTCATTATTCGAGAAAAGCACCGCTCGTAGATAGACAATAAATAAAGATTTCGCTGATAATTCGCTTTGCAACGTTTGACCGGCAGTGCACGCAGAGACACAACTACTTTCGAGTGCACGCTGCATGGTCCATGTATTTTTTTCTCCTCCATCGAACGATCCGTTATGAACTTTACATTATTTTCCAGGATCATTATACTTTGGCTGTGATGCATGTCGGTGCACCTTCCTGCGGTATGAACGCTGCTGTACGTTCCTTCGTCAGGAATTGCATTTATCGCGGTGACAAGGTACGCCTAAAAAAAAAAAGATCAATTTTTTTTCTCCAGTGACTTGAAAAGAATAAGAAAAGTTCCTGCTAATTTCGCTTTCGAGCGAAAATTTTTCGAACAAGAAAAATCGATCATGGAAATTGAAAGTTGAATAATTCAAAGTATTCAAAGATTTAGACGCACGTATTTTGCTTAGGTTTACGGAATTTGCGACGGTGTCCCGGGCTTGATAGCAGGCAAGTTCAAATTGATGGATTGGCCGTCGGTGACCGGTTGGGTTGCCCAGGGCGGTGCTTATTTGGGTACGAAACGTTCGCCACCGAAAGAAGATCAATATCCCCAAATCGCTGCTCGTCTCAAAGAATTCGGCATCCAAGCTCTGCTGATAATCGGTGGTTTCGAGGGTTATCAGACCGGTCTGACCTTCTGCAGCGCTCGTGACAAGCACGAGGAATTCAGGATTCCGATTGCCATGATCCCAGCTACCATCAGTAACAATGTTCCTGGAACAGAGTTCTCATTGGGTTGCGATACTGCCCTCAACGAAATAACTGAGGTGAATATATGAGAAACCTCAAAATGCAAAAAAAAAAAAAAAAAAAACACTTCATGGCTCTATATCGCGTTCCAGATTTGTGATCGTATTCGTCAATCGGCTCAAGGAACTAAACGTCGCGTATTTATCATCGAGACAATGGGTGGATATTGCGGTTATCTCGCGACCGTTGCTGGTCTCGCTGGTGGCGCTGACGCCGCCTGGATATTCGAAGAGAAATTCAACATCAAGGATCTTAATCAAGATGTCGTCGCCATGGCTGCAAAAATGTCTGAAGGCGTTCAGCGTGGTCTCATTCTTCGAAATGAAAATTGCAACTTGAATTACAACACCGACTTTATGCAGAGGCTTTTCAGCGAGGAAGGCAAAGGATTGTTCAGTTGCAGATCCAATATTATTGGTAAGCAAACAATTTTCTCAATTTTTCACGAACCGAAAACGCCTTAATGAATTATTCTGATTGCTCACAGAGAAAATAGTGTATTTTTATCATTCGTAGGAAGAAAAATAATATTTTCTTTTCATTGATTGAAATCGTTAGGTCACATGCAACAAGGTGGCTCGCCAACACCATTCGATCGTAATCTGGGCACGAAAATGGGTGCCAAAGCCGTGGAATGGTTCACCGAACAATTGAAAAAATACACAGGCCCCGATGGCGTAACCGTGACGAAACATCCTGAAAGCGCCGTAATGTTGGGTATCATTCGACGTCAATACAGATATACGCCGTTCGAGCAACTCATCGATGTTACGAATTTCGAGTGAGTTCCATAAATTTCCGTCGTCTCTTAGAAAAAATTTCAGGATTCACGTATTTTCGAAAAATCTCTCGTTTCCTGGTGGCAGGCCGTTCAGAAGTCTTCGCTCCAAATTTTGCTCCCTCGATTCCCGACGATGTTCCCAGTTTTTCTGATTTTCTCCCCGGAAATAAATCTTCTTCGTGACATGATTTTCTAAATTATTTTCTTTTTCAATTCAAGGCAGCGAATCCCGACGTACCAGTGGTGGATGAAGCTCCGTCCCTTGTTGAAGGTGCTGGCCAAGCACGAGTCGACTTACGAAGAGGAAGGGCTTTACATAACGGTGGAGGAGATGGAAAAAGACACCGACGCAACACTCGTTTAAACTGGTGGCGGTAAGAGCGAAGGAATCGTGAACTAGAATCCCTTTTTTTTTGTTTTATAATCGTTTTTTGTTTATTCGTCGGTAACTGCGTGTACGATGCAGGTTAAAAACTAGTTGTTAATAATATAGAGCAGTATTCGAGGGGCAATGCAATGCAATTGTTGTACAAAATTGCACGCTCGCAAAAGGCAGGATTACGGATTTAAAATGAAGAAAAAACTGAAAATCCGTTGAAAGGGTACGTAGCACACCCGTAAAAAGACACGTTCTCGTGATGAATGCCTACAATAATGAATTTAATGAAAAATCAGAAAACACACACAAGACGTCGAACCAACAAACGGTCGCATCTTCGGTTTATTATCATTCGCGAATAGTATGTGTGCGTGTGTGTGTTTTAATTAAAAGATATGATATAGGAAGGGATAATATGGGGGATAGATTGGAAAATATAAGCCCAAACACAAGTCACAATAGATTTAAGTGATTTATTCAACTCGAATAAATGGATTTGTTAACTGAGTTTACACGTTGTACTTTTTTCGAGCTACAACGCTGAAGAGTGCAAGATCGAACCTTCTACAGGAAAGAAAAAGAAGGATTACAAAAAGATTTCGACGGTAGTTACTGGGAAGTTGGTGAGAAGACGCGGCGAATCTTAAACGATTCTTTCGACCAAGCGAATGTCACGTTCTTCCTTGAGAACGACTTACTAAATTCACACTTTTTCACACAGTGTGTGGATGAGATAAACGAAACAATAAAACGAAACAGTCCAACACACGTAAGGGCCAAGATTTTTCGTCGTATTCTTAAGTTCGTAAAGGTTTTTCTATTTTCTTTTAAGCGTTACTCAAAGCTATTGAAAGCTATTTGGAGAATATACTCGTCTACCTCAAAATAAATAAAAAAATAAAATGAAATGAAAAAATCGAAGGAACTAAACGAATGATTTGCAACGGTGAAAAATAGGCGGAAATTTTGTTTCCGATCGAAATTCCCGATTTGCGCGTAAAATTGAAAAAAAAAACAACGTTTTGCAAAAAAAAAAAAAAGTCAAAAACACTGGATGGCTTTTTGCCGGATGAAAAGAAACGATAATTAGATTTAATTGTTTTTTCATTGCTATATTCGTGTTAAATCCATTCTCCCGAACGTAATGTCGTGAATTGTCGAAAATCATTGTCTAAGAAAAAAACATTCGATCGCACTAGTTTGAACGGTTGTTAGATCATCGTGGAAAAGAAAAACAACGTTTATCATTACGTGGTGTTTACCATTTTAATTCGTGTCCCTCGTCCATGTAGTCGTCTCCAGATTCAATCGAAAATCTTTACGACGGAGCGTTCTGTTATCCAAAAATTAGAAAAAAATCCCAATCATTTATTGTTGACACCTGAAACGAAGTTATTTTGGAAATTTCGCTAGAAAAAAGAAAATGAGAATTTCTAGTGGATTTTCTTGCCAATACGCAGAACGAGCATATCCGTAGCTTAGCCCTCGAGACTTTGTCGACATAAAATACGAGACAGAACAATTTTTGCACATCGAGCCTTGGATCGAACGATTCTTCATTATTTTTACCCCATTGACAATACGCACCGCAGTTTAGCGTTTTCGATCCTCGAACGATTTCGATCTCGAAAAGATTTTTCGATTGGAACGAAAAATAGATGAATCATTGTGATTGCATTGAACACAAACGTGTGAAAAATGTATAGAGAAAATATTCGATAAGTAAAAACGTCGCTGGGAACGTCATCTGTGCATATTTATCAACAAATTAGTGACGTACATTCTTAATATCTCGTCGAGTCGAGTGCATAGAAAAATATCATTTTGAAATTTGCCCAAAAACGATCGCCAAACGAGCGAGACTCGTTGAACGAGTCTTGGATTTTTCGTCAACGATGAATATGTACGTGGCCAGATTACGTAATAATTAATTTCTACAAAAGTGTGATTTAGCAAAGTCCAGTTATTTATTCCTCGTTCATAACCTACGAATCGAAAAACTGATTTTTCCTTCAGATTATTTCAATTCGACACACAATCGTTGAAAAACTAAAAAATACTTCAAGAAGAAAACAATGTTTCACTATTTTTGACACACCAAAATCCATTTTTCTCACGTTTTTTACTTGTCGAACGAGCAATTGAAATGTGTCGGCATCTGAAAAATGTACGAAACTGTCGCCTACGTCAGAAATATTCTCATATCCTCGCCATAGTCTTATACTAATGACAATAGTACTTGTTAAACTGAATTTAAATGTGTAAGCGAATCGTTCGACGCGGTTCATCAAGTGAAAACAAAGTAAAACTGCTAAACACGCGATCCAGGCAACTCTCAAAGTGGATTTGTTGTCTAAAGGGGAAAAAGTTTGTATGCAAAAGTGCCATCTCAATAATCTCGATTATATTTTACTGTAATTGACAAAAATATTGCGTAACACATGCTGTTAATAGACACACGTTTACAAGAGTTAAGTAATATTTAGAATCATCGTTTTCAACTCTTTTCTAAATAGTTGACAGTGATTTCCTTGTTGCTCACAATTATTTAAATTTTAATCTGAGTGTTTCATCGTTTGCCAGAATCATGAATAAGTCATAGAAAAAAGTAATCAGCAGAAAAGTCCGCTCAATTGAGAACGAAAGAGCCATTACTCTTTGGACTCAAAAGAAAAATGAATGGATCATCAGAATAAACGATTACCAGGATAAAATGATAATAACTGACAGCGTGATTGAAGAATGATTTATTGGTTTTTACGAAAGCCAATCAATTTTTGTCTGAAGGTGTGAAAAAAAAAAAAAAACACGATAATTATCAAGAAAATTTAGCTTTTTTAAATTTATTCATCACGAATCGTGGGTATAGAAAATCGAACGGTCGATCGAAGATTCTGTAGCTGCATTATTAGATGAATTCCTTGTTGTCCCGCCTATAAAATACGATGAATAGTAATATCGGGCACGAAAAATGTCGACCGCGAGTACGATGATAATCTATTCGATGCCATGAGCCATGGTGTTACGAACAGACGTACAACCTGCATCGGAAGTTAGTAGCAGTACCGACGGTAACGTTTCGACGTTACTCAAACGATTATTATCTTTTTTTTTAGTATTTTTAAGGCGTTCACAAACATAGACATTAATCTTAAGCTTTGAGAGATATATTTTTGGTTCATTGTTGATCAATGATTCTACAAATCCTAGGCTTTCTGACATTAGTATTATTTTCAAAGCGTTATTTATTTTCTCAGAAGTAAAAAAAAAAAACAACAAAAAATACACAAATCATGGCATTATTTATGTTTCGACTGTCGACACTTGTATTTGTCGACGGAAACTTACCGAAGAAATAGACAAATTAAACACCGAACCTATGCCAAAGCTCTTGCTCTGGCACAGTTTTGTTATTGCAATTAGCAAATTAGGATTTTGAAAGAAACGAAAAAGAAATGTTGTATCATTGTCGTCAAATAAACTATATCTTATGTAATTGATGAATTTTTTAGTTTTTTTTTCATCGGGGATGGTGAATTCTAGTTTGATGGATGAAAAGCTGGAGATTTCATCGACGAAATGCTCCTTTTGAGTGTCATAAACGTTTTTTTCAAACTTTTTGTTTAAATAAATGAAAAAACACAACTCTTGACACAGCGGGGAACATTCGGCAGTTGAGTCGATCGGGATTATTTCTTGGGTCAGAATGACCCTATAGGAATCATCTGGTGGGTTAATTTGTTGGGCTTCGAATAGTTCAGGCAATCGATGACCGTCGTTGATGATAAAGAGTTGAATGACCTCGGCAATTGGATAATAATAATTTTATTGAAGTAACAGAAAAAAAACATTTGCTCGACTTTCCCAGACTCGAGGTTAATAATTGTTCAGAAATTTTCTGAAGTATCGTGTCATTCCGAGCGACCCTTCGATCAAGCGAGTCTACCGTGTGTGCTAGCGAATATATTTGAGATGGCCATTCATGATTCTACACTTTTTCCGGCTTCTTTATCCGTGGAACTTGCCTGTTGATTAATTCACGAATTAGCAAACCTGTTTTTTCCTCTTTTTGAGTCTCGCACTTTGTTCGATATAATTATATTCACCTAGTCCATGATGCCCGTGATGACCACCTCCGAAGTGATGACCACCTCCAAATCCTCCTCTTCCTCCTCCAAGAATTAAACCTCCCCATCCACCGCCGCCCAGTCCAATACCTCCCAATCCATGTCCGCCTCCAAATCCGTGTCCACCTCCGAATCCATGATGAGGAAGTGCATCACAAACTTGAGAAATAATTAATCAACGTTAATTAATCACGAGAATTCACGAAAAAGCCAGTTAACCAATTCGCTGGTTTCGTCCAATACTTCGAAATTGTGTAAAAAAAATTCTTTGCAACTTTTCGGAAAAGTTTCTGAAGCAATCGTAAGAAAAGTTGAATCATCTGTCTGAGCACTTTTAGTTTCCCAAAAATCGTGGATATTTTTTTAGGAATTTGTTTAACTCCAACGTGCCGCAATTCTGATCGAATTTAAATTTTGGCCGAGAATCGAGTAGCATTCTTTCTGAATAAAAGTCAATCACAAGTTGATGAGAAAGGATTAAAAATGAATGCAGACTCCGAAAGACATCAAAGAGCCGATCACTAGAATTAAAAAGTCTCAAAGATCCATTCACTATGATTGCATTTAATCACAGCAATGAATTATTCACGAATAACGAATACTTATTGTCAAATTGGTCAGTAGAGTTTTATTCAATTCACAACAAATGGAGAGTCTGTTTAATTGAATCTGATAAGCAAGATGCATTCACTCGCATTAACTCGAGTTAACCAAAGTCACAACGACGTTTGATTCCAAAGAGATAAGCAATGAATTAATGGGAAAAAAACACTCGACGATCGATTTCGAATTCAATTAACGATTTTACAAAGAAATCTTATTAAAAACTGCGTTGAACAATCAATGCCTAAGTTTTTACCATCCCCTTGGTACAGAGCAAGGACACTCATAAGCAACGCGAAAAGAACTGATACGGTCTTCATGGTGACACTCGATTTAATTCAGTAAGAACTGCGGAGCAGAAAATAACATCGTATCCTTTTATACAGCTCGAGACTCCCATACAACCGTAGAAATTTGATTCTGTTTATTATTCAACGAATAAATTATTCTCGTATGCCCAACATTTTTCCCTGTTTCGCGGTTGCCATCGAAAATTATATAAATGGGCTTTATTCATGAGTGGAGGCTTGAAAACTGGTTTGTAGCACTGAAAACTATCAAGGATGTGTCCCAGACACTGATGGCTTTCCGACGCTAACCATCCGAGTCGTTAATATTTGATGTTCGAAAATGAAAAATGATTTACCGTGAAGAAGCATTGAGAAATCTGAGTCATCGAATGAATTCGAAAGACATAATGGATTTATTCATTTTTCTGCAACTAATTTCGATCTTTCGATTTCCTCTCCAATTCTTTTTGCCCGCATCCGCTAGAGGAGTGTCGTCAAGTTTTTTTTTGTAAGCGAATTAACAACCATTCATAAATGAGTCAGTTTCAAGTTCATCAAGAAGACTAACATTTCGTCGCTTCGGCTATTTGTGAGCATCCAGCAACCAGACGTGGTCACCAGGTAAAAAAAAAAAGAGTTCTTCGTTCTCCTGCCAACCGCACCCATAGACATTTTTTTGTGCCATTTATATTCCAATAAATACTCAGGAATTCCGTTTATTAGCATCAACGAACCAACGGTAATTGCGATAGGATTTTATTGCTGGATTCAAATGAATTCGGAAAAATATGCTTGTTAATTATTCAATTTTATTTTATTTTTCAAAGGCATGAAACTCAACATTTGACCATCATTGCCATAGCTTCAGAAAACTTTATTCCGCAGTCGTCGGAAAGTTTTTCGTGTTGAAAGTAAGTTATTATTCAATTGCTGCAGTGTTTCTTGTTGCGCAGAGTTGCATCTTATTGCGCTGGAATTTCGGGAACAGTCGCTCCTCCCTGACCTATTCATAAAGAAATAACAAAGTTTGAATAACGAAAAAAGGATTCTCGGAATAATTGATTATTTGGAAAGTTATTACCTTGGGCAGAACTGCTGCTGCTGTAACTGCTTGCAAAGGCCGATGCCTGTGCCCTGCTGGAAGCCCAAGAGCCGCTCAATCCATCAGGACTGTTGTGCATACTGTAAGCTTCACTTTTGGCACTCGCGCTGCTTTGAGCACCTTGAAAAGAGGAAAAACGTCACAATCGGTCATGACCTCAACTTTGTCATGAAGTTTACACGCCTTTCGCCTGCTCAAGTTCTCATACCTGCAGCGGAACTGGAGCTCGAAGCAGAAGCGTGACTGAAAGCATCTGCAGAAGCAACAGCGGAGCTCTGGGCTACGGCACTCTGACCAGATCCAGTGTCTGGCCAGTGTCCACTTTCTCCTGGCCCTGAACTCCCTTGAAATTTCATAGGAGGTCCTCGAGATCCACCCTTGACTCCTGGACGACGTCCTTTAACCCCGTGGTTGTTTTGTGTCCTGTCAATTCCGAAACCTTCGGTCACTGAACTTGCAACATTTTTATCAGATGGCCCACTGTGGTGGTTGCAGTCATCGACGGAAGTACCACTTCCGCTACCGTTGGTTTGAGCTTTTTCATCACTAAAATGATCTTTGCTGTGCCCCAGAAAAGGATTAGAACCCGATGGCTGTGGGTCTGGTTTCGGGGATGAAGATCCATGAGAATCTGGAATTAAATGTAATTCTAAGAATTGATCGTTGCTTCAAATTATTTGATAATACGTCAGTCGAATCCTCACTAGGGTATTGCGTCGGTTTGTGTCCCGCGGCATTTTCGTCAGTTTCTGCTTTAGGTCCTTGATTCGTGAAGAATGGATTTTTCGGGGGTATCGTCTGTGGCGGCGTCATAGCACACGCTATTCCTTGGCATTCGTTGATTGGTTTTGGCAGTGGGTTCACTCCGTTTCCGGCATGTGGTTTGTCTTGTCTATTTGCTTCCGGGTACGTCGAATCTTCAGGCTTGTCCTTATGGCCTTGATGGTGTGAGAAAAACGGGTTTGGAGAATTTGGTTTCGTTTCGTGATGTCCTGATCCAGGAGAAGACTCTGCATGAGGATGTTCCGGTGCGATTGGGAACAGTTCCGACGGTTTATGTGGTGCACAGGATGCTGATCCATGGCAGCCACCGTTTGGTGACCCGGCAAATCCAGGCTGAACTTGAACACTGGGGAATTTGTTGGGTGGGACAGTTTGAGTTCCGGTAACAGTTCCTGAATGACTTATTCCGGAAGTTGGGTTCACGTGTCCATGTGGGTGGAGGAATGGGTTTGAAGGATTTGGCTTGACTTGTGAATAGTCATTGTCAGCAGATGAACCTGCTTGAGGATGTTGCTGATTCGTAGCGATCGAACTTCCGGCATTTCCATTGGAATTGCTCGGGTGATTGCTCGATCCTGTTGGATGATGTGGTTGGTGATGGGGATTCAGGAAAGGATTCATAGGGTTGATTATCCCTCCGGAAGCTGCACCAGAATTCGATGAACTCTTAACACTCGACACGTCTATTTCTCCATTGAGAAATGGATTGGAGGTTCCTGGATGCTTTCCTGTAGCCGGATGACCCGAATGAGCTGGAGTGAGCGTTCCAGAGCTCTGGCTGTTCCCTCCATACTGACTTCCAATTTCTATCGAATGTTGAGAATCGCTCGAATGATGTCCAGAAGACGTTGGTACGTGGGAAGCGCATTTTGAATCGCTTCCGCATGGACTGGCAATCGGACTTCCGTGTTTGTCGGAGTGTCCAGGTTTTGTCTTGTCTTCTCCATATCCGCCGCCAATCTTCATCGGATGCGATGAATGCGGTTTCAGAATACTGGGTTTGCCTTCAATACAATTCGAATCCCCTGGACCACACAACGAATCAGAATCTTCTGGATTCGAAGCAGCAGGTTGTCCCATGAAGCACTTCGAACCGTCAAACCCACATGGACTGCCGGCATAGCTTCGATCGACCATTCCAGGTTTTTCGGAGTTTTCTCCATATCCACTGATTGGTTCCGCGGGCTTATGTGATCCAAACGGTGAATCCGGATGTCGCTGGGGTTTTGGGTATTGACTCGGGACCGTCGGGCTTTGTACGAAGCACTTGGAATCCCCGGGAGCACAGGGTCTGACAGAGTGGCTTCCATCGATACCACCGGGCGGTGGGTAGCTGTTCGCTATTTCCGGAGGTGTCAATGAGCTGACTGGGACATCTGGATGATTGCCATATGACGGATGAGGATGATTGGTTGTTTGACATTTTGAATCTGCGTTTGCACAGGTGCAAGGACCGCCACCGAATGATTCGGGCTTTTCACCGTGCTGTCCGTAACTGCCCTGGATTCCAGGCGGTTTCAATGAATCGTCCGGCAATACCGGATGTGCGTTGTACGAAGGTCGAGGGTTGAAGATTGTGGGTATCGGTAGAAGACACTCTGAATCTCCGGGTGTGCAGGGACTTGCAGCATGGCCTCTATCGATGGCTCCAGGTTTCAAGTTTTTCCCACCATTTTCTTCTGTCGAATGTTGCCAATCGGCAGACAAATCCACGTCCCCATTCTGTGCCGGAAATTGGGAGTGTCCACCGGGTTTTCTATTCTTGCAACCACTTCCCGCCGGCGCATTGGAAGTGCCACGATGACCTTTAATTCCTTGGGGACCACAATCAGGTTCATCGTGAGATTGTTCTGTTTTTATTGAATCCGCGTCATCGGCGCCAGATGCAACGTGTTCTGCATCAGGATTACGGGAATTCCAGTCGGCAGTTCCGTCTTGATGATTAATAGATTTGTATTCCGTGCCTTTGCCGCGATCGTTTGACTCACGAAGGTCGTCCGAGTCGCCCAGCTCATTAGCATGTCCATTCTCCTTTTCTCTCGGCTCCCCCCTCACGATATTCCCTCCATCGGCCGATGCATTAGCATGGGCAATCGCGTCGCTCGATCCATCACCGTTTGAACTTGCGCTTGCTATTGCACTTGCTGAACTCTTGGCTGTCCCGAAACTTCCCGCATCGGCATGGGCACTCGCCACTGCAGTCGCTGTCGAAATAGATTTTTTTTTTTAAATCAACGATTAATCCGCGGCTCTAATTCTTAAAAGGCGATGCTGTTTATTGGAAAATTGCGATGGTTTTTTTGCGCACCTGTAGCTTTGGAAACTCGTCCACCTTTAACTCCATAGCCGCCTGAAATTACGCGCACATCGATGCAAACAGTTTAATAAACATTGAGCATGAATCGATGCAACTCTATGCACATTTATTCACAAGACTCTTACCTGGACGTGCGTCGACCTTCACTAATAATAGACCAATGAGAAAAATTCTCGTACTCCACATCTTGACAATGGTATTAATGATAACAGTGGCTACAGTTATTATTGGCCATGCATTGCTCTTTGAATTATTTTCGATCTATGAACCACGGGTTTTCGCTGCAGGAGTCTTTATCCTGTCGATGTTGTTCCTGCCAGTGTCACTATAATTCTAACTGCTCGGAGCTTTTATATACAGAACCCCCTACTTGTGAAAGGTTCGATTTCCGACCAAAGTATGCAAACGCCACGATGCGCTCGAGCCTTCGCAACAGGACCTCTTCAAGGAATAACGCGCGGGCGGAGGAAGGAGAGAAAAAAAAATAAAATAAACATCAAGTTTTCGTGAACGAAACGAGCGCGAGATGAGAATTTGCAACGTGAGGATTATTACGAAAACGTGCGATGTGTTCTTGAAGCGGTCTCTTCGTGTGCGTCTTTCAGGGATAAGGAAATCCCGAAATATTTGCATGACTACATTCCGTTTTCAACATTTTTTTTTCGGGAGATACAAGTTTCGAGCCAATTCCGAGGATTCTCCGTAAAACTCTTGTCTCTGGATAAATATTTAAAGATTTGCCAAAACGTTCGTCTTTGCACCTCAAAAGCAAACAGCAAAAAGAGGCAAACGAACAAAAATCAGCGAAATTGCAATAAATCAGATTTTATTAATTGAATTTCATTTCGTATGTTATTTATAAAAATGCTCCAAGAACTCTTTCGTCCCTTTCTTCGGAATCCTCCTTCGAGTTTCGATTTCACGATGAAAAAAACGTCATTTCCAATAATAAGAAAAATGAGAAAAAATCGTGAAACCGGTTATTGTGTCTTTTCTAAAAAATCTAACTTTACTGCAACATCCTAAATTCCTACTATTCCAATCGGATCTTAAATTCCCATCAACAATACAAAACACTCAAAGACCGGTTTTAATCGGAGATAAATCGGAAGATTTCGTCGTAAAGTGTTCGGTTAAAGTCCTCGTTCTTTTCTGCGAATACCGTTAATCACGAGAAAATACATGTAAGACGTGTATCTCGTTAAAATTCGTAAATCTCTTTTATTTTTTCTCTTCATTCTCACTCTTGTGCAATGATCGCATTGAAGCGAGTGTGGTTGCAGTTGCATTATCGCACATTATATTGTTGTGAGTCATCAGGTATTGCCGTTTATGGACGACACTTGTAGACAAAAAAAACTCTATCTCACGTTGTTTTTTTTTTTTTTTNTTTTTTTTTTTACATAAATATATTTATAGTTGTTGGTTTTATCAATGACGTACGATTAATATTGCAACAGACGCTCAACATTATTATTGCGAGTACGTAAGGCATTTTCTATTTGTAGCATGTAGTGTACAACTCTCATTCATTATATACAGGTTACGAGTTAGCAGACGGTTCGGTAGTTCCAGAACCACCAACCTTCGTACGCAAAGGGCTGATCGAGCCTTTTTTCTACCGTAAAAACAATAACAATAATTACATCATCGCGAGGACATCACATCGACCATCGGTTCATCATCATTTTGTATAAAAGACACGTTCGCCATCAGAAACATTGAGAAAATAAAATAAATGATAAACATGGTTTAAAAAAAAGAAACATCCTAATAACGAATGAAATCTCAATCTCAGCGTTGGCTCTTACATCGCGTATTCCACGGTCATACTTTAAATCATCGAACGTGAGTGGACAACGTAAATTTTTCTTCAATCAATGCCTCTCGCTTGCTTGGATATTTTTGTTTTATCGTATGGATCAACGTGTGTATAGAAACTCAACGTTGAATATTGTCCTCTCGGGGTTTCGCAATCGTTTCAATATTTTTCATACTTTCGCCCGGCAGCCTGGTGAGAATTATCACAGTTACCTTTTGTATTTTTACGCAAAGTTATTGTGACTTTCTTTTTTCTTACTCCAATCATTGTTTATCTACGTTTGCGATTTGGCGTTAAAAACTTAATGGCGTTTTTGTGATTTTGACATTTGTACCTGGGGCTCGTTGGGGTTCCTGACGACTTTCCTTTCTCGAGGGCTTGAAGGATTTGTTTAAAAAAAATGAACGAGTAGCCGCATGTGGTCACTGATTTTCATGCGAATTCCTGGATTCATGGGTTTCTGCGATCTCTATGGTTTTCATTAGGGAGATCAAGAAATTGGCAATTGACATGAAAGTCGCATTAATTCGGAATTGATTTTGTTCGATAATGCAAAACGCGGAAAAAAGTACCGGGAACGTAAGAAATCGAGATTCTCGGAGATTGCATTTGAGAAATGATTTCTCAATGAAAATTTCTGCGATTTAATGATGAAATGATTAAAAATAGATTTACTTTGAAACGTGAGCTATAAGTCGTGGAGAAAAATGTTTGTGAACCGGCAGATACTTTGGAAAGAATTTTTCGAAGGACACACACGAGATCCGGAAAATATTTACAAGAGTCTATATTTTTTTCCTTTTGAATTCTTTCGAATTTATACGAAAATCAACGATAGATAAGTCCATCGAGGTTTCAATAAAATGGCTCCCGGATCGGCACCCGGATATTCGATCACTCATCCGGGTAAATGGACAGTTATGATGATGGAAGATCGTCAGAGACCCAACCAAATTTTCTGCTGCTGATTATTATTCTTAATTTATTATTACGACGATTCCAAGTTCCGGCCAATTGACTATATGGAATCAATTTTGAATTCGAAAATCGCTGAAAACTTGGTTTGAGCTTAAGCATTTTTTTCAACACGATAATTCATTTAAAAAATAATCTCACTTCCAGCACGTTTCCAATGACAGCAAATAAAGTGTTGGTTAAAAAATGTTTTTTGGATTCTCGCCCTTATAAAGTTTATCATGATTAACCATCGCACTCGCGTCGACTTGAACACCATTCATAATTGTGCTTAGCTCGTTCGAGGAAGCGTAGAAATGATTCTCAGTCTTTCTATGTCTCCTCATTCCATTGTCAGGAGAAGATCGTCGCCCTCGAGTTTCATATTTTTCGTGATTTCTACGCTCTTGACTTTGCCTGCTTTGGGAGCTTGCACCACCATCTCCATTTTCATGGCCGAAAGGACCACCAAAGCTGCTCCTTTTTCTACTGTGTCACCAACCTTCACCCTGATGTCCAGCACTGTCCCTGGCATTGGCGCTCCTACTTGATTCTTGTCGGATTTGTTGGCTTTGGGATGAATGTGCAATTCCTGAAACAGCGATGGTTCGTTTTTGATAAATATAAAATTGAGCGTTTCATAATTGCGTTCGTCTTTCTCTGAAATTCTCTTTTAACCGAATCTCGTTGTTGAACTGACCTTCACGGCTTCCTTGTCCCTGATGAAGACCGACCTGAGTTGTCCATTCATTTCGAAGAAGACTTCGCGTTCGCCCTGCGGCGTGAGATCTTCAGCCATCGCGAGAGTTTTAATGCAAAGAGTCTTGCCTTTCTGGATCGTAACTTCGAATTCTTCGCCAACTTTGGGTCCAGTGAGGAATATTCTTGTGTCGAGTTTGTCGACGGGACCGTAAGTTTCTTTGAAAGTCAGATATTCGTCGGTAACTTGAGGATAAAGAGCTGCGGACATCAAGTCCTTCTCCGTCACGTGAGGATGAGATTGCTTGAGATCTTTCTCGAGTTTCTTGAAGTCCAGAGGCTCCAGACTCTCTCCGGGTCTGCCGACGATGCGTGGCATGTCCTTGAGCACGTTTGACCTGAAAAATTAATAAAATTCATCGATTACGTGAACTGTGGAGGATAAAATCGTCGCGGAGTCTTTGGAAGTTTGTTGACGAACCTGAAGGGCTCGGGGAATCCTCCATGAGGTTCGCCGATCGCTCCTTGTAAGAACTCGACGACGGATTTCGGGAACGACAATTCCTCGGCTCTGGCAAGTACTTCTTTGGCCGTGAGCTTATTCTGCACCATAAATTGCGCGAGATCACCGACAACTTTCGAACTGGGTGTGACCTTGATTATGTCGCCGAGCAAAAGATTCGCCTCCCTGTAAGCTTTCTTCACGTCTTCGAAGAATTCACCGAGTCCCAAGGAGTAAGCTTGGAATTGGAGATTCGTATATTGCCCACCGGGGATCTCGTTGAGGTAGACATCGGCGTTTCCGGATTTCATGGTCGTCGTGCATTCGAATGGAGCATAAAGGGTACGCGTTTGTTCCCAGTATGCTGAGTAGTCGGACACGTCACTGAGGTTGAAGTTTGTATCCTGAGGAGTGCCTGGAAATGGGAATCGTTCATTTTCATCTTCGATTCGTCGCTTTCTCGAAATTCTGAAATAATTCATTCGACGCATGAACTTTAATTCGTTACCTTGAAGAGACGCGACGACAGCTCCCATCGAGGGTTGACTCGTCATTCCAGACATGCTGTCAGCAGCAACGTCCACCACATCAGCTCCGGCTTTAGCGCATTCCAACATCGCAGCAACTCCAGCACCGGACGTATCGTGAGTGTGAATGTGAATTGGAATATCAGGATGTTTCTGTCTTATCGCGTCGATGAGAATACCAGCGGCCTTTGGTTTCAATAACCCTGCCATGTCCTTTATAGAGAGCACGTGAGTTCCAGCCTTCACGAGCTCATCGGCAAGTTTCGTGTAATAATTCAGATCGTATTTCGTGCGGCTTGGGTCACTAACGTCTCCGGTGTACGAAATAGCTGCTTCGACGACTCCACCGGCTTTTCCAGCGGCTTCCATGCCTGCAAACCATCAATCTCGAGTTCAGGCATTGCCTTACAATATACTGGGTCAATTTGACCCGCAATCATGCTCGTAGCTTCAAGGCTGCAGTCTCAATCGACGAAAAAAATTTCGCATTCAANCAATTGAAAAAAAAAAAAAAAAACTTACCGAGGATCAGATTTGGCAGATAATTGAGCGAATCAAAAACGCGGAAAATATCCATTCCGTACTTCACAGCCAATTCGCAAAATTTGTGAACAACGTTGTCGGGGTAATTGGTGTAGCCAACGGCATTGGCACCGCGGAGGAGCATTTGGAAAGGAATATTCGGAATAGCTTTTCGCATGTCGATCAAGCGTTCCCATGGACATTCGTGTAAGAATCTGAGAGCAACGTCAAACGTGGCACCACCCCAATTTTCCAGAGCATAAAGATTGTTGAATTTGTGAGCTACGTATGGAGATATGAGGAGAAGATCGTGGGAACGAACTCTCGTTGCCAGCAGCGATTGATGGGCGTCACGAAATGTTGTGTCCATGAGGAGAAGACCTTTGTGCGATCGTACAGCTTCGGCGAATGCGGTGGGTCCTTTTTCCTTCAATATGTGTCGAAAACCTTGCGGAGGTTCCATAATATCTGCAAGGCAAACACATTCGACTTGACAGTTAACTCGAAGCTCGAATTTTCCAAGTATCTAAGTCTCGCAAAATGGCAAATTAATTTTTTTTAGCAACGAAACGACTGCGAGCAACAGCAACAGAATTTTACGTACAAATGAATTTTGAAAATTGTTGTTATTTTCGATTCTTTGCCGCAATACGTTGAAGTGACTAGTAAATAGACGAATGCGGAGACCCCGTCCGTTCATCATCGTCCATTCACTATTCACTCTGAGAAAAACAAATGATACACTCGTGATTCGTGACAAAATGTCACTTACCTGTGATGTCTTCGCTTTCGGAGTCTTCAACGGCCGCGACCTTAGAAAAGTCTAAAAAAAATGGCAAACGAAAAATAATGATACAAGCATGCCCGTTACACAGTGCTAATACGTTGTACTCTGTGAGTTCATGATGTTTTGTGATGCTGCACAATTTTTTAGATACTTTTACTTGAGACTGACGGAACGACATTTTTTTGTTAATTGCCCCAAGTGGCGTTTGTGAGTGCTTGACAAATGACTCGAGTGACGATTAGACACACATCAGAAATAATTGTGATCGCAAAATAAATCGAGCTCCGGAATCGATTCGCTCGTGCGTCTGCGATCGGGAAACGTGGCTTATCGAACAGTCAACATTTTCGTGAGCGATTTGGTGCAGAGTGTAACGCAAAAGCAACGAAAAATTGACTTAAAAAAAGCAGTAAATAAATTAAGTAAATTCGGATGCTTAGCTCCACGAATATGCGAAGCTTTCTGGATTTCGTAACACAGAAAATAATTTTACTACGTGAACTGTCTTTACATATATTACGTGTGATAATAAGAAAAATTGAAAAAAAAAAACGAATTAGATTCAAACGTGGTTACAAATGGCTGTTTCTTGGATCACTTACCGATAGGAATCTCGGGCACGAAAGGTTTTATTTCCGCAGGTTTAAGCGACGTTGCCAAGGGCGTACTTGGTCCATTTACCAAAACCTCACCGACATAATTCAACAACTTTTGGGCACGATTTTGACTAGGAAGGAACTTGAACAATTGGGGATTCTCGTCGATAAAGTACGTGTCGACAATCCCGTTAAGGAACTTTTGGTTTTCAAGGACGTTCAGAAGGAAAGGTATGTTGGTTTTGACTCCTCGAACTCGAAATTCACGAAGTGCACGGTTCATTTTGGCGCATGACGATTGAAGGTCACTAGAGTGAGCAATCACCTGGATTGAAGATTAAATTCTTGTTACTGCGAATTTCACTGTGTTTCAATTCTGGACAATTTCTCGGTATAGAGCATTTTATTTTAATTATTTTTACAAAAATTACCTTGACGAGCAGCGAATCGTAATAAGGGGAAATTATAGCTCCGGCAAATGCGGACGCGCTATCCAATCGAATTCCCATTCCCTCGCCCGATCGAAAAACTTCGATTCTCCCACAATCCGGCTGGAAAGCTTTTGCTGGGTCCTCGGTCGTTACTCTGCATTGTATCGCGAATCCTTGTGGCACTATTTTGTCCTGAGTCATTCCCAGCTCTGGAAGCGTCATGCCTTCCGCTATACGGATTTGCGATTGGACGAGATCGATACTTGAAAAGGAAAGTAAAAGGAAATTTGTTAATCAATCTTCGCTTCGCAGCTCTGCTCGGATAATTAATTATTGTATAAATTTTTGATGTCGGGACTGCCGAAATGAAAGAAAATGATTGTTCATCGTCCAGCAAACACGAAACTCAGTAATTAATTGCTTCCTCAGTGGAACTCGAATGTGGTGATTATTAATTTAAAGAAAATATCAATTGAACTGTCAGTTGGTTCAGTTTTTGGATTTTCCAACGTTTTGTCAATTAACGCGCAGTGCGGAGACGGTTAGAATTACCCAGTGATTTCTTCGGTGACTGTGTGTTCGACCTGCAGCCTAGCATTAACTTCGATGAAGTAAAAGTTGCCAGATTCATCAGCCAAGAACTCCACGGTACCAGCATTCGCATAGCCAACGTGTTTGGCGAGCCTAATTGCGTGTTCCGTCATTTTGTCTCTGACTTTACGATCCAATCGTGGGGCCGGCGCTATTTCCACAACCTGTTGATCGATCGAGCAATTAATTAAATTCAAATCATTAAACGTAACGAGCCCTTGTTGTTGCATTTCGTTTTCATTACTTTTTGATGACGCCGCTGGACCGAACAATCCCTCTCGTACAGATGAACGACATTTCCTGCATGATCACCGAGCAACTGGACCTCAATGTGTCTCGGTCTCTCAATGAATTTTTCGATGAACATCGCTCCGTCGCCGAATGATGCTGCCGCTTCGGACGAAGCTCTTTCGAAGGATTCTTTCACTTCTTCCATTTGCTTGACCACCCTCATTCCTGCGATTGTAAAATATATTGTATGGGATCAAACGAACTGCTTTGACGGTTGGTTTAAAACAAATCATGAATAAACGACTTGATTTTAATGATTGAAAAAATTTTTGAGCATTTTTCATGGCTAAGTTCCTGGATTTTACTAATTCCAACAATTCAAACACTCGAGTAAATGATAAAAGCAATCATTCCGTCAACATAAAACGCACTTGGGAGGCGCGAATAATTTTTTTCAGTCAAAACTTATCAATGAAATCTTCGGTGGGGCGAAAAAGTTATAAAAAAATGCAAAAATTCCTCACTGGCGAATGTTTTTTTGGAGTAATTTTAATAACTCCGGTATCGCGAGAGTTTGATGTTTAATTTTTCATTGTATACCTTTGCCTCCGCCACCGTAAGCAGCCTTGAAGATTACGGGAAGACCATGTTTGATACAAAACTCCATAGCTTCTTCGGACGTTCGGACAGGTCCATCGGTACCTGGGACGATTGGAACGCCAGCATCAATAGCTGCTTGTCTAGCTGCAACCTAAGAAAGTCATTTGTAAGCTTCGAGTTACTTCTGATGGCGATTTTACTTTTTTTTTTTAAATCTCATGACTCAAACACAAATTTACTTTGTCGCCCATTTGTTGTACGACTCTTGGAGATGGTCCAATGAACCGCATTCCAGCATCGATCACAGCCTTTGCAAAGTCAGATCTCTCGGAGAGAAATCCATACCCAGGATGGATCGCGTCTACATTATTTTCTTTTGCTACTTTTATGATTTCTGGAACATTCAAGTAAGCAGCCACGGGTGGCAAACCACGACCCACTATGTAACCTTCGTCTGCTTTCTGTCGATGCATCTGCATTTTATCCTGCTCCGAATAAATCGCCACCGATCGAATTCCAAGCTCGGTACATGCTCGGAAAACTCGGATGGCAATTTCGCCTGAAAGGAAAAATTGAATAAATATTTTTAGTTTTTGGATGAAAACTTAATTCCAATTTTTGCAATTTTTTTAGACGATTTTTCGATGACACATTTATTCTGGAAAATTAAGTCTACCACGTAGCGCACAGTGCCAAAAATTCTCACCTCTGTTTGCGACGAGAACGCTTCTGATAGGTTTGTATTGGACATCCGTTCCGAAATTTTTATTTCCATGCAAGTAAATAATCTGAAGGCTGAGCCTCTGTTTGGCAAGAGCCTGACTGGCTCTGTGTGCGGAATACATTTTCCAACTACTTATTGTGCGTGATTCAGATTTTGTTGTTTAGCCCGTTGCAGTTTTTTCTTTGTCGAGCTTATCCCGCAGTATTTTTTTCACGTTTTTTTTTATTTCAAGGTGATGGTTTCTCTCTCATAATACGAGGCTCATTGAAGAATTGCGTGTGCAATTATTTTGAATTTCCAAGTTGCTCAGTCATACGAAACCACTTCCTTTTTTATCTTTGGGATTATTTCTTCCTGCTTTGTTTTATCACTTTGTGTCTTGGAGTTTCCTACTTGAAGATATTGTTCTGATGTCCTTTTTCGTTCAATTTCGATGCTCCTGTTTCCAACTAAACGTCCCTGACACGTTCTCCTTTTAAAACAAGAAACAAAACAAAAAATTCGTTAATTAACGACCACCAAAGAAACGTGACCGTAGATCAAATAAATAATCGCTGATGTTCCTGAAAACCGTGTGTTCTCGAGAGCCACCATTTTTTCACACTCGCGCTCTCAATTCTGCAAACATTTTCCTTTAACATTATGTCCGCATGAAGTGCGTAGATTATGCATGTGCGAAAAGACAATGTTGGCGCAGAGTTCGCGGAGTTACAAGAACATGCACTTCTCTTAGTTACATTCAATTACCGCACGAGGTCAATTTCCCTGGTATTCATTGAATAATGTAGCGACCAGTGACGAGCAAGAAATAAAAATAAAAAAAAGCATTTATTGCAGTAAAGTCGACTGAAATCGTGAGGAAAAAATAGCTGAATTTTTTGGAGTGTGAGGAATTTACTGTAAAGACGAAAACGTTAACATTGGGCTATTGAGTCAATTTGTTTTTTTTTTCCTTTTTAAAAACTTGTATGAATTTGTAAATGTAAAGTTTCAGTTTTAGCCACGAAAAAAAAATTGAGGATTACGAAAGAAAAGTTTGAAGAGTTATTGCAACCATCTTTTCAGTCGTTTCGTGAACGAGCTTTTCCTTAACGAGAACTAATTATGAATTACGAGATTTCTGGCCAAACCCAGTTGTAGGCCAAACTAGTTGAACTTTTCAGAATGGCCTCATTCAGCCTGGGAAAACTTGTTTTTTCTGAAGTCGAGTTTGCTCGATAGCATATGCGAATATAAATTGTGCATACACAGCTCGTAGTAGTATTTCGCGGATTTATGCAACGAGTGTTCAACCTGTTCCAGTCGCTCAATGTTGATAACAATAAGCACCAATTACCAGCGAAATTAATGAAAATTACAGATTTTTCGTCGCTGTTTTCGTAAAACGCCGTCAGAGAAGCTGACATTGTCGTAGCAGCCGAAAATAGATCTCTGCGTACTTGCACGTGCCACTTCCACAGACGAATCCAGTTCGATGAAAATATATTACAAAACGAAAATAACGTAAAACATTCGTCAATAATAAAATTTCGACAAATATTCATTGAAAGAAACTTCATTAAAAAAAATAAAAAAATAAGCATTTACTTCTCTGCCTGTTACGCGACGAACTTAGCAACATGTCGATGTTTGTTTCGTATTAAATTATGCATGTTGGTATAGCGATCAACGTGCTCTAGTTTACTCAGTTGTCCCGATGTGTATCTTGGTAGAAACGTATAAAACAAATGTGAAATTTACCCAACACATTTTTTATTTCCCGCGATCGATAAGAAGAGCAATAGGAATGACGAGTGAAAACCTCCAGCTTATTTCGTTGCTTATTAGCACGGAGTTATTACTCGTAACGCTAATCGTGTTTTAATATTTCAAGACGACCTTCCTATTTATAAAAATCGATTTTCAACTTTGTTCAAATTGTGTAATTCACTTTTTTGATGGAAAAGGCGACAATAACTAGATTTGCAAAATACCCAGCCTTCGATAGCATCAGTACAAAAAAAAACATAGATTCGTCCTACATCTCCTTGATAAATCATTCGTAATGTGCTCGAACTACCGAAGAATTAATGGAAAAATTAAATAAACAATAAATTCTGCAGCAAAGATTTACGAAGTTGTGAAATCTTCAGCTTGGACCTCGAATGATAAAATTGATTAGGAATTGGTACCAGGTAAATATTCATTGGCTTGGCAATCTGGTGGGCAAGACAGTGAGTTGAAACGCGTGTGTCTTTAATATATTGGCAAAAGCCAAGTTTTCCTTCGATCTAGGTGAATTAGCTCAATTCTGCAAGGTCATTGACGTCAATCTTATTAATTCGTCGTATTTTGCTTTCGCCTTTCGTGACTATTCACTTCGAAGTAGTTCCACTTAAAATCATATTACTTCGATATTATACGATTCATGCTGGTGATAACGAGTCGTAAATAAAATCAGTGAAAGATCGTCCATCACAACTTGATGGTCTGAGCTTATTTTTTTCCTTTTGCTCGACCCATATGCGATAACGCTCCAATCGATGAATGAATATGTGGAATGTCCGGTTGGAACGTGATGTCTTCAACAATACGGAAAATGCCGGCTTATCGTTAGCGTGACGCAGGATTGCAAATTCGATTACATTTTTGCAACGTCGTAAGCGACGAATCTCCGTTATTAAGACGAACTGGATTTTTATACTTCTTTAATCTTTAATTTTGAAAGCAGGAGTACAAAGTCCGTTTTTCACGGGAACGTTACATTTGTGTTCTCTCACGTTGTGAACCGCGTTCTGCGTAATTATCGCGACTGCTGTAATAAGAATGTGTGCATGACTTTCAAATGTTGCACAACATCCCCTAAACCGCCATAAGAGATGGAGGAAAGAATGGCCTAGTTTTCGAGACAGTTTCGTTTGTAATTTTGCTCGCGGAACATTCATGGAATGTTTGTCTGGATCTAATTATGAACGCAGGAGAGTAATTCCTTTTACGGTCCACTCTGGCTTTTTCAATTTCGATAAAATGCGAGAAAAATTATCGCAAAATTCATGCACCGACGGTTTCGAAGGAACGTTTCCACTTTATCGTGTGTCAGCATTTTCAAAATTTCACGAAACACAGTTCCAGGCTCAAAAAGTAATTTGGAAATATTGATTTGTCGTGAATTTATTGCGAAAGCAATTTTTATCGGTTTAGATGAAAATAATTTCCACCCGGATTGTAATCAGGTGCAAAAAAAAAGATAATGGATTTTTTTCAGACAGTGACAGATAGGAAATGCCGATACGCGTTTGACTGATCGTAAAACTTAAATAAAGATCAAATGCACTCGTTCATTCTGCAGACTCGTTAATCTATTCTAACCTACTTATTTTTTTTATTTTTTTTATTATCTACTCCGTTAGAGTGCTTGTTGTAGGTTATACGTCCGATCAAGTGCGATGAATGGATCATAATAAAAATCTCTGAACTTGGGAAACAGGAGGCTTCTTAGACGTGAAAAAATTGAGTTTCTCATTTCGAGAGCGTAGAAATAGAGACGAACGAATGGATTCGGTTACGTAAAGGAATTTTTAAACAAATTAATCTCGTTGACCTCACAACCCTCGATCATCACTTACAAACGTCTCATCGATCGAGAGAACGGAGAAAATTGCTTGAAATATTCCCCTGAAGATACGACGACGTTTTTAAAAAGCTGAAGCAATTAGAAAATTCACTTGTTTTCCTTATCCAGGTGAGCAAAATAATGGATGTTCTCAAAATTAATCATATGGCAAGTAAAAATATAAATTAGCAATGAATCAAATTTGTTTATTTAACTGAAGGCGGTGGAGATTCAACAAAAATGCTATAAAGTTCTGAACTTTTATTCACTCACTTTCCTGTTTTTTTAAACGTGTTGTAATAGAATTTTCACACTAACGAGACGCTGTTAATTGGATGTTAAAAGTCAATGAGAAATCGTGATCTCGCGAGGAATTTATCAAGTCAGAAAAAAATAGATTTTTATTGGTCGGGACGTAATTAACGATTCGACTATCCGAATGATCGTCGCCCGGTCAAAGTACGAACCTTACTCTTCGCGAACTTCGAACTCGATTACTTATATGGTGCTTGCATATTTTCATTGATGTGCGATTTCATTTGCATTCTATATTCTTGAACAGTGCGCTGAAACTTCATTTTATTCGGAACATAAATTAGGGAGCTTCGCAAGCATCTGAGTGAATAATTTTTGTTTATTTATTATCAAAATTATGAAGATTATTTATCCTTAGAAAAACAAACACGAAAACAGTTGTGTCGATTGGTAAATTGACGCACGATTGAAAAAAAAAAATATTCCACGCCGTAAAAATGGAACAAAAATTCTTGCACATTGAGAATTGATGACAAGGCCTTCTGACGTTTTGATCAAAAGTTAATCACACTTGTGATGGGATTGTATTTTGTTTTTCGGAATTGTAACGATGAGATGAGATTCGAAAATACGCGTTCGATCGAATCGGCTGATTAAAATCACACCAGGGTGTATCAGTGATTCATCGAAGCCATTTTGTCCTCGTAGTCCTCACGTCTTTTTCATTATTCCTCCTAATCAAAACATTCGAGGCTTCGGAAGTTCTCGAATGACTTTTCGTTGCGTATAATTAGCAATTCCAATTGTTTTGCATCGTTTCGTTCTATCCCGTTCGCAATGCCGCTTAAAGCACGTTCGTAGTATACACTATTGTGTCAGTAAAGTGCTATTCCAATTGGAGAATCGCCTGGAGGTTCAATCGTCGTAATGCCGTCGAATCTAATTCTGAACGTCCGATTTTCTAAGGTTTGTTGCACTTTGGAGCTCAACCGTTAGCGCATCGACACAAATTTCATTCCACAGCTATTTTCTCTTTCAAAACTCTTTCAAAAATGGGCGCGAATATTTGAAACTCAATTATCATGGTTTTCGTTAATCGTCAAATGAATATACTTTTATTTTAAAAATACAAAAAAACGTTGACGATTGTAGAAACTATTTGCTGTTGATTTTCATGCGATTACCAAAAAGTGACATTTTCGAATTGCGTATTACGTAAAAAGGAACGAATTTCGTTGTTCAGAGTGTAAAGATAAGATGCACTTATATCTCGTCTACCTACGAATCTGTTCGGACGCGAAACAGCTGATTCGCGCCCTCCCAAATCGGTCAAGGATGCGCCACAGACAGGTTTGCACGCCCAGAGGCTTACTTGGCAAATCGATAACCCGGGCCGTCTGAATAGCCCACTCGACGAAAAAAAGCAGAGAAAAAAAATGGTCTGCAGACGATAATTATATGATTGATCGATGTGGAAATACATTTTTTAATAATCGTCGGAATTAATGCGATGCGAGCGAAAGTCACTAATTGGCGTGGAATATTCAAGATTTCTGTTGCTCTCTTTTAATGATTTTTACTCACGAAAAAATGGACTAGACATTTTCCGAATTATAAAGCAGTAATTAACAAATAAATAATACTTGACCATCAAAAGATAAAAATACGAGGAATTGACTCAAAAAATTCTAACACGTTTTTCAATCCAGCGGAACAAACAATTACGTAACGATTTCAAAATTAAATGTCCACCAGAAAAAAAATGAGTAAGAACGTGAAATAAACGACGTAAAAAGTGAAAGGACGTGTCAACGTCGTTATCAAAAAGACGACAATCAAAAATCAATCTTTTTGACATCATCAAATTCTAATAGAAACGGAAATGAGAACGATAACGAAAAACGGAAAATTTTTTACCACTTTCTTCGTTCGACTACTTGTTAAAAAGCTGGCGACGTTTTTCATTTACGCACGAACAGATTAATTCACAAAAATTTCGAAATTCCCGAACAAAACCAAGTTCGAACACTCAGAATTATTATAATTTTAATTAAAAAATAAATTGTCTTTCTTTCAGGAAATTGCTTGCAGCAAATCAGTTCACGAACACGTATTTAGATTAAAACAAAAATATCGTAGTTCGTAGACGATACACGAGTACAAAGTGTCAAAGGTCTTGAGGAAAATCTGCGAGTGCAAACGGTACTGTGAAATAATAATAACGATAATGGAAGCGGAAAGCTCAACATTTCACCCTCGAGTTATCAAATCAACGTGATTGAGCCACCATACGAGAACGATGAAGCTTTGTACACTTTTTCGGATTAAATCGACAGCGATTGCCTTATTTGTACGCACAAGAGTAAGTGCGGAAAAGGAGTAAGAGAAAAACAAGAAAAAAATACTGTGTCACGTGCGATGCGTCGTCTGCAGCGAGGAGCGAAGCTCGTATAGATATGAAAAAGGTATTTGCGTTTTCGGAGTGGTTTATGCAAACGAGCAACTGTTTCGACTCGTCAAACGGTCGAAAAATGATAGAGCTCGTACGATTAAAGGAGTTGGCGGTTCCTCACAAACGCGGTACTCGCATATACGAGTGTCTTGGACGTGACGGTAATTAAGGGCTTGTGAAAATAGTCGATTCTTCACACATTTTTCACGTATGAACTTGCTACTGTTATTGCGACTCACCAAACTATTATCACGAGTCATCCGAACTCCAGTTTTTTTTTAGCCTAAGCATAGAAGTGTGCTTATCAGCTTTAATTCATAGAGCAAACTGAGAACCATCATAATATCAAGTTTCCAGAAAAACAGTGGTTTCGTAATGCTCGGAAAATTTGCATATTTTCTTGACACGTAAATTAGTTCGTTAATAATAGATTATTTGAAAATTTACACGTTCTAAAATAGATTTTTAACACTCGTAGAAATGAAAATATTCGCACCTTTGAGTCTCCAAACTGATCAACATTAAATAATTAACTCATTGTTTTTTTCCTACGACGCTACGTCACTCTCACAATTTCCAGGTGAAACTCTCATAAAACACGTCAGTTAATTATTTAGCAGCTTTTTTTTGCAATATTCTCGTCGTTCGTTACTTGATACACCGAATCGTAATATACTTACAGTGTCTCGGAGCCGGAGACGAGATTGTCGAGCCCGTCCGGCTAAAGTCTAAATCGTACTAAAATCTTGTTTAGCAATTGTCCTGGCACATGCTCTCGACCTCTACAGAAATAGCCTGTATTGTGTTAGTAAATGAGCTTGTACGTACGAGAGGCAAGTGGCTCCACCTTGTGAGCGAATTTTAAATCGATCGTCGAGTCGGTGAACGGAGTTACCTACTTGAATCTTTTTTCACTCTTTATCAAGTGACTATAGGGGAAAAAAACACGTAGAAACGTTTTTCTCGAGGTTTCAGTGAATTTTCATTTTTTTTTTCCAACTATCAGGTTCAAAAATATTGAGAGACAATGATTTTTTTTTTGGCAATGAAATATCGATTACGCCCAACCTGATTCTCGAGACTAGAAAATTTCGTTGGATACTGGGATAAATTTTGGAACCGGAATACGTAGAAAAAAGTTCCTTGTCATTAATTATTTAATAACATATTTCTCTGAACATTGGGCCATCAGGCTATCGTTGCATAGATCAGTGTCAATCGCATAGGTGATTTCCCGGAAATAATGAGGAAAGTCGACGGCTGAACTGCGTCGAAGATCGAGCTCATGCGACAGTCGCATGTAAATAACGATCTGCGACGCACCACACAGTTTTCCTGGCACTTTTCTGGCTCAATATTGCAATATCAATGACCGAAAGCAGTGCTGCGTCGTAAAAGTTCCCCTTTCACAAAATGCATGTTTGAGTTCCCCACGAATCGATCGAATTGCGTCGCACGATAAAAAAATGGTCGCTGCTCTGCGACGCACCTTTTCTTATACTTTTCCGGTTTTCCTATTTGTTTCCCATAATAAAATCTTGGGCGATGGGTAGAACAATAGCGTTGCAATTTTATCATAATTATTTATTCAAAACCATGTAAATAATTGTGTAAATCTTATAAACAAATTTACAGGAATTTCCCATCGATTTTTTTGTCATACGCCATTAAATTATTCCAATCCGAAATCGACACTAGAATTAAAATTATAAGAATATTACATTGATTGTCATTTGGTTTTTGTCGACATCAGTAACACACGTCAACGATGTATTTCGATAATAATATTACTTTGCAATCAATTAATTCGCATGCACAACGTTTACTGGCCAAAATCCTTTACCCTGTCAATAATTGGCCCTGAGATTTATCTCTTTTTAAACATAATGATAATTATGTACACCAAGTTTTTTGTTTCCTATCTAAATACCTGACACAAAGCTGACAACAAGAAGACGAATTGTCTCCACATCGAACAGTACATCGCTAAGTCTTAATAATCATTTCAACAATGCACCAATTTTCGGAGAAGAGTGAAAACCGAAAAATTATCATTGGAGAATGGAATCACAGAACAGACTTTTAGGCAATTTTCACACTGCGGAGAATTTTAAATTCAAGGTCGTCTTCCGAAACCATTCTCTGCGTTGATAACTTTTCGATTTCTATTCTCTCCATGCATGTAATGCATATTCATTTGCATATATTAATAATCGTCCAGGCGTATTTTTTCTTCGGGTCACATCGACGTTGAAGTTCGCAGAATTCGATAATCTTTTCTGAAGTTGCTGGGAATGAATAATAATTCAAAAAATACTATTTTGAAAAGAGAAAAATGATTCGTCTCTGCTTTCGATCTCTCGCGATAACAGTGGGCAAAAAAATGCCAGGATTAGAGGATTTTTTCCGCTAATCGGTGAGTTAGAATACAGAAAGAAGTTGGTGAAGCAAATAAATTGACACAACTTGGTATTTTAAAATAATTGGGAATATAATTGTTCCCATTTTCGGATTACTCTTGTACGATAATGAACAAAAATTCATTTGCACAGAGCCCCAGCGAGCACGTGTGAGGATAATTATTTCTATGAGAAGAAAAAAAATGTCAATTTTTTGTCCTCAACACTCGATCGAACGTTTAGGCCATTATCTGCCATTACATTTCGTACGCCAGTTGAAAAAAGTTACCCTCGCTTTGTAGATTTACGATCTTATCAGTGAATGTCTCAATATGAATCAATATTCCAACGAAAAAAACGACATGCACTTTGGACGAATATTTAATCACACAGACACACGAAAAAATCCTCCCAATGACGAGGAGACGTGCCTCCACTCGATGACACTTGCGTCACGACTTGTTTTTGGCCGATAATATTTTATATTCGGGTTGAGAATTACGCAACCTATGAACGTTGATACAATTTGGACGTAGGCACGAGCCCCAAATTTTCCATTAACGTCTTGTTCGACTTTGATCGTCGCGTGGAATCATCTGGAATCCGATATCGTCTTATACACGAAAATACTGATTCTCCGAGGGGAAAAACTTTGTTAATCTTTGTTTGATTTTTCTCGGCTTCGAGACTGACGATATGTTGTTCAATTTCTGGGCTGAGAAAATGTGACAGCCCAGCAGTTCAGTATCTGATAAAACACCAATCGAATCTCTTATAATTCGATTACTTCTTATCAATGAAATGTTGACACTGAACGCCTAATTGTTCCGGTTCCGAAAACGAATAATACTCAGACCACGCATTCTGGGGGCACGGCCATTTTCCCAGCGTCCACATCACTAAGAATACTGAGATTACGATTATCATCGTCACGTAAACCATCAGCCAGAGCCCCGTTACAGTGTCGTGCTGCACGTGGAGCCGCTGCTGGACAAACGCTCAGTTAAAAAAAAAATTTCCATCGTCCTAACAAACTAAAGTTCCTTCCAAAAAAGTTTGCGAATAGCAGGTCGACAAAAATCAGAATAAATGTCAATTTTTTTCAATTTCCAATAAATTTTCAACTGTTGAGAGAATGAAGGGAAAAATTTCAAGCGGGACACAGAGGTTCGGTATTTTCATTGTCAAATTACGAGCTCCTCACCTGTTGAGTGACTTTTGAGCGGTTTTTAGATTGCTCGTGCCAGGGTTTTATCGTGCCCTCGGGTGTTTTGAATATCAGTCCTTCGAGACTCAATTGTTTTGCGAGAACGCTCGTCGTAACGTTACCTTTTTTATACGAGGCTATTCCCGACTTCATGTACATTTGCGGGATAGTTTCGTTCTCTCGTAATTTGAGAGTGACTCGAGGAATTTTTAGCATTTTCCATTTTTGTTGTATATTCACTGTTTTTTTTGGAGGAGCAATGAGACTGTTGGATGAATCTTCTGGCAGAATAGACGTGTCGTCGTTCACTATTGGTAACGAAGTCGTTGACTGGGATTCCTGAGATGTCGTTTCTGCCCAAGAAAATGAAACTCAATAAAAATCGTTCGATTGATTTCGAATTCCCGAAAAGCAAATTTCGAGTGCTTAACGTAATCAAACTTTTGCTCGTTAATTTTTTTTTTTTTTTTTCAATGGCTTACCGTCTATCGTTGTCTCGGAATGCCGGAGTTCCTCCGTTTGAGTGGTCGGAACAAAAATGCTCCTTGCAAGGACGTTGGCAGCCTCTGCATCGTTGTAGAAATTTTGGGAAAAATTTGATTCTCTTGACGAGTTGGTAATCGAGTTGATATAATTATCGCTCGTAATATGAGCTTCGCGATGTTTTTCCGTGACGAAAATTTCGTTCGTAATCAAAGACGCCGATTGGCAAGAATATTCATTGCAAAAAATGACACTTGCGAACTGGACCAAAAAATATGATGTCATACAGATGCAAAGAAAAATCGCTATCGTGCGAAAGCGAAAATGATGTCGTTTGATAGTCTTAGGATTCCAGGGCTCATCGAGTGATCCACATTCGCATTTTAATGATGGATTTAGAGGCGGAAACGTCAATGACTCTAAATTGCAAACCGACGACATTTCATTCACGCGAATCTGACCATTTTGAGGGAGAATCGTATACTGGAGACTAGTCTCTCCTTGACGGACTGTTTTGAACATGCCGCCCACCTGTCACCATAAAAAAAACACCATGAAGAAATGTTCAAAATCAGAAGTCGATCGTGAAAACCTTCAATTTTTATTGCGGCTTTTCTATGATTAATGACACTGCAGTTTTTATTTGGAATCAACTAGAAATCGTCAAATCTGAGAATTTTTAGTCAAATTATTCGAAAGACGGAAAAAAATACTCACGATTATTTATTTTATCAATTAGTTATTTTTTTTTCGTATTTCGGTGAAACGTTCCGTGATGACTGCGGCCTGCAGTCCAGGACCTCATCTGGGAGTTACTTGCTGTGCTTAACGGCGCAGATGCTTTAGGGATTCTGGGAATCTGGACACGCAAGCGCGAAGTAAATTTCCTGAAATGTTGGCGGGATCGAAAAGATTTTTAAATTCATCCTTGAAAAACCGTATTAATGATTTTTCAGTATTTCGGGAAATTTGTTGGTTTGACTGGCAGGAAATGGTTTTTTTGAGAAATTTTGAGAAAAAACCGATTGATATTGCTTGAACATTGATTTTTATTACGTGTACATGTGAATATCATTGGGTGGTACAAAAATAGAGAAAGTTTTGTTGAGAATATTTCATACAGCGAGACCAGCGCGCTTTGTTGAATTTTTAGCCTCTTCGTATTATTTCGTTGGGTGAAAGATTTTCGAAAATCCGTAGAAAATTGAAAATTGCGTGGAAGACTTGTTTCGTTTTTATCACTTAAGCTGTTGATGCTGCATCAATAAATTTTATTATTTTAACGCATAGAACGATGACTTCAATGTCAAAAATGATTTTTTTGCTTTCCCTGAACACAAATCTACGCTAATTTATTGCATCGTGGGCATAGCCGTGGAGGAATCGATTTCTGTGGCGTCTCCGGATCTCCAGAGTTGCGTGATGGTTTTTGTTTGCGTGTGGAAATTGATTCCCTTGGAAATAAAAAAACACAAAGATAACAGACAGTTTTGACGGAATATGGAAATGAGAAAAAAAAAATTTCGAGGGAAATCAATGCATCGTCCGGAAAAATGAAAAATCTGGATATCGAATGAAAAAATAATTGAAGCACTGCAATTAATCCGGATATTTGTTAAAAAGTAAAAAAATACTCACATATTTTCCATAAAAGTGATTATCACCGAGGAATGAGCCTTTGTTTCCAGTGAAGCTGAACATCGGAAGAGGGACCGGGATCGGTACATTTATACCAACTTGACCAGCCTCAATTTTATTTGTAAAGCTTCTAGCAGTTGCGCCGTTGTTCGTAAAGATCGCAGTTCCGTTGCCATATTTGCTTTTATTGATAACGTCTATCGCTTCGTCAAGGGTATTGGCGAACATGCAAACGAGCACAGGCCCAAAAATCTCTTCGGTATAACATTTCATGTTTGCCTGAAAAAGATGTAGAAAAAACGTTGCATCAACAATTGCTCCGAAGATTGAATCAACGCTTTATGACGTTCATTCACTTGAACTCTCGTAATTAATGATAAAAGGGGGCAATAACTTACTTTGACGTCAGAAAGTACAGTAGGGCCAACGAAGTTGCCGTTTTCATAACCAGGAACGACAATGCCCCGACCATCGAGATCCAAACGAGCGCCATCGTGAACTCCCGATTCGATGAGATCGCAGATTCGTTTTTTCGATTGTGGCGAAATAACGGGACCAAGATCCGTTCCAGGAACATGACCGGCATTCACTTTGAGCCTTTTTGCAGCCTCCACCAATTCGGGTATCCATTCTTTCGATTTACCGACAAATATCGCAACCGATAATGCCATACAACGTTGTCCAGCTGCACCGAATGCCGCACCACTGATTTGCGATATTGTTTTGTTTTTATTCGCATCGGGCATGACGATGCAATGATTTTTTGCTCCCATGTTACATTGGACCCGTTTCCCATGAGCACTGCTCTGTTTGTAGATGTATGTGCCCTGGAGAATGAAAAAAATGGACATGGAATTTATCAAGGATTTATCAGAAAACGCAGGAAACGATGATTCGGTCAAATTTTCAAAGATTCTCAATTTTAAATAATTATTGTATTTAATTTTCCATTCATTGTCATGAATAATACGAGTTTGTTCTTTCGTCTGTTGAAGTGAATTCAGTGTCGACTGTATTATTATTTTATTTTACTGTTTGAAAGTAAAACGTGAATGAAAAATTACGTACAGCCTGATCCGAGCCAACAAACGAGACGGCTTTAATGTCCGGATGTTCGCAAATGAAGTCAACGGCATCGTGTTGGCCATGAATGATGTTAAGGAGACCGGGAGGAGCTCCAGCTTTGGTAAATAAATCTGCAAGAATCATCGAAGCACCGGGAACCCTTTCGGAAGGTTTTAAAATCGTGGTGTTGCCGCACGCAACCGAAACCGGAAATGACCAAAGTGGTATCATTGCCGGAAAGTTAAAAGGACATATGGAGGCGGTCACGCCAAGAGGAACTTTGTAAGAGACGATGTCCATGTCTGTTGCTACGTTAGCCGACGATTCGCCCATCTGGAGGGTTGGAATTGCGGTGCAGGCATCGACAACCTCTGAAAAATTCGAAAAATCAAAAGTTTCAGAATTTTTATAAAATCAATTCCTTTGATTAATTTATCGTTTCTTTCTTACGTAATCCTCGAAGCACGTCTCCTTCAGCGTCTGCCATGGTCTTGCCATTTTCACGAACAAGATTTTCTGCAATTTCTTTCTGAAACCCAAAAAAAATAATAAATCGTTTACCTTTTTTTTTGGGATTGTCATTTAATCGGATTTTAATGATCCACTCAGAGATTCATCGTTGTCCTTTTTTTACTAGGGAATAATATCACAACTGACCGAGTGTTCGCGGATGAGCGCTTGGTATTTCAACATAAGTCCCTGCCTCGTTAAAACGCTCGTGTTTCGCCATTTCTCATAAGCATTTTTTGCGCTCTCGACCGCACTTTCCATCTCTGCTTTCGTAGATTTTGGCGTTCGACACAGAAGCTGATTCGTCGCTGGGTCGTGAACATCCGTAAATTCTGTAGCCTTCGATTCTGCCGAGACAACATTTTTTCATGTTATTGTCATTTTTTAATTCTAATCGAACGGTTCCTCGATCGACTAATCGACGATTTATGCGCATTTACAAATTGTTGGCAAATGAATTTATCATTTCATTTGCATTTCAATATTTCCTTTTCATATTTAGAGAAATTGAGAGTGTTAATGGAAGTGAGAATATTTCATTGTAAAAATTCAATGCATGTTCGAAAGTTGTGAAAAATTGCATTGAGCATTTTTTGTTAAACAGACTGTCGAAAAATTGGTATCATTTAATTTGTAATATTTATTTGTTTATTACCGACGAATTGTCCATCGATGTACATTTTTACGGTGGGTGCAGCGCTGCTGAAGCCTCGTTTTGCGAGGTGCATCTGAAAAAGACATTTCGCCGAAAATCGATAAATTTAAACTACGAAAAATAAGTGTAATATAATTTCCATCGTTACTGCGATTAGTTTTGAACCAAGTTGGGAAAAATACGAATCGAAAAAAGTTCATTAAACAGCTGTGAATTCGTGGGCTCGTTCATCCACGAGGGGATTCGAAAATTGGGAAATTATCTTATTGACTTCGTGCTGAATGGCGTTACACAACCATTTTATTATCGAGTCTGCAGCTTCACTCAAGGGGGCATAATAGTGATAATAAAAGCAAACAAAGCATAACAGATAAGAAGAAAATATTCTTCAGAGAATATTTGAAAATTTTGGCGTGATAAAATTTCACTTTTTTAAAAGAATGGAAAAGAAAGTTAATTGAATTCTTAATTTTGGCGCCTCGTGGAAAATGCCACGAAAACGTTAATTCGCACTACGGAACTCCCAGCTTCTGTAGATAAGGCAGTGACCTGTGAGACGTCCAATTAACCCGGTGCTCAATTTTTACGTCCCCACGATTTATTTGTACATTTTAAAGAATAAAGTCAATGAACAAATTGCTTCCTACCTCAGATCTTGCCGTTCTCACAAGCAGAGCCATTTTCAGCCGAGTTTATAATCCTCACGAAGCCACGATCGAACTGAACAACAGAGTAAGATCCAAATAACGTTCACGTCCACAACTCACACACGACGATGGTCTGACGTGTATTTCGTGTATGAGTGACAACTCCAAACGCGTATCGAGCCGAATGTTTTTCGAACTGGTCGTACGCAAAGATTTATCTCCCGAAAGACTCTGTCAATTCAAAATAAAATTTTCGTTCGGCAAGTGTCCGATCAGTTGAGAACTGAACCATTGACTGCGAGATGCTAATAATACCGATACCGCGTCCAACATCGAAATTCTTTTCTTCAAAATATTATCACCTTCATAAACATGCAAATACAAAAATTAATCTCATACGTTTTCTTGTTGTTTTTTCTTTTTCAAAGCGTTTATTTTTTGAGCCTCCATTGGCTCCGTGACAATGGAAATTGCAATTGTAAATTTTGGTAATTTACATTTTAATCAGTGAGGTCAAATTAAAGTATAGTGAGCAAACGTCCGGCTTCGGTATGTTTTCACTTCCGTTACGATCATTGAAAATTTCGTTTTCAAAATAACTCCAAACATTCCTGTTCTCCTTCACGAGCATTTGAGGTGAAACGGTATCTTCAAGATGCCAAAAAAACATTTATATATATCCAAAAGCCACATTTTTTACATTCAAAGTCTCTTTTTTTTTTATTACTCCAAAGTGAGACGATGAATTTGCTCGAATGAAGAAAGGCGTTTCCGTTTTATCGACATTCGGTAATAACGATATTTGGAGATGTCAGTGATCCTCTAAACCGAAACACCGGATCAACGTTTCTGGCTGACACACTAGATGGCAGGAATGTCTCGAAAAAAATGAGCATTTTTGGAAAAAATAGAATTGCATTTCGCTCAGGTTCTCGAATGTTGTTATTGAATCCGTGATAAATAAATTAAAAAACTAATTTTCGTGGAGCTTTATTAATTTTCTGAATCTGGCCATTTGAGAAAACGGACTGTTATTATTTTTTATTTTACCGCTTTGCAAAACTGGCCGGAGAACATATTTGTATCGTAAAATAATCGTAATTTGCTACAGTGTGGAAACCCAGCTAAAAAATCTTTGGAATTATTTTTCAATTTCCAGATGTTTAAGAAAAAAGTGAGCGATGTTTCATAAAAATGAATAACAATCATGCGCATCATCGGATTGTTGAGTGACTGAATCAGAAATTCGATTCTGTTGTTTCACAATTTATATTCATCCCGGAATTCGTATTCTCTGTTTATTCGCCATAAGAAAAAAGAAAAAAAAACGACGGAGATATAAAAAAACGAGAAGGATGCTCAGTCAAAAGCCGCGCGAAGAACCGGAAGGTCTCGTACGAAGCCCAGATGATCATGCAGGCCCATCGTTATTTCGTGGCTTCTTTGTTCTCCTTGCTTTCGAAGTCAAGCCGCGTAATACGCACATAAACTAACCGCGTGAGTACGATCTATTCATTGGGGATGGAGTCACGATTAAAGAAAAAATAATCCTTCGACTTTATATATACGCACCCAAGTAGTTTTTTTTAAATTCGGAGCACGCAAGCGTTTTGACAAATCATTCGTGTCGAAAATGTTCACCCTCCGAATGACACAAGAAGTTTCAAAAATACCGTGATTAGTCAGAATCTGAAAAAAAAAACTGAAGGAGATTGGCCCATATATAAATGTTATGCATAACATATAATTGCCTCGAATGGAACTAGTGAAACGAGAAAGAAAAACCCGTAACGTATACCGTCGCGTAATAGCGCGATTTAATATTCGGCACGACAGGCAAAAAGACACACGCGCTTTACGATTACGAAAGGACTCGTCCCGAGACTGTAATTCGATAACAAAAATATACGTCGTGTGTGCTTCGTCGAGACTTGAATAAATACAAAATTTCATTAATCAAAATACACGTAGAAAACTATTGACTCACTAAACATTTATTCGTTAAAAAAACAAATGAGCAATCGTCATCAGTCTACGAGAGATCGAACGGAGATCGCCTCACAAACTCGATACATTCCAAAGAGATTTACAGAAAAAAAATGGATTTATTGTCAAATTTTGTTTCCAGATTTGCAAAAAATTCAAAATATCGAAATTCAAGTTTTTCAACAAACTTTTACATGTGCAAACGATTCTACTGATTATTCGGCCAAAATTACAAAGCGACGTATCAGCCTTGGTCTCGCCTATTCGGCCATCGAGATTTATCGGTCGCTCGTTCTGGCTAGTGCCTGCAATCGTGTCACAATTTTCTCCAAGATCCATACTGAACAATCTTGACCGTACACTCAATAGTCACACAGCACCCAATTAAATTCAAACATTGCCATGACACGTGGTTGTTCTCAGCAGAGATTTGTACGTTCTGTTATTTTTGGATGGCGCATGATCCTCGCTGCTGTGTACCTTTATATATTTTTTCGACCATTTTCATACTTTTGTACCTTCAGCGAAATCAAAAGCAACTTGGTAGAAAAATGCCTAAAAATTTGAAACAAAACACCAAATTATGGGAACAGGCATGGGCGAAAGGCACAGAAAATTGATTTTAGTGAATAATTAGTCTTTGGTGGTTTGTTGGTGTCCGATCCGTGGTATTGGGTAAGAAATCTCGTCTTGAATGTACCGAGGGACATGAAACTACGTTTCACACGATGTACGCAAGGCGCAAAGAAGTAAAACGATTTGAGAAAATGTGTGCGAGGTATATAACGCGTGTTCTCCTTGTCAAGTTTGCAAACGCCAAGATCGCTTGTGTGTATATTCGCATAAACGCCTGTCCGCGAATTCTTGGCTCTTGCCCAAAAATCTCGGTAAGGAAAGCAAGAGCTCACGCATACATGGACACACACACATGCCTGGGGATTTATATAGACACTAGTTTATGCATCTTTTTGAAACAAAGCACGTGCGCACATTCGAATCAAGATTTCGGGAAATTTTTATTGCTTCCTCATCGACAAAAGATTTCTTTCGACCGAAGGATTAATAATAAACTCAAGTTCTTGATACCGTGACCAAAAGTTTCACTCAATTTCGTTTCGAACTAGATCGAGTTCAAATCGTTTCTTATTTTAATATAAAAAATCATTTTAATTTGCTTACGTACAAACGACAAACAAAAAAAGTTCCGAATGGAAAAATTATTCGATCGAAATTTTGTCCGGACTTCTGAGCGATTCTGAAGTTTCCTTTGACTCGAGAAAACAAGTTTTTTTTTTTTAATTCATTGTCGAGACGAAGAATTTCCATAATCGTATAAAAATATCGAAAATATACTCATTTTTTCGATTTTATTAATGTAGAAAAGCTCGAAGTTCGAGGTGACCGGAAAAATATGGCAATTAGTGAAAAAATTTCGGAGAACTCGTTGTTTCCATATCTCGTTAATTATAGAATTGTAAATTTTGTCGGTCTCGCATTTAGTTGCCAATGACCCTGACATTTGGCAGCAGCATGTACGACATTTTTTTTGCTATTAACATTTCTTTTGCTTTTATGCGAGCTCTATCACGTCCTGTGGGGTTTTCCAGTGCAGTTTTTTCCGTTTCGCTCGCACGGACGCTTCGTAACATCCGGCTGCGAAACAATAATTTAAATATCGTTCGCCATGTCCATTCCTAGACCAGTGACATTCATTTGGATTACCATTTCATTAGCTTTTCGAAACGGTGATTCGCGATCGCCGACTCTGAAGGTTACGAGAAGATAATTATCGCTTCCATTTAAAAAAAATCAAATCGATAATAATTGCCGATCTTTTTATCATTTACAACCGAAACAAAAAGTATTTCATACTAAAATGTTGGCATGCCGATAAAAATGTAACAAGCAACGGAATAATTGTTTCAATTGCCGTTTACCAACTCGACAGAACTGAATTGAAAAAACGCAATTAGCAGGAAAGAATGATTCCGAGAACTCAATAAAATACGTTCGTTTCCGATCTCGACCAACCTTGTGGCTCGGTGTTCGAAAAAAACCAACCCGTCATTGTCAAATCCGACAGAGAGTCAATCGATCAATGGAAATGAGCCGACAAAAAACGCAACGAATTAAAGGAGAGCACTGCAGACGAGATGTAGTAGATTTACCATCGCAGTGAATCACGCATCGTGATCGCGTTCCTCAAAAAATAAAGAATCCGCTCATTCCGATTACTAAATATAAAGATTGTGTGTGTGTTCTTTGTCTCTCACTATTTCGGCCTTGTGAGATGTTCGTCAGCACTAGTTAACGAACCAAGTGTATATAACCTTCTGCAAGTGTTTCCTTATTCCGCGTGCTAAATGTATACATAAATATCATATCTAACTGAATAAATATTGAGTGTATATCTTGTCTGGACCAACAATTTCGTGATTACGCTGAATTGGGGAAAAATTAGGAGACTGCTTGATGATTCAAGATTAACATCACCGCTCCCACAATTCGCGCGTAAATTTCAAGAAAGTGTGTAAATACAAAATATGTGAAAAAAACAAAAACTTGATTGCATACCATTCAAAATGGAAATGACTCTCGAATTCCGTTGTCTCCGCAAACGAGCCCGATTCCCGCCGCGACAAGATTCATTTTATCTTGTATTTTTCCTGTCTCGTACTTTTTTTTCTACTTTATTTATTCTCGTTATTATTGTTGTTATTTTATATAGAATGACAATTCTACCCACGCACGAAATATCGTACACAACGCATGCCAATGTTGTTGGAACGGCAGCTCGCGCGTTTAGAGCCCCGTTTTCGCTTCGGTATACCCAGAGCTCATATTCATATTTCACGCCTATCGAACCGTGACTTTCTCGAGAATATCGTGACTATCGGTATCCACGCGCACCACAGCTAATACGTACTTATGTGACGTCCACGTGTGCGCAATATCGCCACAATATTGCACTGTTTGATTTATTGTATAAACAAATTTTCCACTGAGCGTCGTAAAGGCGGATGTCACGTTTACTTAACAAATAAATCAGCATCGCCTTAGTCGATATTTCGTAGCGCTTAGGAAATTATTTTTATAAATTTATTCACACGCGGACTCGTGGCAGGAAATATGGCGTAATTTTCATCATTTTCGATTTTCCAGCATAGCTTCCCGCTTCATAACTCGCAGAATATATCTTAATGAGAAGAACGTCGGAGTCTGAGAAAATTGGTTGAAATACCGCTCGGAGTTTCAGAAATCACAACTTTCCCCACATCTCCTAATGCGTAGGCTTATTACTTTCCATCGCAATATCTGCGAAACTCCACGATCAAAATGCTTCTTGTTGTGTCACGATTGCTGTCCGATCTGCAGAAAAGTTGTCGAGCGAAATGCGAAATTTACCATCGATAAAAAAAACACGTGTCAATTGCTAAATCTTTGACAGAAAATCTTGCAAATACCAAGACGTGAATCTGCTGTTTCAAAATTGACAAACAATCATATCACCTGAAAATGAAAAACGAATGCTTCGTCGAAACGACGTAAAAGTCATGCAGATGAGATGAAGTGAGAACGATAAATAATGGAATTTTTGATGGTATAATTTTGGGGATTGGATCATTGAATACTTAGGTTCGTAATAAACCGTTGGCATGTGAGTGTTTGGGTGAAGATAAATCTTCGAGACATTCATCGATGTGATAAAAATAATGATTTACTTATGCATATCCCCCGCGCTGTTCGAGCAGTCTCTTGCCGAACTATTCTGATCGGTATCGCGATCAATTTTAATTTCGAATCGACTCTCTCTTTCTCTTCTCTCGGCCGGAGATAGAATCGGAAATGTCCTGGAGTTGCCACATCTGGTACACCCATAATTCCATTCGCGTATATCTTTGTTCTCGTATTCTTCGCCATGAATCGAAAAAGGAAAAAAAAAAAACGATTTGAAGCAGAAACCAAAATCGGAATCCAGTTTCATCCGGATTTTGTTTTTTGGTAAATTTTCATTAAGCATTCTTCAGCGTTGAGAAAGTCAGTTCGCTAAAGTGGCCAATTTTGAATGGAAAGAATATTCGACGCACGTTCAACAATTCGAATATTTAATGCTGAACTATTCGACTCCCATACTTCATGCAAATACATTCCATTTCCAAAGACTTTTATTTGAATTACAGAATGTTGAATATTTCTAGTATTCAACGTTTTCCAAATTTTTACTATTTCGACTATTTTTACCCCAAATCTGCCCAAAGTTAATAAAAAAGAAGTGAGAAGCGTAATTCTCCGAATATTCAAATATATTTCACTGATCAACGAAAATGATGGCTCGCTGCGGCCTTTTGGAATTTCTGGATGTGCGAATCAGCTCGACTTAGTAAAATATGTCCAGCCACTCGGATAGGTCGAGTTTTCCACAGTTGTTTTCGGAGCTCACAGCATTTTCACAGCATCGGTCAAATTCGCAGTGCTGAGTACGCCCACGAAGTGTTCACGAGTTTCAAAACGAGAAACATATCAGGAAAGCAGTTTTACGTTTTTTTTCAGAGACCTTTGACTGTTCGGAAAAACAAATGTCACGACTTATCGCGTGATAGGAACAGACGAACTTAAATTTTGATTTGTTAAGAAAAACTCACTAATGAATCGCCTCGAGGCTCCTAGAGCTGTGTGTAAATGCATTTCGAATAAGTTGATGCGCGATAAACTCGATTGGTAATTCGGACACAATAATAGTTTTATAATCACAACAGGAAGTGTTCGGTTCGGGTTAGGCAACTGAAAAGAGCTTTCTTTTTCCATACATGTCCGCGATGTATCGCGGTGAACGATGTATTATTTTAGTCGACTTTACGATCGGGCGAGGGGGAGTTGAAATTACTGTAACGCGTTCTGGCTCTCTTGGTGTGGTTTTTTGAGAGTATCCCTTTTGGTTTAGGGTCCTGAAAATATACCTGGAACGATATACACGCCCTGGTATAAAATTGAGCACGTTCACCCCGTCGTCGATGGGATGGTCGTTTTGCAGGGTGGGGAAGTGGCTCGAGAGAGCGGCAAAGAAACTCAATGGTTGATTGCCCAATCCGAACTGGGCTGTCGTACGCAGCCAGCAAGAGAAAGAGTGAAAGCGATATTTCAGACAGAGGCGGAGAGATATCGAGACGCAAGAAACTGAGAGAGTGCGAAAAGTATCTAAAAGAGACTGAAGAGAAAGACGAAGGCAGAGACATTTGAAAACAAGACCATGGACAGAGAAAGAATAATATCTGAAAACCTGAAAGACATAGAGAAAGATTCACCGCTAGGAGAACAAACGAAAGAGCAAATTATCTATAAGAACCGAGAGGAAAGAGAGAGAGGCTTCGAATTGAGACTGCTGTGAGGGATAGAGAGAAACTCCGAGCTGCGAGAGACAAAGCAAGAAAAAGGTCTTGGAGCCTGAAAACGAGAGCCAGAGAGAGTGAGAGAGAAGAATAGAAAAAAAACGTGAAAAAATGACGTATAGGAAAGTCCCTAAGTGAGTAAAAGGAAGAGAGCGAGAGAGCGAAAGTGATAAAGAAACAGAACGCGTGCTGCGGTAGCGATATATTTTAAAATAGCACCGTGGTCGAACGGGGGTTGCTCGCGACTTGAAACTCATGACACTGCTGCACTCTCTCGCGAACGTCAAGGCCTCGGGCGCGAGGTCTTCCAGAAGAGAGACAGAGTACGAGAGAACCGCAAAAAATATACATACTTTTTAGCCGTCGAATTTTCGTGGCCAGGGTCCACGCCCGTGATTTTCTAACAAGTCCTTTTCTACACAGAATACCTTTTGTTGTCCAACCTTTGGGAATACACAGAGCGTAGTATGGAAATTTTTCAATAGCCGATAGCCGACCTCTTAAAATAAAACACATTCATACGTTAAATTTTGGAATAATGTTCTCGTGCTTTACATTCAATTGAAATTTTCATGAGATGCCTGAGGCAACGAAAATATTTTGGACGTCATACCTGCAGGACCACGACTTTTGGATTTTTACAATTAAATTTTTATATCGGACTAACGAAAAATTCCATGTTTTGAATATAAATTTATCATCACAATTCCAAACAATTTCAAAGAACATTTTGATTTTCAAGAAAAACTCTGATTCGCATAAAAATTTTAATTCCTCAAACATTTTCTATTTCGTAGTTATTTTTTATGGAACAATTTGTTTACCTCCATCGTCAAAGAGAAGGAAAACAACGATTTTGGTGAATCAGCTATTGCTCAATACACTTCCGGTTTCGTGAGAGAGTCAATAGCACGCAGTCGATCTGTATTTGTACTGGAACACCCGACTTTCGCTTTCGAAAAGTCCGCCATATGGATGATTCCATCTATGCACACCGAACAGAGAAAGAGGTAGAAACTTTCTCCGTTGCCGATCATTACGATCATCGTCATTATTGTCGCTGGTGTCGCCTTGGTGTGGCGCCTCTGAGCTATTCCATTCGCGATCAATCATTGGAGACTCCGACCAGCACGCTCGATTCCGACCGACTGACCTCGATCGTGCCTTCGCAAGCGTATTTAATATGAAAATACATTTTTCTTTGCTTGCACTATAAAAGTTGTGATTTTCATCGATATCTCGGCTGCAGGTGATTTCTCGTTAAACGAATTGCCAACGTATCGAGCCGAATCCCGCAAAAAGTAAATTTTTAGTCGTCACGTTGTAGAATGAGTCGTTACGCAAAATAATTACCATTCCAATTTCCTGTCGATCAAAATTTTCTTTTTCATTTATAAATTGCGCATAAAAAAAAAAGAAACGATCCTTATTCTTGAAGGAATGGGAGGCTAATTCCAAAATCGGTTGAAACGAAAAAAAAAAACCATCATCGCTCCTTCGAAAGATGAAAGACAGTGAAAATTAACGAAATAAATTTTATCAGTATTTTCCTCCTCAGAACCAGAGATCATCCAAACGTGATGAAAACTTGATTGAAATAAAAAAAAACTGATTACGAAGTCAAGTTTCTATAATGAGACTTACAACCTTTGAGAGGAAAAAATGTTTGACGGACGCTGCTGGGAAAAGTTGCGTTACGCCGACCTATCAGTCTGCTGCAAACTTTGCTCCGACGCAGTTGAGTTATCGATAAAAACACGACGCATTCATAAAATGCGCTTCTCTCATCAGAAAACAAGGTGTGACTTTTATTTATTCTGAAAGTGTCAATCATCCGCGAGAGAAGCGTGAATCGGTTATTCAGCGAGGACTCTGCCACTCCGGGATAACGTGGCGAGCTCTCGGTTCGGATCGTGTCTTACCCTGACTTGGGTTCAACTCGTTATCATCGAAAAAAATGATTTTTTCGTTTCTTTCCGGCGCTACGCAATCGCGTCTGTGTTTGCTGGAGCACCGAGTCGTGCGATGGGCTGTTTGTCGGCATGAAAGAACGGCTTCTATCGTACAAGCAACTCGTTCTCTGTCATAGGGTTAACAACATTATTTTTTGCTCTCCTTAAGCGCTCGACACCGAAGCAATCTTGCGTTGCTTGTCAAGAAAAAAATCATATCTTTTGGTCGTACACAGGCGTACGTAAATATGTATCTACGTATTTATCTGTGGAAATAAAAACTTGAGAAGTAAAAGGGCGTAAGAGATGCCACTTTCATTATCGAATGTCATCCTTCCATTCGACAGCAGCATTCGACGTTGTGCACATGTATTTATGTATCAAGATAATACTCGATCTGTGCATGTGTCGTGCCTCGGACAATCCGGTCACGTTATTATATCAGCGTTCAATGAGCGATCACGATATCCGTTGTGTATACAGATATCGACTTTTACAAATAAAAGGGCGTAATGGACGTTGCTATAATTCCATGTGTAATTTTCTGCATGCGAATATATCTATGGGGGTGTGTTTATTGTACGATGGAACGTGATCGAAAGTTTAATCTCCGTTACGCGTAAACAATATATTCATTCTTAATGCGATCCGCTTAATTCCCCAACGCCAGATATTGCAGGATATTTTGTTTTATTTTCAAAGCCACCTACATCGTTAATATAGTGTTTGCGACGTCAGTCGATTGTTCGAAATTTCGATCAGTGTTATTATACGAACGTTTCGAATTAAGGACTCCGAAACTCTCTTTTTTCGTGTTTGATCATTTATTTCGTTCACGTTTAATGTGATATGCAAATGCGGTATTTAGTCTTTACAGGCATTTCGACATTTTTTCTTACTCCTTGTGTGTATTTGTATGGACAACTATAATTACCACCGTGACACTAAAAAAAATTAATGCTGGCACGATATACCGGGCGTCCATAAAGTTATGCCCAAATCCACGAAACCATCCACCCAGAATGACCATTTTCTGACTTATGACAGACTGTCTGCTTGTTATTTATCTTTATCGGAATTCCGTTTCGACCGAAATAGATTACCAAGCAATGCAGCGCTTCATATTGTGAAAAGATAACGACAAATCAGTCGTATTTGTGGCAGAAGCTCGATGTTGGAATATTCAAACAGGTCTAATTAGAGAATTTCTATCTTGAGCCTTACTTGTCACCTTGGGGTATACGAACTTATACTTCAGGCCTAGTAAGGCAAATAGTCATTTTTCCACTTCTGTTGGTTTTAGATTTTTTTTAGTGTACTTGTATTTAATTCTTCGGTATACGAAGTAAACAATCTTTTGAAAAAAGCTTTTAATATGTTCTACAATAATTTTCAAGTCAAAATATTCAGTAGTCCATTTTTCATGACAATTTTTGTCACTGGGGTACAAATCTACTCCATGGGGGCAAGTACGTAACGATGTGGCAAGTAAGGGTTAAGGCGATATAATTGCTTCACACGAGTCACTTGATTTTTATAGTGCAGCTCGTGTCAAAAGTTTGATACGTTATAATAGGAAAAATTTGAAGTGCACTCGTATCGCTATCATTAGCGTGAAAGAATAGCAATTACGATTAAATTTGCGAAATCATTGAATGACGAAGCATTATTACCTGCAGCTTATCCAATGCGTCAGGTTGGTCCGTTCTCCAGAATTTAGAAGGTGATTCGAACAGCAAACCGCATCTGTGACTTCTGGGACACCTCGTATACTCGCTAAGTCTCGTAATATTGACTAACTATCGCAATTTACCAGTCGGCGCACGTGAGATGTGGAATCTTTTGGACTCGGATGGTGGGCGATTACAAAACGTCGTAGTGTTATCGAATCTACAACGGTCGAGGGTTGACGACTTTTATTCGACAATCATCTTATTCCTTATCAATTGACTCTCAAGTCGTTTACGCTTCCATATTTCCTTTCCGCTCGATCATTCCGACACGGACAGTGTAAAATTGGATAAAAATAAAAACCGAACGATTGTTTCAACGGTCAGGAGTGTTTTTCATTCAGGATTCTCCAATTTCGATGTATTTTCGAAATATTCTGAAACGAGGCACTCACAGGGTTTTGCTATTCGAAAAAGCAGCCCAGCAGCTTCGAAATTGCTTGAAAGAACGAGATTCGTCTAAACATTTGCCAAGACCATTCAACGGAACAGAACGATGCTCGGTCTCCGTTCGAGATGCAACGAATTGCATTTGATGCCTAAGAACATTGACTGCGAAGTAAGTTTTTCCAAACGGTTAAACTTTCATAGGAGTCAAAAAAAAAATCTTCTCGTTTTGTTTACTTCAAATACGAGCTTGTAATGTGGGGAATCGGAAAACAGTTCTTGGGTAAAGTCCTGGACCACTAGACGTAGAGTCTGACCACACACTTCCATATTTACTATTGTAACTGGAGTGTAATAGCAGAAGACCCTCTGCGATTTCCTTCTGCTCTCCGACATTCATTGGTAAGGTTAAGCATCGTTTGTATAACTGTATATAATTGTATAAAACTTATACAGTCAATTATGTACGTGGAGTTTGAGTGTATATATGTATAGATTAGGTTTATGTAGATCTTAATTGTAAAGTAGCCACAGAGGTCGTAAGTCTGGGGTCACATCGTTCAATAAAAAGAACTACGCCATCAGGCTCTCTCGTTTCTCTCCCCCTTATTTGCAGCCTCTCGGAAAACAAGGCCCATTTGTAAGCGGCTTGATGGCTCCACGAGAGAGCCGGACATTCTCATCGGGCCTTCTCTTCAAGCTCTCCAGAGGCATTGAAAAAAAGAATAAATAAATAATAATAATTTTTAACGACCATGCGAAAGATAACTTCGCTGACTCAGTCTCATTAGAATATTCATTGAGAATCGCAGCTCGATGCATTTCCAAAGACCTTTCGTATTATTATTTTCATAAAAATACTTTATCCTGGTTTTTCTATAGTTTTATTTAATAGGCTATTAATGAATGGAAACTTCATTCCGATGACTCATCAATTTTTTTATTTTTTCAATCGTTTTTTTCCCTGTCGATGGAAAATTTGTTTGATCTTCTTTTTCATCAATGCTGATTGATAAGCTTTTACATTTTGACGAATTATTTGACTGCTTCTTAAATAGATTCTGGGTTGGAACAACGATATTTATTTTTGAGACTCGAATAAAGTATCGAGCCAAGGATATTCTTTGTTCGCGAGGACTGTACAAAAATACGTACAATGTGACGTGCACACGTTCACTGCCCCTCTTTTTCTCGTTCTTTATTTTTTTTCTGTGGATTCCATGCACATACTGCTCTCGGCACGCATTTCATATTTTCCGATGAATCACAAGTGACTCTGTCGTTTGGACTCGTTGCCAGTGAGTATAACGAGACAAGTGCCTAGCCACGAAATACTCGTCAGCTGCACGTGGTAGGTGCATTCACTATGGAAACCGACGTTACTGTTGGTCGAAATTTTTTCTGATGGACGTATACATCGATTTTAATGAAGCATTGATCATCGACGAAGGATTCGTCCAAACCTGCCCACGCGAGCAATCAGAGTTCAGCAGCCAGCCAAATATAAAAAAATTTGAATTCCTATGATCAGGTGTAATGACTTCTGTTGAACTTGAATCTTTACAATTTCCTCTGGCGGTCAGTTGCTTCGCTATTGTTGGGGCATTTTGATTAGTAGGGAAAAAAAATAATGAAAGGATCGAAGTGACACGAAACTTCAAGTTCAACGGCAAAAAAAATCAAACTGTTTTAAAATGAAAACCATTCGATGGATTCTTGCGAAATTTCACGAGCAAATTTTGAAATTCCACAAAAAGCTTGTTCTAGGCAAAGGTAAAATGTCAAGCAAGTAGAAAATGACGCAACACGAATTACATAATTAATATCTATGTATACATTTTAAGAGTCTCGAGAATTTAACATAAAAATAAATTATGTATTATAAACATACATATTCATAAAGGCGTTTGTATGTCTACATATATATTTCGAGTCTCTGGGAATTGAAGTTAAAGTTTCAAATGTTCGAAAAGACGAGGAGGTCATGGTCACAGCTAGATCGACGAACTTTAGCTCGTGTACTTAATCGAATTTACTGCGTCCTCGCAATCCGCTCGCATACTTATGAACGCGATACATATTTATATATTTATAAATCTACAAATTTATATGTTTATATTGCGTGCGTTTGTATATATCTTGATACACTCGCGCAGTTTTCTTCTCTGTCCTGGCAAGATGAGCAGAGAGAGACAAGGCCGACGACCTCAGGATCCACATTCTCACCTCGTCGTCGTAGTCGTCGTGGGATATGTATATTAGTGAGTATAGCGAGAGCCAAAACCGCGGAAACTTGGCTCGTTCACTTGGCCGAAAATGCTTCAAGCTCGGAACAACCTCTGTCTCATTCAAGAGGGACTAAAATTAGCGAGGGTAGAATATGGAGGGGAAGGGGTTGAGGACATTTCGAGATTTTTGGCAACGGTGATTGAACGTGGGACATAATTATTTATAGATATATATACATTCCTAATTTGTTGCCATTTAAATCATTCAGTTGTTGTTCAAGAACGTTTGCTGACACGCAGTTAAATCCATTTTAAGCTTTTTATGGAAAAATCTATTTGCAGCAAATGCTGCTTCACATAAATCCTCATGCTGATTGTGACTTGAATTCAATTCTGCAAGTTCAAACGGAATTTATTGGTCGAGCGTTATTTTCATGATGGAAGGAAATGAAATAAATTCCATCAATACTCACATTTCGAATAACCAGTAGATACAACCGAACAATTCGAATGATTCTATAAGGTTCAGGTTCAGGGGAAAAGTGTCGTAACCGCCAAGCTCCAAATCAAATGGTTTCCGCGTATTTTTTTATTTTTAACAAACTCGGTTTACAAAACTCAGAGTTAAACCTTTTCCGATTTGCTTCTACACGAAGAGAAGATGGAAGAGAAAGAGAAGCAGAAAAAGAAGAAAAGAGAGGGATATACAAATATATATAGAAGGCCGTTAACCCGTTGAATTTCGAGCCTTCTTTGCCTTCTTGCATACCCATACATACACACCACAAACACACATATACATGCACGAAGAGAAATTCACGATTCTGAAACGAAAGGGCATTGATGTTTCACTTCGAAGCAAATATTTAGAGGACTTGAGCCTTTTTCTCTGTGAGCAGTTGGTCAACATAAATTTATGTGGATTTATGGCGTTCTCATAATTCCTCGTGCTTCCTCACGTATCGTTCCACCCCAACTCAACACACGCAATCCTTTGGAAGCTCTTCTATTTCCTCGTAGTCGATTCCACGACGCTTGGATTCTCAAGCGGTTACTCGGTTATTCGGTTAATGTACGTGACGAATTAAGGGCGAAAAAAAGAGGAAAAAGTTGCACAATGGTGGGAATACTTGTGGCTAAGGTAAAGAAAAAACGTTGAGAGCTTTGAAATCGAAGTTGGAGTTGAATAGCAACCGGAAGGCCTCCAATTCACTCTCGAACATGTTTTTTTCAATGTCTCTCATGTGGATCGTTGTTCCATTTTGTAATTCTTTTCCTTTATTTATTTCCATAACTCATTGAATACTCGCAGATTCATTTACGTCAATTAATCAAGTCTGATGCAATTATTTCACGGCTGAGAAGCTTACTATGCACGTCTCAACGTAATTGCTGGCAAAGCGAGCGTGGCTCTACATATTAGGCACGTAATAAGCGGGAAATTCAATTCATCGTTCTGTTTTCTCGTTGTTAGAGAATTCTGTGTGAATACCTTTGTGTCTGCCTGCCTCCGGATCTCTGTTTTTGTTAAAACAAAACGATAAATTACGGAATCATCAACGAACAGTACAAATGTTCTAATTGCACGTTTTCATCGATATTTTTTTAAGAGCAATCATGAGAATTTTTTTTTTCTGATGATGTTTTCTCGAAAGATTTTGAAAAAGTACGAAAGATAAAAAATGTGACTCAGTGACCAGAGTTTTGTTAGAGAAAATTAAATTTTAAAAATCGCACGAGTTCGTCTGGGAAATGCATCGATTTCCGACTAAGATTTTGTTTGTAGAATCAAATGAACGCGCCGCTCGGGACTTTATTCGTCAAACGACGAATGACGAAAAAAAATCGATTCAGTGGCCGTTGAACGAAGACATTATCACCGAGAGATGGCAAACGCGAACCGAGGACAACGAACACATACACGCGAAGAGGAAAAGTCCTCGGTAGTCATGCGCAAGTTCCTTCAATGACTAGAGCAAACATTTCGTCGTCGACGAAGCGTGAGAGCATGCGTTATATATAGAAGCATTAATGAATCATAAAGTCGATTCATAAATGCATATAGTTTTTTATTCGCAGAAAATTGAGTCTTTCGAATGAACGATTAAGCCACGTTCTTCTCTGAACTCCAAAAATAAACGTGGCAAAGGTGTCACTTTGACGAAACGAATCTCAATTTTAAAAATCCACACATTCTGGTTTTATTCTTCGAACTCAACATATTTGCATTCCACTCATTTTTGCGTCACCTTTGGAAGCCATTTTTCCGAATAGAGTTTTCTGATGATAATTTTTTTTTCAGTTAATCAGCCTCTCATTCATACAAGAATCTGGAACTCATTTATTTTCCACAAACAGACTAAATCCATTGTTTTTGACAATCATTGCTTAGTCGTTTATGTTGCGAATATATTTTTTCTTCTTCCACACAGTGAATCTTGCGACACATTCGTTCCTCAGTGGTACGGACATGATAAGTTTTGATTTGACAGTCCATCAAGAGTCGACTAAATGTCAATGTCCAAAAAAGTCGTTAACAAAGTAATTAGAAACGAAATCTCTTACGAAATGCATCGAGATAAATCGTCTGTAAATAGAGAGATGGAAAATTTGTAAATAGAATGGAAATGAATTATTGAACGTTGTACAATGACATGTATAGTATTTTTGAAATAATTATTGAAGAAATATTGAAATGACTCAAAAATATAGTTTCGAAAAAAAATAGAAATTCAATATCCAATTGATAGAGTATCGCGGAGTAGTTTCACAATCTCGTGGACAAATCTTCAGATAATTCACGTACGTATTTCGTGTCGAGGAAATTCGATAATGCTAAAGTTAAATAAAAATGATTTACCGAGCGATTACTCGAGTCAAGCACGAAGAAACCGAGAAAAACATTGTTATTGAAAGTCGTGACTCATGAATTTTTTATCAATTTTTTAAACACAACTAACCACCCTTGATAAAATTGTATACAGATGTGTACGCGGTGTCAAGAGAAAAATGCAACAAGGTTTGCAAAGACGAATATTCTCTCGCACCTCAGCGCATGTGAGCAAACACGAAAAGTAAACGACGTCGTGGATGAATCGTCATGGGAATGTTGGGAAAAAATGTTATAGCTTCGGCGATATTGCGTCACAGCAGACACGAGGGTAAGCGATATGCAAAATTTGTTTATTTTTTCGAATTTTTTTTCTTTGTCGATGCTCAAGGACAAGAATTGGTAACATTTGTTATGCTTTTCGCGACGACGAGTGAAAAACATTCAGGAGTTAATTGCTGCCTCAGAGTGTATTGACAATCAACGACATCGATCGTTCTTTCTTTCGAGAAGAAATAAATCACACACTTGGGATGTTCTCGTACGATCGATGGCACTTTCCACTCAATGTTTTTCAATTTTCATTCAATTCGATTGTTTAACTTGTTACTGACGAATGCGCAGTCTGCTTCCGACACTGTGCAACATTTCGTTGATTTATTTTTTTGTAATTGCAATCGAAAACATTTATCTTTGTCATGAAAAAACTGTACGAGAAATCGTTGCAATTGTGAGTTCACTGGAGAGAATAATTAATAGGGAGAGCAATGAGGAATGAAATTGACCGAAATTATGGATGAGCATTGGGAATGTTACGAAAGACGTGAAATAGAAAAAATCCTTTTTCCAAATATCCCTACGATTCAAAGATGCTGAGTGCGATGGTTTTTTTTGTTTTGTTTGAAAAATGGATCATTCGAGTGAGGAATAACCGGCTCGAACGCATCGGTAGATGGAAAGAGAACCGACCGCGACGTCAGAGGGATGAGGAGAAAAGAGGGACGTTTGATCCTTTTTTTTCTTGCTTTTCTTCCTTTTTTTCCATCCTCTTCCTCTTCTTTCGGCTTGACTTGGGGAAAAATAGATAAAAATGTGCAAATAAACGGGGCTCTCACCGAGCTCAGGGACAACCGGTTGCCATCTTGCTTTCTTATATAAGTCCCCCGAGAGACAGCCTGGACCCCTGCTCTCGAGCGAAGATGCTGTTGCCCTGCGTGGTCCATCTCTCTCCCTCTCTCTTTTTTCCTCCTTCGCGTTGACTCTCTTTCTCTCTTCGTCTGTCCTTTACGCTCGTTGGCTCTTTCTGCTTCTTTCTATATATTTGACTGTGCACCGCGCAGCCCCGCAGCATTGGCAGCAACCATCGTGTTATGTTCTTCGATCCTCTCCCCTTTTCCCTTTCGCCATTACACACGCGAGATCCTGCGATATATCCCTCTCACTTTCTCCTCAGACTTTCTCTCCTTCTCTCCAGATTTCTCGCTTCCTCTCTGGACCCCCTCTCTCCCTCATTCACCAAATCGCCATTTTTTCTTCTCCGCGTTCTCCCGTATCTTGGAACGCGAGTCTCTCGCACAATTTTTCAACTCTCCTCAACATTTTTATCATCACTAGTCTACCGACTAGAAATCCAATGATAAATGTAAATTGCTAGTCGTTAAAAAGCTCCAACTACCATCAAGTCGTCATAAAGGATTTTATTATTTTTTTATAATCAAATCAACAGCATAACGAAGTATTTATAATGAAATAAATAGCGTAACATTTTTTTATAAGCAATAAAAATTTCACATGTCAACTTTGGACTGTGAATTGAAACTTTTTGACTCATTACCAATAATTTGATCACCGCGATTGAATGACTTTTTAATTGACTTCATTTTATTTCAATCTTTACGGATCAAGAAATATTGTCGTCGATGAAAAAATGAAAAAAAAAAGAGGAAAAAACTGTTTTTCTTTCGACTCGCAGAACTCGAGAGAGCAGAATTTCTTGTAGACATTTCTTATCGCGACTTTTATCGAAGGATCAACGATCGGATATCCCGGGACCTTCGGTACTGATATAAACGTCTATGAAACATACACACACACACGTATGCACTATAATTTATATAAATAGACATGGTGTTGAAAAAAAGGATCTTCTGTACATCATTAAGCGGGAAAAGTGGTACGCGGAGGGCAGAGAATTGCAATAAACGTGAGAAGCAATGAGACCGGAACGGTCAGGGCCGACGAGCCAAAGTCTCTGTGTTTTGACCAAGGACTTGTGTCGGACAATGTACATGTTCACTTAATCAGTAGATATCGTACGTCGGGACATTCACTCGCCGATCTTCCCAGCCCCGCAATAACAATAACAATTCTTCGATAGAAAAAAGAGATCTAAACATGGCTCGTACGGATTAATCTCTTTTCTCAAATTTCACATTGTCCCAAAAACTCTGACGACGTAAAACTTTTGGATATTAAATGAGAAACAAAATTTTATTGCTCGTCAAATTTTCCGACGACTTACACGTGACGTCACTGAACGTTCAATGAAGGATTAGCATTAAAATTCAATGCATTTTTAACAACGCGAACGAATGTTATTTTGTTGTCGTGATAAAAAAATAAAAAAATAAAAAATAAAAATAAAAAAATAAAAAAATAGCCTGCACGATCGATCGTTGAAATAAGCACCAATGCAACAAGAATCAGACGAGATTGTATGACGAATCGACGACGCCCGAGAGAAAAATAAAATAAAAACAAAATTGGAACACTTTAATAATCGACGTACGTCCGAACGAATGACCTTGAGGTTAATCGACAAATCATGCCTCCGAAACGTGTGGCTATGTTTTCTCTATGAATTTCATCAGATTCGTAGATTGTGAGACGAGGACTTTTTTTTTTATGGGGTCTTATAGAACGTTGCAGGCCCCCAGAGATAATTAACATCGGAATGGAGCATTCTTCGTGTCGCAATGATTAGTCATCAATGACGAAATTGACTATTGAATGGATCTGATTTCGTGCAGATTCAAGCGCCAAATAACTATAAGGAATTCTCGTGAATTAATTATTCAAAAAATATTGATCCCTGTGGGTCGTAAAAAATCATTAAAAATCATGGTTCGAGCGAGTATTTTTGCGTCAAATCCGTAGCCAAGCTACACATTATCGTAAACACGAGAAGAGTTGTTTTTTCTGCAAACGAAATTTCTTAAGTGGCTTCGTCAAAAATCCTCAATTAAGAAATTAAGTATTTTCCTTTGTAACTGAGAATTGTAACGTCGAAATCCCGTCACTGACGCAATACTTACATACCGATAACACAAATTCGATAAACAAAATTTCAGAGCAAATTAGAGTCGAATTTATTTTCGCAATCACGTCAAAAGCGTGAAAAACTTTTTATCAATAGCAATAATAATGCAGCGTTATTTATTTACAACAGCGATTATTTTTCACGTGTCGTATTCACGATCAATCAGGATGACAATAAAATTTTCAATCAATTTTAATCTCATAATAATTCAAGTCGTATTAATGTATCCTACATCTCGTAATAAGCACGTTATCGAATGTGACTTTAGCAGGAAACTCGTCGAGAACGAGACACAGAGAGGGAGAGATCGATTATTACTTGGTTGCATCATTAAAATCGTCTGATCCGCGAGGATCGTACGTTGGAGATTGAAACAATGGAATGAACTGTCAGAAAAGCTACAGCAGCACGTATGACGTTTCACACAAGATCGTGATGTTTTTTTAATTACTGGAAAGGAACGAACTGATAATATCAAAAAACGAAATTAATCGACGATCGCACGGAGGCCTGTAATAAAAGACGATAAATTATTGATTGTGAATGTAATCGAATAGTATCTGAGATAAATTAAAGATTGCCAGAATGATTGGAGTAAAAAATTAATCAACCGACAGCGATGGGTGGCCGCAAGCCACCTCCCGAGAAGGTTCACAGAAACAGGAACAGTGAAGTGGTTTTGAGGCGATACGATCGAATAAAATTGAGGAAAAAAAAAGTTGAAACTAAACTGATTTTTGAATCTTCAACATTTCGAAAAAATAAACAAAAAATACTCGTTACAATAAATGGTGAATCAATAAAATTGAAAATACAGATGAAAATTCTGGTTCAAGATGAGCCCGCAGGATACCCTTGCAAAGTAACTCAGTGGTTAATGGGCAATGGAGACGACGGCCTATCACTTCATTACGAGACTCATTCGGAGTTGGTGGCTCCGAGAGAGCCTGTAATCGCGGTAGTGTCTTCGCTGACGACGACGCTCTGGTCAACGACGACTGAGCGACACGACGCAGTCGATAAAAATCCAGAATTCAAACTCGACGATTCTTCCGAATCGAAAATTCGTCTCATAACTTTCAAATCTCGTAAAGCCTGACGTCTGATAATTTTTCGTTTATCAACATGAACGATTTTGAAAACTTGATATGTTTGATAATCGTAACTAAAAATAATGGCGATCTTGTCTCGGAATAAATAACCGTGACATTTTTTTCTTTATTCAATATTTCTCTAATGATGACGTAAATTTGAAATCGTTGAAAATATCTACGTCGCTTTGTTCTCATTGCGGATAACTCTGGGTACGAGCTCACGTACGAAGATATCTCGGCATCCTCCGATACGTCAACGTGTATAACTTCGTATTTCTTTCTCAACAGCTTTCTGCTCTCTTTGCAAAGATTTAACTACTCACCTCGGCCAATAATTCCAAGCGTTTCGAAGGTACTTCAGTGTTAAACTACCAAGTTGTGCGTCCTTGTGACGCCAGCGTTCAAAGATTTCTTTCGACGCGAGGAAACAAGAACCGAACGGTCAATGGATTATGAACGAAAGATACGAGAGAATCGTAGATTCGTTTCAAGGCACCGCGTCGTTCGCTTCCTGTTCAACGTTCCAGGAACTCGATCAACAAATCATTAAAAATAATGATTTTTTTTTTCTCCGCGAAGTTGTCGGTAGGAATCCATGTAATTTATAGGAAAAAAAAAGGTGAATAGTTCTGCGCAGAGGGACAAAAAGATTTCGAAGGTTTTTTTGTTTCGTTGACTTCGTAATGTCGATAAATAAATTCGTGACTTTTTTGATGGTCAAGAAAAACTGTTGACGTCGAAACAAGAAGATTTTTCTATCGACGTGCCTGCCAACAGGACGTGCAGACGTTCGACGCGCTGTCACGTGACGTCGTGCGCAAATAGATTCCCAAAGGAGTGAGCAAAGACTGCCCCACCGTTTGTTGCTCGTAGAAAATCTGCGTAGCACCTCGCGGAGAATTTATAGGCAACAGGTCCACGATCGTACGTACGTACGTGAAATGCATCGAGACAAGATTCGATTCCTTGGAAAATGATGGCGTTGACCTCTGCAGCATCGATTGCCAGGTTTTTCATCGCAGAGACAAATTCTCGATATTTCAATTTCCATTTCTCTTATTCGATCATGAATCATTGCACGCGATTGAGTGAAATAAAAGTAAAAACTCAGGAATACTGTTCTATTTTTCAACGTGTCGAATTTGAGATTTTTCCAGGATTTTCTTGAACAAAATTCAAAAAGGAAAAATGAATAAAATTCGGCAATCTGTCGTAATCGTTGATTCTGAATATTGATGAAGGAAAGAAGGACATTGGGGCCGGAAGGTGATGAAATAATGAACGCAACGAAGATAGTTATTTTGTAATAATAAAATGTATTAAATAGGTAGTGTATCGTTGGCAATACTTATGAACTACAATGTTTTCGTGGTACACGAGACTTTTTGTGGTGTGTGCGTTATATAAATGAAATTTTAAAGTCGCTCTTATTAAATAATTCATTTCGTAATTGATAAAGAAAACCTCAAATTTCCACCACTCCCAGTATTGTTTTCTCTAACAACGAAACTAATCAAGGCATTTTATCACTTTTGTGGTCCCATGGTGGATTAAACGGGGAGTCGATCGATGTTTGAAAAACGCTCCGAAAAAAAAGGCAATCCATTGGATCGAAAGGAAATAATAACAATTGTTTGTCATTCGATATCGAAAAATGATTTTCTGACAATAAATTTCATAACTGAAAAACAAAATAGTCGTTGAAGTTTTTTTTTTTCTGGAGTGATGATCGAACATGATTATCGAAGGAATTTCGTAAGCCTATCAATTGGCTCCCATGCGTGCGAAACAAAATACGTATAAGAATGAAGATCGGATACGCGAATCGAAACAGATTTTACAATTAATATGATTGTCTTTTCTTTTCCCCGAAAAATAAGGAAGATGTATGAAAGAAAAAACAAGGATTTTTGAGTGTTTTGTTTGTTTGTTTTATTCGATCGTACCAACAAAAATTGGAGATCGGGGTTCCCGGGATTCTCTCACGCTGTAATGCACGATCGATATCTATATCACAAGGGAAAATTAAGTATACGCGTTCTCGTATTTTTTAATCTGCATAATAATATTAATAATATTAATAATAATAAAAAATAATAATAATAATAGTAATAATAATATCCGATGAGAGAAAAGAGGGAACAAGAGTGTGTTTGTCGAGCATTCAATTGAATAAACAATTTTTTAACGGAATATAACGTTGGGTGGGTGTAAGAAAAAAGAAAAGAAAAAAAAAACAAAACAAAAGAACAATCTGAAAGAAAGCTTTCGAGGTTTCGAACCGGAAGTACGCGTCATTTCCCATACTTCGCGGTATTCGTTATATCACAGTGAAACGAAATGAAAGAAAAAAACAAAATGCTAGAGAATGAAGAAAAAAAAAAGAAGAAAAACTAAAAATCGAGGGGAACGATAAATCATCAACGAAAAGTGAATAATCGTTGTTTCATCAACTACCGAAATTGGAGAGAAAGGAAAGGAGGAAGGGGCTGAGAAAAAACTGTAATGAGCAAGGGAAGGAAATAAAAGTACATTTCGTAGCGGGATACGTGCTGGTTACAATATTAATAATAATAATTATATCCATTCTGAGAGCCAAGAGATCGACCTTGCACATTCGTACAAACGCATTAGTATGGTTTTTTTTTGTAATCGTGTTCACGTGTGTCTATGTGTGTGTGTGTGTGTGTTGTGTAAATAACTGTGAAAGAGAACGCAGTATAAAATATTGTATAAATATATAAATACGATTGAAAAAATAAATATATTAAATTAAGAAAAAAAAAGAGACGTACACTTAAAGTATATAATTCAATTAATAATATATATATATATATATGTATACATATATATACGATCAAGTCTATAACGGGGTCGGGGAAATAAACGAGCGGGGTTTTCGAAATAGGACAAAATCCGAGGGTGCGTGTTTCTTTTTTTTCTTTTTTTTTTCGGTAAAAAAGGTTTCCATTAAATGGAGAACGAGCGAGGGAGCCGAAAGATAAATTCCACAAAAATCGAATGGTGAAAAAAATAATAAATGTGGTAGCTGCGAAAATGAATCAATTAATAATCAAAGAAAAAAAAACTCTCTTTTTCTCATATATATATATTGCTATTTCCTTTTTCTACTAAATTCCTCACATTTGAATGAATTTTTCTCGCAGCGATAAAACGCGACTGGTCAATTTATCGACTGTGGAGAAAAAAAAAATATTGCAGCTCTTAAAATGGCTGTTTCGTTTGAATATTATTCACCTCGCTCGCTCCGGTACGTGGCGCGTTATGCCTTTCCACCAATTTTACTCCTTAACAAGTCTTCCGGCAACTAGAGAGAGAGAGAGAGAGGGGGGGGGGAAG
>JBAJMU010000008.1:6420113-6452550 GCA_037952995.1 Hyposoter didymator
GGGGGGAGGAGGGGGCTTAGGGGGATGCTGAGAAACAAATATTCGCCTCAACTATCACCGTCGTCATAATCTTCTCTACGTTTTCCTCCTCGCCACGATACGGTAGCAAATCCTCCGAGTTTCTTTTTTACACTAAATTTTAATTCATCTAGACACACACGTACATATGCGTGTCTATTAATATGTGTGTGTGTGTGTCTTCAATATATATATATAGATATGTAAACACATATATATATATATATATATAAATTACAACGAAGGCACTCGGTGAACGTGTCGCTGGATCAAATGAATCACGCACGCACATCTAGGAATAGCGCGTCATTTTTTCCGTCCTCATCTCTAAGCGTACATCAAAATTTAAATACGTTCGTGTGTGTTTGTGTTTTTCATCAATCTCAATATATATTATTGTTGTTGTTGTTGTTGTTGTTTTTTATAATTCGCTACGAAAACTCGCCAGGAAGAAATGAAGATAAAGAAACCCGATGTGAAATGAATATAATCATGAGACGTATGGAAAAAACAAAAAATAAACAAAATAATGAATTAAATAATCGTTAAATAATTAGCAAAATAATTCGATACTAATTCGTAGCTTTTTTCCATTTGCATACACACAAGCGCAAATATACATTTTATCGAAAAATGCTTTTTTCTCAAAATATGTATGAGCGGAGTTCTGTTTTAATTTATACCTGAATGTAACGTGGGGAAGCCTTTGTTTCTTGGTAATCGAGGAGTACTGATTCACGTAATATTAATAATATTAATATAATAATAATAATAATAATAAAATGATGGTGGCTATGGTGGGTGGTGAACGGTAGCATTCGTAGCAGCGATAAATTAATATATAGAATATTAATTGACGTGTGAGAAAATAAACGCATCATTACAAAACTAATTAAATAATAAAGAATTTTCAAAAACTCAAATTATCGAATTTTTATCGTTTATCTTTCTTCCATTCAGTTATGTTTTTTGTTGTTTTTGTTGTTGTCGTTTTTGTATTTGTTTTTCACGAAAATGAGTTTGTGAGCAGACTTTATTGTGGCTGTTATATCATACGCTTTCGTTTTCGTAGACTTTTTCTTGTTATTCGGAGATCGAACGCCGCAGACGATAATCGTCACTATGACGTATTACTTTTCTTTTCTATACAATGTACATATTTCGTCGTTTTATCAAAATTAATATTAAAAATATATAATATATGTTTTGTTTGCGAGTAAATAGTAGGTGTATATATATATGTATATATTATTGTCGAATTGGTCACTTTTACGTTTTGAAAGCTAATGAAGAGAAAAAAAGAAGGAAAAAAACAAAAAAAAAAAANACGTGGTTCGCGAGCCCAAAACTCGCTTTCGAATCTTTTTCTTTTTTTTCTCATATATAAATTCTGCATAAACGTGTACTCGCGATTCGTGAAGTTCGTATGAATATATTTCATAAAGATGATAATAATATTATAATAATTATTGATTACTAAATAATAGATAATAATAATAATAATAATAATAATAATAATTGATATAATAATAAAGTGATTCTAGAATAACATTTGCTATCAAGTATATATAAATTAAATTAAACACTACTTCTTTTTCATTTTCTCGTTCAGCGTAAAATGTACAAAATGTATTCGATTTTTCGAGATGGAAAAAAAAAAACTCTTTTACGCTCGAAATGTAGGTTTTTCTTTCAATTCGCAAAGAGGCTTATCCAATTCTCAAGGTTTTCATTATGATTTTTCGTTCATAATTTCGAGCAGTTTGAAAGATCGTAAGATAATTTATTTATTCGCAAATAAAAACTTCTCCGGGTCTCGGTTACACGAGAGATGGAAAAAAAAATGCGCTTAATCGATTTGGTCCATGCCAGCAGTTTCGTTTTTAAGAATGAAGAAAAAAAATAAGGAAAATTCAATGAGAATATGATTTTGACTCGATCTTAATTGTACGAAAGTGGTTTTTGTTTTTACATACAGATAATAATATTCCTATTGCAATAGTTACATATCACATTTCTCATATGTTTGTTTTTTTTAATATTTTTTCTCTTCTTCGAGTTTTGTCTTTAAATCCATTTATTCATTCGTTAATCAATTTTTCCAACGGTACTGGGTGAAAGTTCTCGTCACTCTGTTTGCTCGTTGGGCCGAAGCCGCGAGCGGGAGATAAAATTTGAAAAATGAAAAACAAGAGAGGATAATGGATCCTCGTATCGTTGTCAAATGATTTTCAAGAAGGAAAGAGAAAAAATAATATATGAATATAAGATGGCCGTCAAATTTAAATCCGCAGACAATTCGATAGAGAATCATCTCGTTATCTCTCGTTTCTCATGAAAAATCGAACCACTTAGGCATGTGTTGTCTCGCAATTAAAACGAAAAAAAAGAGCCTAAAAATAAAAATAGAAATAACCAAAAGAATCACACACTTTTCACAGACTCTCGTTCTCAGCCAAGCATTGGAAGACAATCGTAACTAAGATGCTAATGGATATTAAATATTGTTTTTCATCATAATGATTTCCTCATCGTTCAACATAATTATTCGACAATTCGAATGATCGCAAGGCGACAGCAAACATTTTATTACGTTTAACCATCATATTTTGGCCTCGTTATGAAATATTAATAAGTCCGTTAATCGCCAAGAGCGAGAGAAACTTTAAGACGAAAAAGAAAAACGAAAGTGATAAACAATTTTTTAAAATCGGATCAAATATATTTTGGAATATTGCAACGTCTCACCTGCCTCGAGTCATACCGAGAGATTATCGCCGAGAGAGAGAGAGAGAGAGAGGGAGAGAGAGCGAGAGAGAGAGAGAGAGACGTCGACCAGGGCGAGAGGGAAGAACTGACCCAAAAACCTCGGGGGGTTTTGTATGGAAAACGAGGAAAAGAAAAAGATACAAAAACAAATGTACATCGAGACTCGGTCTCATTGATTTTCGCGCCTGGCTCATGTTTCCCCGTGACGTCTCTCCGCGGAACCGCGTCCTCAGTCTCGCTCATGACTTAACGAGCTTAAATTCTACGTTATAAAAAAGAATGAGGAGCAAAAAACAAGTTATCATTTCGTAGGACGTTGTCGACCGCGAATGAGCACTTCGCTGTCAAATGTCTGATAGTCCCTCATATTCATATATATATATATATATAAAATTTCATATCAATAATATGTATATAGATGTGTGTATATATATATATATATATATATCACTCGTAATGATGATAATAAAAAAATAATATTAATGATGCGATAATCGTTACGGCGAAGAGATAATAATTAAAGATATGGTAAGTGAGTCATCGATCCGAAAGTGAAGAAACGCTCGTTTAAAAGAAAAAATGCCGATTAAACCTCGAAAGAAATAAAGAAAGGAAAAACCGTCCCATCAAGCCGAAGGTCGAAGAGGAGAGAAGGAGAGAAATGAGGACGCAGAGAGGCTGAACGTCGAGTGGGACTCTGTCAACGGTGGCGTGGTTGTTGTGTTGATAGTTGGCATTTGGTTATTCTCTCCTCTTCGGAAGCCAGTCAACGAATAAATCGTCAAACAACGTAAGGAGAAAGAAAAAATGAAAAAGAGCAGACTCGAAGGATGGTAAAGATAGTGGGGAGTATCGAGCGAGCGTATTATCGTATGGTTGATTATATTTTGAGATTGTCAAAGTCACCGATGGTGGAGCTGATTCTGTTGAAGACGGGAAGTCTGGATTCGGCGTTGGGCGACATTGGCGAGGGTGTTCTCGGTGCAAGGTCATCGACGATTGGGCTGGTTGGACTGGGTGTGTGCCTCGTTGCGAGGAGTCCGAAATCTTGGCCGAAGCTGAACGGTGTAGTTGGTGGATTGTTGAGGGAATCGTCGCTGAAGAAACTGGCCATAGAGTTGGTCGGAGATTGGCTGAGGCTGGAGGAAGGTGAGACCGAATCGCCGGTGCTACCGAGTGAGAAGGTCGGGCTAAGATTTAGCGGTTTCGGCCTCGCGGCACCGATCACAGAGCTCGTGTTGTTGTGACCGAGTTGTGAGTGAATTTGTTGCTGATGGTGATGATGGTGATGACTGTTTTGTTGTTGTTGTTGTTGCTGTTGCTGTTGCTGTTGTTGTTGTTGTTGCTGATGCGAAGCCATGCTGAGAGAATTGGTTCTGAGCAAGGCCGGACTGTTGTTGTACGAGTTTTGATTGTTGTTCGAAGTTTGAATGCCAAGACTCAACGAGGCAGTTCTCATGAGTGGTACAGCCGGGGAATTGTTGGAAGCAGCAGCGGCAGCTGCAGCAGCAGCAGCAGCAGCCGCGATCGCCTGAGGCGCTCCTCCGGTAATTTGTTCGAGTAGACTTATATTGAGATTAAAACTAGCAGCGGAGTTGTTCAGCAATGGACTGAGGCCCATTATGTTTGGCTGTGTCGATCCCAACTGGGCACTAACTTTTTGATTGTGTATCCTCGCTTCCTCGAAATTGTGAATAAAGTGACAACGTGGACCGTACGGACAAAAGCCAATGGTGTGAAAAGTACGGCAAAGCTCAGTTTTGTACTTGGGATGACGAGCTAGATTACGAAGCTCGGTATAACCGTGTGCGAACTGACATTTATCACCGTACTTGCAAGCACCGCTCTCTTCGAATGGACGACACAATTCGGTCTTGTAACGTGACGTTGGCTCGCTCACGCTGCGATCGAGCTTCCTATGCTGCTCGATCAGTGTCACCAACGACGTGTAACTTCGTCGCAACGGTGCGTGACCAACCGTGTGACTCGATGAGGATTCCTTCGGCTTCGATGACGCGGAATTCTGCAACAACGAGAAGAGTTATCGTTATAGTCATGCGCTTCGACGCAACTCTACGAATTTTATCGTTTATCGTAAACAACGCGCTGCTCCGAGCAAGCCACCGCAGTACGTCGAATTAAAAAGCTTTTCCTCGTGATCCTGCAATTAACACACGCTCCATGCAAACTTCCAACGACTACATCCGGTCTTTAGTAAGTTCAACTATACTGTTGTACAATCATTCATAGTCACTCGTAATTACTTTTTTCCTAAATTACCATCCGTTCGAAAAACAAACAACAGGGGGAAATAATATCAAAGCAAATGGCGCGATTCTTCGATTTGATTTAGTACCCGAGACAAGAAACGTACGAATTGCAATTTCCAAAAAGATTTTTCGACTGTAATATATTATATTTTTCGTTAAAATGAGCGAATATGACGAGTGAAAATTCCCAGACGTGTCCATGGGCCAAGAAACTGTTTTTATGTTCATTAAGCCGAGTCCCTCGTTGAATATTTAAGCACCAAATTACTAGGACCGTTTGCTTCGAGTTCTTCTCGCCATTACATAGACATAGACGTTGTTTTAGGGCCTTGAAGCCTCTAACGATAAAGTACCAAGTTGGATACATAGAATAATCGTAAACCCTAATGAATAAACGATGTAAAAATAATATTTACAGTAATTCCGATAGGAAGGCCGATTTCTTATTGGATCCCCATGGACGCTCGGGGCGCGGCTATTAAACAGATCTATCAATGGTTTTTATCGATAATCGGGTATCCGGAGCAGCAGGGGGCAAAGTTTAGTACCTGCTCGAGTCCCATTCGCACTACAGAAAGCCTACAATAGTGAAAAAGGGATTTCCTCATCGCAGAGCCTCGATCGTTAGTGAGATGCGAGAAAACGAGGAAGGAGCCTGAAACGCAATCGGGAAAAGATCTCTCCAAGTGTAGGAGGCTCACGAAAACAAAGAAAGAACGCGAAAAGAGGGGAGGCGGTTAAATCTCTCGGCGCAAGCAGGTAGACGAAGGGCTCGGTAGAGAGATCTTTTTTTGAGAAGGGCGCAGGAGGGCCCCCTCCCCCTCTTTCCCTATCGAAGGATCGGGGCCCCTCGGGGTTCACGGAGCCCAAAACTAAACCATAAATCCACGTTTGGATTTTATGACCTTATTCGCTGGGGTTTCGCTTTTTTTCCCCTGCTTTCCTATGTCTCTCTCCTTCCAACTCGCTCTATACAACCAATCGATGGGCCTTTATAGCCATCAACAAAATTTCGGCTTGCGAACGCCAAAATTCAATTTCTACTATTCCAACTTAAAAAATGCTCATTCGCCGGAACAGAGATAATGTTAACAACAGCACGTGCAAATGTGTTTATCGGAGATTTCAATATCCGTTTTTATTGCCCGTTTAATAAACGATTAAATTTTAATGATCACAGTGTTATTGATTGAGAGCTTTAGAATTTTTGTCATAATCGTTCAATAAAAAAATGACTCGGTAGGCTATTAAATTCTCGATAGAAGAAACGCTCCGAAAAAAGAAACAGCAAAGCCTCCGTCTGAAAGTTTCTTACGAGCGGGGAACGATGTAGAAAAAATCCGACAATTTGTAAAAACTTAAAAACTGCTGGAATTAACCGTTGAAACGAAAAAAATATTGCGGCTGTTGTGAATGTTTTGAAAGAGGAAAAAACGACGGAACTCATTGGAGATTCTATTAATTCGAACATTTTAAATATTTCAGCACGCGATTCGATAGTTCAATGTCGTGCGTGGTGAATATATCTCGTGAACGAGACGCACAAGCACCCAAACAATTTGCATAGTCCATTTAATCACGATAAGTCATTTTTTTTTCTCTTTCGGTTATCGTTTTGTATTTAATTTATGCGAGATATCGAGCTGATTATTACTCCCTCCTCCATATCGCGTTATTAAGCCTCTCGAGTCTGTGTGAAAGTGATAATACGTCGTGTATATCCATCTGGAAAATTCCATCAACAACTCGGAGTGCTCGTGATGAGAAAACACATCGAAACGAAAAAAGCCTGCGATTCTTCGCGACCACATTATTTCGAATCAAACAACATCGAAAATTCATTTGTCCAAAACAAACATATGAAAATGAAAACTCGATTTTTTCATTTCATTTCGGAAATCGTATGAAATAATTAAATTCAAAATAAAATAGAATAATTAAAAATTCGGCTTACAAATTACCGTCAGTCAAGAACAAAGTAATCGACTGTGTTTGGGGACAAAACTCGGTGGAATATTTTTACATATTTGATATATTTTGCGACTGTGTGTGTTTTAATGCGATAATTCCAAGTTTTTATTTTATATTTTCTCGTTGCCGTTCATCTTCGGATTTGAATCGTATGAAAAGAGACGATAAAATAAAAAACTGTGCTTGACCTCGATCGTGTTAATCACAGCAAGATGGACCTGCACAGCTTTTCCATCGGGAGTGAAAAAAGAAAATTGATTAATCAAAAATGAGCAAATTATTTGAAAACTAATGGATCCCAAAGTTTTGTCCGTCTCTTTCTCGTAAATAAAATCATAGGAATGAGAAATTTTCAGGTTTCGCATTAAACGTTCAATTATTTTCGATTATTGACCAAATTTTCAGTTTTTCAAATTAAATTCGAAATAAAAACTCATGAACGGATAATGAAACATCTTTGGCGTCAGTTAGAAATTAAATTTGTATATACACGCAGAGAAAAAACGGAGAGAAAACTGTTGGAGATATCGGGAGAGAGGAAAATTTCAGAGTCAAACTTTCACCATCGGTGGCTCGCGTCGAGTTTGAAGGCCAAATGTACGGTCGTCCAACTCTCGTCAAACTAAAGTGTATTTTCTGAACAGCTCACGGGCATGTATATTTAAATACACACAAATGCAAATTTCAAGTATAGAAGTCGATGAATACAGAGATTGAAGGAAGGCGACGTTAGGAAGGCCGAACGGCAATGACCCAACCCAAAAATCAGCAATTGCTTTTCAGCAGCACACCCACAGCACTGGCAACGACGATAATTGCGCAATTGGTTATAAACGAGAGAATGATATGACGGTCACGTTTACCCCAATTTACAATCGCGAACGCGGGTCATTCAGGCCTTCGATCGGACGAGTATCGTTTTTGCCACGAGAAATAAACAAAAAATTGAAAATCTCAAAGTCGAACGTTTGTAAAAAAATATTCAAGTCCATTTTGTCGACAAAACTTTGATGAGACTCGAACGAAAAACACGAACAAGTCGCGACAAGAAATGGTAATTGGATCTAAAACGTTTGCTTCGCGTTGAAAAGAATAAAAATGGCGCATGAAAAGTTGGGAAATTTCGATTGGAGAAGTGACCGTTTGATGACAAGAGCCAAGCAAGAAGTTGATGGTCGAAAATTCGGCCTGGAATGGCCCATAGGCTCTCACAGCCGCACATGTGTCTATCGTTTAGAAATAGTTTCTCTTTCTAACCCGAGGCGGGGATCACGTGGGGGCATCGTAGCGTCAAAGGTTTCCCTTTTCGGAGCAGAAGAGCGTGTCGAACCCTTTCACGTGCGGCGAACAAGGAAAGCATATTTTTCTAGCATCGTCGAGATGTATACAGAGAAGGAATGCTCCAAGGACTGCGAGCTCGTGTGTTCAGAGTCAGATTTTTAGAGAAAGAGACGATGTAGTTTGGAGGCTAAGGATAGGAAGGACTTTCGTTGGTTGGAGACAATGGGCTGACGAGCGAATTATAAATGACTGATTCGTTTTCTTCCGCGCTCACAAACTCGATCGTCATTAATATTGTTATCTTGTTCTCACTTGGTCCGAGTTCCGAAACCAGCGTTCAACACAATGACCTCGTACGAACACAGTATTCTTTTTATCGTTGTATAAATTCTTCGTCCTCTATTTTTTCTTCCTCGTCGCAACGCCAAGAAAAATCATCGTTCCGTAAAAGGTTTCTCATTTTCTCTCTCTCTCTCTCTCTCTCTCCTGGCCAAGAGAACCGTGACCACCGAGTCTTTTCTCTGCTCCTTATTCCGGAGCGACGAGAACTCTCGGTACTCGAGTGTTTCACATGTATGAATCACCGTGCTTTATGGTGTTTTTACTTTTTAATATTCAGCCTTTTTAACGAACCATAATTGAAAAGATAACCGATTGCAAAAAGCAGATACGACAAAGTTCAATAAACGTTAATTAACTAATTAATTGCGTCGTTTCAGAGGCATTAAAAAAAAATTTACCAAATAAGAAAATCGTTCTATGAAAATAATCTTAAAAATCCGACAACAAAACTTTTTTTTTTGTTTGGCATTTTTCTGATTGAAAATAATATTCCCCGCTACGACGCCATTCGGAAAACATTAAAATTTCGACGGAGAGACGCGGAGATGCTATGAAAAAGAAATTGGAAGAGACGAACGCCCGATGTATTAGGAGAACGAGTGATGCCGAACGGTACGAGATTACGGCACTATTACGCCGGAGAGAAAGCACGTGTATTTATATGGATATATACACACACACACTCTCTACCATTCCGGCTGCTGGAACAATCTTCCGTTATGAGAAAGATTAAAATGAAATGGAAAGAAGGCCTATATGAAAGTATGCTGTAAAGAAAGTAAAAGCTCTCTCTGATTTGTGTGCAGTGTTGAAATAAAACTTGAGAGTATCTCGAGTGCATAAAAAGCCAACGAATCGAAAAAAAGGAAATTTATATTGATAGTCGAAAAAATTTCAACGATTTCGAGTTTTTGTTTTTCATTTTCAATGGATGAAAAAAAATCATTGGCAAATTTTTGTTCGCACAAGATCGATGTCGCTCGGAAGAAACAGAGCAAAAATTGGAGGAACGAGACTCGAGACTTTGCGGTTCGAAGTAAAAAAGCATGACGACCGTGATTTCTTTTGCATTTTGTGTGTGTTTTATTTTTGTTTTATTTTTTTTTTTCACGTAACCATAGGACAAATGTGCTTCGCTCAGTGTGGACGAGGATATGGAACACAGTAGGAGTGAGACGAAAGTCGAGGATGAAATAAAAAGAGGAGGAAGAAAAAAAATGCGATGCAAGCTGAAAGCCACCGGTAGTCCGGCTCGTTACACGTCGGTACCCCCTTACCCCAGTTCCTTCGTAACATAGCCAGCGACTCATTTTTGTATATGCCCACGTCTTGAAAATACGTGCACAAACACAAGGGACGTTGGTACGTTGATTTTTGTGAGTTTTATCGTTTTTGTCGACTCGATGAGCCGCAGTGGCCACTTGGCGAACTTCCTCGTAATTTAAGCCGCGCGATAATCTCGAGAAAAAAAATGAATTCCATGTGGAGAAGAAAAAATGGTTCGATTGAAAAAAAGCGACGAAAGAATTGCGAATAATTGAAATTAAAAAACGCAAGGGTGTGAGCGTGAAATTAACATGGAAATAATCGCGTTTATATTGTTCTTCCTGTCGCGTACCGTTCAGGATTATTTCTCGAGCGATAAAACAACTGTTAATTCGTATTAACAACGTAGCAGTTGTAATAATGGCAAAAGCGTTAAAAGCAAACATAAAACATAAGCGAAAGAGGAGCGAAAAAAAGACAATTTCGCAATGTGACGTGTGGGGAAGGTGTTCGAGGTCGTTGTAACGAAGGACAAATTTTCTTGATACTCCCGCGCCCGCATAATGTTAATTTTATTTGTACATGTGTCTCTGGAGTTTCGAAAGATCCGACGACGAATAACGTCACGAACAATGCGCGCGGAGCAACGATGGAGAATTTTGGCGTAGAAGAGAGATTCATACAAAATGTGCAGAAAAAATGAATCGTGGGCCATTGAAAATACGTATGAAATGGTGAATAAAATAGGAAATCTATAGAAAGGAAAAAAAAAAAAGCAAGGTGCTCAACAAGTTTCCATCGCGCTCGTTTTCCTTTAAATTCTCTCATTCAGGTTGGTGTATAACGATGCACAAGGCACCCACCGGTAGTCCCCCCTTGATGGTCCTTCTTCTTTTCTGTGTCAGGTTTCTTTTCACGAATATGGGAAAATTTCTCGAGCAAAGCCCCAAGTGTACTGGATGGCAAAAAAAGGAATAAAAATACGTAAGGAGGGAGAAAGACTCCACACCACAAAGGCCGACCACCCTTCGTGGCGAGTGTGTTGCTGTTGTTGCACGTGGCGTGCAACAGACTCTTTCTATCTCTTACACTCTTTCCTTCCTTTTTCGCATTGACGACGAGGGATAGGCTTATGCACAATAGACGGTGCAGAAAGAACGAGGCACTCTGTGTGCCTGCAGCTCCTCGTACACTTTACACACATAGCCTCAAGCCTACTCTGTCTCTCTCGCTCTTGCTTGCTCGCTCGCTCTTCCTCTCTTTTTCCCTCGTGCTGTAAAACGTTGTGCTCTCGGAGATCGGGGAAGCACGAGGAGCGCAACAGGTTTCCATTCCACCGTCAGTTTCATCGGCAATCCGACGCACATCACGAGCCTATAAGAACCTTTCAGATAGAAAGACCGAGAGAGGGAGAAAACCAGAGATTCTCGTAACGCCCTTCTTGTCCTTCGTGTCTCCATTTTTGAGGAATACGCCAAGGGAGAACCTGCTGCTACGACTATAGATACACATGTATCGGCATATATGGCTGTAGGCGATTTACAAAGGAGTGTGGGGCAAAATGGACCCCTATGAATAGAAAAAAACATTTCAGAGACGTGCGAGCCAGCGTTTATTTTCCATGACGTTATACCACTTTGAATCTATGTCCTTTCCACTTTCAAAAATATTTCAAAATTTGTTGAATTATGTTACAACGCATTCATCGTCGACGCGTTCAGAGACGATGAAAAATTTCTCAAAGTTTCGCTTCGAACGAAGAGCCCAAAGGACCAGAAGCTAATGAACGAGGTTGCAACATTGTAGAGAATAAAAAATGCCAATGCTCATTAGACGATGATCGTAGGATCGATAATTCGTCGATTTTTCTCCTGTCAAAACATTAGTTGAGGAAAAAATTCAGATCCTCGTAGCAAGTACGATTGGGAATAACATCTCGAAAGAGAACGTTGAGAAACGTCGCTGAAGTATAGACAAAAGAAACGAGTTTTTAAAGTTGGATTCCATAGTAAGAGCGTCGAGTGGTCCATTTTGCCCCACCTGGTTGGGCGACAATGAAACGTGTGTAAAAAGCGTAACCGTCCGTCTCCGCGCTCAATGACGATTATTCCTACGTCACAGGGACGTTTTACTCCGAATCGTACGAGATTCTTTTCTCTTCTAGTGAGAAAAGAAAAGAAACGGAAAAAATTATGCAAAATACGAGAACACAGTTGGGTTTTCAACGAAACACGAGACAATTTTATTTTCGTTCTCCTTGTTTTCAATGCTTTTACACATTCGGTAGAATCTTTGTGAATTATCGTAGGTCACGTTGAAAGCGAGAGTATATAGGATGGTATTGATTTCGAATCTCCAATTTCCTCGGGTTCGAAGAGATACGTCGTTTGAAATTACAACATTCGTAAGACGAGTGATCTTGGGATATTCCTTTTATTTTATTTTTCTCTTTCTCTTCGTCTCTCGATGTTTCGTGAAAAATGTGGTGGGCGTGAATCTCAGTCAGTATCGATTTACCAAAAGAGAGAGAGAGAGAGACGGTCCCACTGATCGAAGAAAGTTTTCGTGTCGGTTTCGAATGGATTCTGTGGCTTGTCCGCATGAGGCGAAGGAGCTGGAGAAATTGTCGATGAAAGTTACGCTTGTTTTTGATCACGGAAGTCATCACGATCCGGTCGAGACATTAATTTCAATAATCCTGCGTGATAAATCGTTACAAATGAAAATTAAGCGAAATAATGAGGAAACGTCGTTTTCGAGGTTTCGTGAAAGGTTTGGCGCGAACCAGTGAACAAACAAAAAAATCAGTAAAACAAAAATAAACACGAGAGAGTCAACACATTTGATCGGAGCTGCGAGAGTGAGAGTCACCGAGTTTCTTGCCGCTGAATACTAAGGCGGGAAATGACGAGTGGGTTCCCAGTGGGAGGACACGCCGGAAATCGTACGATGCGGCAAATAAAAAGCCAGACGGAAACGAAAGACAGAGAGAAATAAGGAGAGCAGGCGAAGGAGGAAGCGAGAAAGAGACACGAGACAAGGAATAATTAGTGAATCGAGACCATAATTCCTCCACTCCTGCTAATTATAAACATGTCGTACGTTCAATACATTCTTTATCATCTCAAGCCTCGACAACCGGAAAATCCGAATCTCAATAAAAAAAACTTTGACGTCATTGCTTGCAATTTATACGAAAATTGTATCAAGAATGCTCGAATCTTTTAATCATTTTTTATTTCTGCATCGTTACAAAACCAATCAAGGTCATTTGCTTAATTCGCAATTGAACAAATGAAATTTCACATACAGCTTCGTAAACAAACGCTGAACGTAAACTTGCGTCTGCGTGTCATAAAAGAAAACGGCGAATTTCGTTGCATTCCAAGGCTGCGAACTTTGTCGTGATTCGTAATCGAATAAATTAATAAAAACAAGCACGTTATGAAAGATTTTGACGAAAAAATGAAACATTTGAAATATCATCGAAAAAGAAAGCACGAGGATGACTGAATGATTTAGCTTCGTTGCAAAGTTAATATTCAACGAAAAAAATATTCGATCCATTAATTATTTATTGAATTTTAAAAAATTTCACAATTTTTCTTGTCGATTGAGTTTTTGAGTGGCGAGGGTGGATCGTTTTATTGTCCAGACGAAATATTTAACAATAATTACGAGTTCTGCTAAAGAAAAAACAGAATTTCGTTGCATTCCAACGATCCAAACTTCAGCATCATTAAATTTTGCATTTGGCATGTCTGGATGAAAGTGTAATGAGTAATCGGATGAAGAATCAACTGAAATGGAAGATGGGCAGTGATTTGCGTAGCTAATGAATTAGCTCGAATAACAAGGAATCGATAATTCGCAATTTGCACAAGTTGTGTTTAATGCCAGGCCTCGATCCAGTGTCTGTGTGTCTCGATCCAAAAATAGATATATCTGTGATGGGTCAGAGTCCGGTCGTTGCACGATTCTTAGCGTAGGTCGTTTATTCCTCGGTATACACTTGTAACGTTTTCATCATAGTTTTCGTCACGCCCAGTGACGTTTCGACTTACGTTAAACATGCCGTTTTCCATTGGCGTGTAATGTTGTCGTGCGAGCCTCTCGTATTTGTCTCTCTTTAGCGAGAGAGTTCAATTGATGCACCGAGGAGGCTTGGCTGGCTTATTAATTTCGTTAAATACGAGCGAAAACACTTTCCCGAGAACTTTAGACATTGGGTAGACGCGGACAGAGAGGAGAACGTACGTGTGGAAAGGAAGCACCGAAACAATCAAGAATTAACAGCGAGTACAGTCCGAACCAAAACGTTGCAACAATTATCTCGTTTTCTCTTGCAAAGCAATAGAAATTCTTCGTAAAAACGAATTTCAATCCTTTGGAAATAAATAATGAAAAATCCACAAACGATTCAACTGTCGATTGCGAGGTTCGTTCGATAATGAGAAAAAAAAAAAAAAAAAAAAAAAAAAAAACGTTCAACAGCAGCTCGGATCGGTTTCCGGTTTGCATTTTAGGCAGCGAGTCTTCACGCTTTTTGTCCCGATGGAGAAACGTTAATAGTACGCGGGAATTTGGTACAATTAACGTTTCACCTTTCGCAGAGACGAGTTTTTACTCGAGTCGTGCCAATTTCTCACTCTCGTGAGCTCTCTGTTATTTGTTATCTTTGCAAAAAGGATAAAGTTGCGCGCGCGCGAATTATTCGCACTTTGCTGCGGTACGACACTAATGTACGTCTGTGTGTATATATCGACGCGCGTATATAGATATAAATAAGTTGTTGAGGAGTAGGAGAAGTTGGGGTCCGAGCGAGTCAAACGCGAGAACGTTCCGCGATACGCTTCGTAGCTTTCGAGAGCGAGATCGCTATATGCAGTTAAATATTTATAATTGTTGATTCTATTTCTTTTTTCCAACCACAGCGTCGCTGTCATTTTTTGTTTCTAAACACAATATCAAGTTGCGTTTACGACGCGCGGGAACGTTAAAATCGTGAAAGCAGAAATTCGACAAGATTTGCAATTGTTGCTAATTGTTTCGTTCGGTCTTCTTGTTTTTTTTTTCTTCATCATCATTGTTTCGCGAAAATGGCATAAAATCGTGGAAACCCCGAACACGAACAAAAGTTTTCATTTCAATTTTTTGTTCAAAAGCAACAAAGTTTTTTTACATTTATTTATTATTTTTCAACAATTGTCACGATTTCTCGTGAAAATTTAATTTTTCGGCTCGAAAAAACGATCAAATAATTATCTTGGATAAACAATTAACACGAGCAATTTTGTTGCGTCAAAAAGACGCACGACATGGTAGTAACGTTCGGAGTGTGCCAAGTCGAGAAATGAATTCAAATTTTTTCCATTAATTAATCGAGGAAGAAAAAATGAAGGAAATCCGATGTTTTCTTACAAACACGATGTTCGGAAAGAGTTTGTTTGGAAGTTGGTTCGCGGGGGTCTCGTACCACGCGGTGCCACTCTCACGAGACTACAGCCTGCATAGATGTCTAATACGCGCATGTACCTATAATTCATGCTGATTATAAAAGAAAAGCGAACAAGTGCGTTGGGAAAATGAGAAAAGAAAAATATTGAAATTAGCAAAAAAATTCGTAGGAGCGCAAAAAAAGATCGAAAAGCCAAGTGTTTGGCAGAGAAAAAAAGGATTTTTTCTCTGCCGCCGTCCGGTCGGCCAGACGATGCTCGAAGAAAAACACACGAGAGTGAATAAAAAGAGCGGGAAACCCGAGAGGAATAAGGGTCAAAATTATTTCGAGCTCGGAGTCGTAAAATACATTTTCAACATGTAAATATCCCGAGGAGAATCGATTTAACGATCAACGACGTTTTATGGAGTGAGAAAAAAGATAAACAATGCTCGGGCCCGAGCAATAAGCGTCTGTGTCCTTTGGAGGTGAAACTTTTCGCCCGGACGCGAGAAAGCGCAAGGGATACGAAGAATGACACGAGAGACGAGGAAGGCGCGCGAGTGAGCACTGTTTTCATGTTCAATGTTTCCTTAGGCGAAAGAGTCACCGTGTGGTTATGCTGATGGACGTCGCGCCATATTTTTCTCTCTACACTTGTGTCTCTTATTTACGTAGGCTTAGAAATCCATACGAATATTTATTGTCAGAACTAAATGGGATAGGACGAAATCGAACGTACAGAATCGTCCCGATACGTAAACAAAGCGTTGAGAGTTACGTGTTGCGTCTCGTATCGTTGCCTGTAGCGTCGAAATGCCAAGAATAGCATGAAAAATTTCCATCCTTCTTATTCATTTTCCGAATCTGGTAAACGCCACTTTTCGTTGCAACGAAATCAACTTTTTCGCTTCGAAATCAACGATTATTTTCACGTGTTTCGTCTTTCGAAAACGAAGGTGAATATTTTTGGTGTTCTATTGGAATCGGATTGACTTTGCAAGGCAATAAATTGGCGGGAACGTTAATGACGAAGGCCTGAGAATGTTCTCGGCTTCGGAAATATCGAGCATCCAGCGAATCACTGGATTTTGATTTTATTGCAGTAGAAACTTTGTATTCGAGGAGCAAAGACATTGGAAACAGAAATTATTGACTCATTTCGAAAGAGAGCAGTCGAAAGGTTTCCAACTTTTCCTTACGAAATCTCGAAATAATTATTCCACACTTCTAATTATTTTGTAATTACAAACTCATTAGTAAACATCGAAACAATGTTTCGTATTCGCAGCCATTTCACAAAAAAAAAGAGTTGAAAACGTTTCTTAGAATGTTTGGAATCGTTCTCTCTCCTTTCGTAATTCAACAAAGTACACGATCGTTTCCCTCCCATTTCTCGCGAATTTCGTGAAACCCGATTTTCCGCCAGACAGAAATAAAATCTACGAATTCAGCAAAATTCCTATATCGACCTGCTAACGGAATATTGCAAAATCCAAAAAAAACGTATGTAATCGAACGAACGATAAAAATAATTGAGAAATCGTCTCTTTCGGTAAAATTGAACAAAAAATTTCGAATTTAATTCGTATTTGGAGTTAAAATTGCACGAAAAAAAACTCAATAATAATGGAAATGAAAATGTATTTTTACCTTAAAGAGATGCTCGTTGCACTCGAAATTGGGGCTGCTCATGACGGCGGTAGACATGTTTGTAAAATGATAATTTTCTCTTTAATAGAAAAATAGCGCACAATGAAACACTCGTGCAACTTAATCTCGTTCAGAAACTCGTGTATCTCGTTTTTTTTTTAAATATTTAGTTAGAAGGACGCGAAGCACTGTACGTAATTTATTTTCACTTTTATTTCTCCGTTTGGTTGTTTCGTAAAAGTGTCGCGCACCAGTTTGAATTTTTAGAGTGCTCTAAGAATCGACGCACAGTTTCGACTCGTCCTGTCGGCACGAAGATGTGAAAACGCAGCTTTTCACACGTCGATGATAAAAACGTGAGATCGAGAATTTAGCAATTTATGCACGTTCGTTCACAACGATAATAATAACAACAATAATAATAGGCGAGATAATGAAGAGGAAAAAAACCAATGAAACCGCGTCAAGTCGATAAATCGTATCGTAAACTTGGCGAATCACAAAAACTGCCACTTTCGGTAATGTGAAGAATATTCCCGTTCTAGGGCGCCCTCTGCGTTGAAAATGAGGCTCGAGATATCGAAGGATCGACGATCTTTGTCGTGGTCACGCGTTTTCACCAGGGAATCGTTTGTTTCGCGATACCACGAGTGGTTCTGCGTCAAGAGATCGATCGTTGGGCAATCGAAACGAGCGAAATCTTCTCGTTGTTGTTCCAACGACAAGAAATCCACCGATGGGTATTTCTTCTTGAAAATTGAGTTCGAGGAGCCTGAATGTTGGTTTTTCTCACAGTATAAATCGTACGCAGTTAGCAAGTTGGAACGCGAACGTAAAATCTTAGTGGAAGCGTAAAAAAACACGATTACCGAAACTTGGAACTTTTTTGCGCTCTCACACACGGTTTTGTTATTTTTCTTTCGATTCTGTACAAGTGTTTGTGTTTTTTGCTCTCAGTGTGTCTTCTCGGTCTATCGTATAACCATCGATCGCGTCTCACGTTCAGTCCGAGTCTGTATTGTTATTTTTTTTCAAGTGGTTGGAGCTTGTGTTCGAAGCTCATTTAGTATTTGTTTATTTTTATTTTTCTACAGTCCCGCAAACTCCGACTAACCGATAAGCTCGTCGCGATGATGATGTTACTAGAAAGGCGTCCGAAAGGTGACTGACGATTCGGTGCTCTCACGGAACCGGCGTGAGAGTCCAAAACAGCTCGTTTCTCTGTAAATGCGCGTGTGTTTGCTCGCCTGGCTTAGTGTATGTGTGTGCGGTGCGAGAGAGGAGGCGCCAAGCGTGTACGGCCAATCAACGCTCGTGATTTGCCGGCGACACTCTCGATCTCTCTCTCTCGTTGCCCCACTACGGATCTCGCTCTTGCCCCTTCCACGCCGAAGGCACGTATCGGCAGCAGCACAGTCGCGCCGCGTATTCGTCGTCATTCTCCGTCCATATACAATCTTCCCCTTCTTCCCTCTTGCTCTTTTGCGCGCCCTCGCACACCCTCGTAAACTTGGCAACGTCGAGCATGCGCGATACGTACCCGAGAGCGAGAGAGAGAGAGAGAGAGACAAAGCGAGAGAGAACAAGATACGCAGGCTTTGTGATTCGCACCGAGCGTGAAAATACATTTTGCTTTGCCAACTTTATTCTTTCTACTCCTTTTCTCCCGTACTTGAGGGCAAAAACAAAAACACTTGACCAAGAAGCTCACGTGACCTCGAGAAAAAACGGCTCTTTTCGATTTTCGTTCCGACATCTTTCGGAGATTTTTATGCGGAGTGACGCTCGCGGAACGCGAGGAAGCAGATTCATTTCGAAGGTTTGTCGTTACTAATTCTTTTCTCTTTTTTCTCGTGATAACAAAGCCACGCTTCCGGCCAGCATTATTTTATATGTTTTTCATCGATTTCTCATAGATAAGCTCTTGTGAATGACAAACGCTAGTCGAATGTTCCTCGCATTTGAATATCGGCGCACACGACTTGGTAAATCCTTTTCCTCCAAGCCCCACAGCCAAATTTGTACCGTTACCGTTCCTTTTCTTTCTTTTCGCACTTTTATACAAGATTATTTGAATTCATCTAAATTTCTCTACATAGAATCCAAAATGCCTATTTGCGAATGCTTTTTCGACCTGAAATACGTAGCGGGTCGGAAAAAAATTGAACAGGAAGTACAAGAATCTCGTGTATTCAACGCGTTGACTCTAAGCGCGTATAATTCGTAATCCAGGCGGCCAGTTAGTCAGTTTTCTTTGTTTTTTTTCTTTCTTTTTTACGATGAAGCATGACCAATAATTTTATTCGCACACTCCGTAATGACAGTGTGATAGAAAAAAAAAGATCGAAACCTCGTCCCAAGTAACTTGACGATGAGAAAACATCTTGAAAGTGAAACTGTGTACAACTTTTTTTCTTCTTGGTTTTGTCTCTTTTTCCCTGCACTTTTAACTCGAGGAATGGAACACGAGGTTTATGGTCTCGAGCGGGGGGCGTTGAAGTTCAATCGTGATACTGAATCTCTCTCTCTCTCTCTCTCTCTCTCTCTCTCTCTCTCGCTCCCTCTCGGGAGAGAGCAAAGAGAAAATAATAGTAATATTACTATTATAAGTGGAGGCTTCGTGTGACCCTCTACTCGCAGAAAGAGTCTCGAGAGCAAAGCGGAGAGAAGGTAAAGGCAAAACGAGTCAGAGGCGAAAGGCATACGCTGCTCACAACGTCTTATACGATTCTTGTTTATTATTATTGACACGATTATTATTAAATCCAAGGGCTTGCCTGCACTTTTCAGCTTCATTAGTTCCTTTCGTCTCATTTTCAAAGAATTTTCCTCTCTCCATCTTTTTCCTCGGACACAAAACCAAAAAACCTCGAAATTGTTGGAAACATGGAATGGAAAAAATTCAATTTTAAACAAAACTGGTTTCTTTTCTTTGCGGAAAATTCCATCAGCTTTTTTCCTCCTGTCTTTTGAATCGTTCATAAAAATTCAAAAACCTATCAAAATATCGTTTCAATTTATTGATTATTTATCGAAAATTGGTTATTTTTGAAAATTTTGAATTTCTTACAAATTATTATCTTTTTTTCAATCTTGAGCCGATTTTTGTAAAAATGATTTTGTTCTCGGAGGTTTTTTCCAGTGATATTTCAAAGTTTTTGTTCGCTTGGTCTTTCGAAACGAAATATATTCATATTCACGAATAATTCATAAAAAATTATTCATTTTTGAAAATTTTGAATTCTTTCAAAATTCTTATCTTTTTTTCAATTTTCAGCCGATTTTTGTAAAAATGATTTTGTTCTCGGAGGTTTTTTCCAGTGATATTTCAAAGTTTTCGCTCGCTTGGTCTTTCGATATGAAATACATTCATGGTCACGAAAGATTCATCAAAAATATTTCATTTTTGAAAATTTTGAATTTCTTTCAAATTCTTATCTTTTTTCCAATCTTGAGCCGATTTTTGTAAAAATGATTTTGTTCTCGGAGGTTTTTTCCAGTGATATTTCAAAGTTTTTGTTCGCTTGGTCTTTCGGAACGAAATATATTCATATTCACGAATAATTCATAAAAAATTATTCATTTTTGAAAATTTTGAATTCTTTCAAAATTCTTATCTTTTTTTCAATTTTCAGCCGATTTTTGTAAAAATGATTTTGTTCTCGGAGGTTTTTTCCAGTGATATTTCTAAATTTTTGTTCGCTTGGTCTTTCGGAACGAAATATATTCATATTCACGAATAATTCATAAAAAATGATTCATTTTTGAAAATTTTGAATTCTTTCAAAATTCTTATCTTTTTTCAATTTTCAGCGGATTTTTGTAAAAATGATTTTGTTCTCGGAGGTTTTTTCCAGTGATATTTCAAAGTTTTTGCTCACTTGGTCTTTCGAAACGAAGTAAATTCATAGTCACGAATAATTCATAAAAAATCATTCATTTTTGAAAATTTTGAATTCCTTCCAAATTCTTATCTTTTTTTCAATTTTCAGCCGATTTTTGTAAAAATGATTTTGTTCTCGGAGGTTTTTTCCCAGTGATATTTCAAAGTTTTCGCTCGCTTGGTCTTTCGATATGAAATATATTCATGGTCACGAAAGAATGATCAAAAATATTTCATTTTTGAAAATTTTGAATTTCTTCCAAATTCTTATCTTTTTTTCAATTTTCAGCCGATTTTTGTAAAAATGATTTTGTTCTCGGAGGTTTTTTCCAGTGATATTTCAAAGTTTTTGTTCGCTTGGTCTTTCGGAACGAAATATATTCATATTCACGAATAATTCATAAAAAATGATTCATTTTTGAAGATTTTGAATTCCTTCCAAATTCTTATCTTTTTTTCAATTTTCAGCCGATTTTTGTAAAAATGATTTTGTTCTCGGAGGTTTTTTCCAGTGATATTTCAAAGTTTTTGTTCGCTTGGTCTTTCGAAACGAAATATACATTTATATAGACGAATATAAAGTTCGATCTCTCGTCTACTCGATCTCTAAAGAGAGTGTAGATACATGCGGTGACCGATGGCAAGGAAAATCACTCTTGAACGTTCACGTTCGTACGAGTGTGTGTCGTTCATACATATATGTTTATAAGTACAAGCAAAGAAGTCTCGAGGCGACTCGGGACGACTTGTGGCGGCCATCGACACAACCGCTCCCCGTAACCCCTTCCAACCTCTGGCGAACGTTCGCATGAATGAAGACTAGGCTCCTATTCATGCGCTCTCGACTCTTTCTCTCTCGTTCGAGCTCTTTCCTCTTCTCCTCCCCTTGCAACTTAAGTCTTGGCAGATCGTACAGTTCTCCTTGTACAAAATAGTCATTGTCGATGGTTATTATTGTTTCGATGCTCGCGCGGGTTATTGCCCGAATAGATTGAGACATTCCTGACCAACGTGCACTTAATATTCTCCTTCGTATAATTTCGCACATTTCAATGTGTAAAAATCCCAAATTCCTATGAATCGCGTTCCCCACGTTTTCTTTTTCTTTTTGTTAGCATTGAACTCATTTCGTGACCCACTGATTTTCCCCTTTGCGAGCATTTGGGCACCAGGTACATAAACCTCTTCGAGTAGAACCGAAGGAACTTTCTACCAATTCGAAACTCTTCGGTCATTCAATTAATCCCACGTGGACATTACAGCGACCGATTGATCGACGTTAATACTAAATTTTCTGCATTTTCTTCACAATGCCCTTTTCCCAAGTGTCGCAACTTTTGTCTGCGAATTCCGGCTCGGGGTTTGATCGAATGCGAGCAAAAAAGCGAAGCCCTGCGTCAACGCACGTGTCACGTTCGCGTTCAACCACAGGCCTATAGTTGTTTGTTTGAGTATTTTTAAAATTCCCATTTGTTGATGTTACTTGACGATTAATCGTGAAGATAAAAAAATCAAATCGTTCTCTGAGTTAAATTTCGTTCGGAGCCACGTGGCTCGACGTACACGACCAATTAGGTGCGTCACGGTATTTCCCCATGGCATACGGGCACATGGAGCTTCCCGTACGCGTGCATCTGCGTATATATAGTGAAAAATTCTCGGTCCTTCATCCCTTTTTCTTTTTTTTTGGTCACACGCTCAACACGCCTCCGCACTCGAACCCCATAGGGGCGATTTTTCCAACCCCGCTCGGATTCTCATGCCACTAAATATATAACAAACAAACTGAATAACGAAAGTCACGAACAACGTGAATATATAGCAGCCAGCTGGATTCCTCCATACCGATTATTTGCTCTTGAAAACTCTCGTAACAACAGTCACGTATGTTACAAATATTTTAACTATTTCGACACTTGCGACGGCCATGGGAGGGTCCGGTACTTTTGGTGGGGTTACCGCTGAGCCAATCACTTGGCAAGGAGCACCGATGCTCGATAAAAAGGATTTTTTTTAGTTTTGGCGTTCGAGGGCTAAATTATTGAAAATTTAGCGTAATTTTCCACAACAACAAAAAAACTAAAAATATGTTTGCAAAATGCCCTGGGTCAGATTGACCCGAGGTGTGCTATCGCAGGATTGAACTTATATTTAGAAGGCTTCGAAAAGAAAATTGTTGGGTAATTTATCGATTTGGCAATCAATCTATTAATCCGTGGATGTATTAAGGAGGCTGGCTACATACGACCATATGATAAGAATTTAATTAAATTTGGTGATAACATTTTTTACGATCAAATACGATGACACAATTTTTTTCTGATTTTTCGTCTCCATAATGGTCGAATAATTGGAGTTTAAAAGATGCAAAAGATATATCTATATATATATATGATTCCTATGCTTATGCATGTGAACTCTAGTGTTAAATTACTCGAAAACTATGTAGAAGAAAAATCTTTGAAAATTTGTAAATTCGTATTCAATACTGAATAATAAACTCAAGAAATATCATTAAATTCTAATCATTCCGAACTTCCCTATGCTTCTAACATGGCAACATTGTTGTGTCTAGCCACCCTCCTTAATTGATTAAGAATTTTATTAAAATATTTTTGCATCGATGAAGAATTTATTAGGAAGATTGCAACGTGCCATCCCACTCGATTGCGAGTTGTTTCTATAAATTCAAATACTTTTTCGATCCCTGCTGCTGATGGTCAGTGGCGTCATGGCCAACGTGTACAAAGAAATCGGTCGCGTCGCGTCGTTACCATTTACGTCGGAACTAACCTCAGCAACTCCTCGGGGCACGACAACGACACCTGACGCTGTGATCCTTCAACCTTTGAATGTCGCGTTCCTTAGCTACGTATACGGGAACCTCGAGATCTCGAGAGTTTCGCTTCCTGGTACACGTCGAGCAAATTTACTCCCGGATTTTCGACCTCCGAACACTTCCGGCTTTCCCTATCGCGCCTAATGTCACTTTGCACTGTCTCGAGGTCATCACCTTCGGTGCTAATTACTTTTTCCTTCGTCTTCACCCATAACCATATCCGCGTCTTCATTCCTCCACTTTTTTTTTTCGCTAATAATCCAATTGCGATTTCATATCGAGCAGGACTCCGAGGATCACAACCTTTTCCTTTTGCTCGTTCAATATTTATCATTTCCTTCGATTTTATTGTTAGAGAATAAAATTCTCCTGCTGTTAATCGAGACAGAGACGGAGAAAGATAAATCTCATCCAAAAATCGAAACCCAGGAACTTTCGAGTCTATGCAAAAAAAAAACTCAAAAAAAAAATTCGATCTCAGGGTTTCGTTGATTTTAAACCCCATACGGAATTTTCTGCAATTTTCTACGATTATCAAAAAACAAAAAAAACTCGCCCCGAAGCTCTAAAAATTGACCAACGTCTCCACGAAATTACGAGACGAATCACTTCTTTGACTAATTGCTGCAATTAATTGTTTCCAATTTAATGACATTACCCAATTAAATATCGATGAGTAACTTGATTTTTTATTTTCGGTCTCGTCCTTTTTGGTTATCGTATCATAAAAAAAGGTATATGATTGTATTCCCATTTATACATGCGTTTATCAACGACGAACAGGACAAGTTCGACGCACCGAAGTTGCACCCATCAAAATCTTTATCAACTCTCGTATACTCGTGATATCAATTTACAATGTATTCGCCAATGTCTCGACGCTTCTTCATGCCTGGAGAGCTTGCCAGTTATACAAATATAACGCGTTATCGTTCGTGTTCACTCAGACCTTTTTATAGACGTACCTAGAATGTTTTTCATACGATATACAGAGTGACCGTAAAGTCGGGACAGATTTAAAAAACATTTATAAGTTTTCTCATTACTTTTGGGTCGGAGCTCGAATTTTATAAACTGTTGGATCTAAATACCAAATCATTTATGAATTATTAAAAATGATTAAAAATTGAATATTACGAAAAATCAATGAACCACCTTCGTTGGGCCAAAACGTGCATTTTCTCCAAAGGCAATCGATATCGCGATTTTCTGTTGTTGTAAATTTAAAAAATGAGCAAATTCAATTTTGGAGAAAAAAGGAAGAATTTTTTTTCTTTTTCATAGACAAAGACACAAAAGTTTTGTACGATTCTTTATTTTTTTATGTTTTGTCTATAAGTAATTCGATTTTTTACTGATGAGGGAGACGAAGGGTGAATAATAAAAATAAAGACTGCCTGATAAATTCGTTGCAACACTGCACTTTTGATTGATCTTGAGAGATTATTCTGGAAACGGGCAAGCACGAACTTTCGAACGAGCAAGCACTTTCGGGAACGGAACACCTTGTACATGATATTTGAAAAATGTTTCCCAGGACTTATTCTTATCACTCAAAATGATATGCTCGTTTCAACCCCCTCGCGCAAACGCGCCTCATAGGACGCTAGAGGTCTCTCTGAAATGTCACCGGAAGCGACAATCAAGTGCCTCCGTAGGATAAGTCTCTTATCTCTTATCGTATCCCCCGAGCGCTTGGTTTCCAGACTCTCGACACTTTTTCTCTCCTTTCGATTATTTCGCTTACGCCTGCATTTACGTCCATTTACTTCGTTATTTATACAACTAATTTTCATGTTTTTTATGAATTCCTTTTTGGGCAGTGCCTTTATTTTCACAGCAGCTTATTTATCATCCAGTCGATCAGATTCCAATCTTTCTGAGATTCTTTAAACGAGGATCGAAGAAAAAATACTTTTTTTTTTTTTTTATAAAATCGAGCTTCGGCATCACGTCGTATTTTTTAAAAGCCTTCGCCTTTGACACCATACCAGCTGTTGAGAAAATGTCAAAAAAACGTGGACTGAGGGCAGAAGTTTGTTCTCATCGACCGAAATGCCGTTTAGTTCAACAAAAAATGGCGAATCTTTGGATTTATGCGAAAAAGAAGGCAATTCATCAATTTTTGTTCAACTAAGCCCTTTTTTCTGTATGAACAGAAGATGAAGGTAGAATCTCTTGATTATATACGTACAATGTCGATGCTTCAATGAAATTGGAACGCATAGTAAGATTTCGTCGATCGAATGAACGCGGCGGTTTTAATGCAAATAAATAAACAATCATAGTGATGATAATAATACATTATTTATCGAGGAATCGATGACGTCAGGTTTCTCAGCGTGCAGTGACATTATACGATCGCCATTGCCTTTTTTCTCGCAGTCTCGCTGCTGCAGCTCCCCTTCTCCATTTTTATCTCTTTCCTTGTCTGACAAACATTCACACACGTATACACAGCGTCTCGTTGGAACGGTGTGTATATGAATATGGAGTGTTCCACACAAAGTCTACCATTTTGAGATTCTCACTGGTTGGAATTTGGCCCCCACGGTTTTATATATCTCTTTGTACAATCTCTCGATGCTCCACGATGTCTCGCTCTTTTCTAGATTTTGTATTTGGCAGCTACGTTTTTCAAAAGGATTTAAAAAATGTTTGAACATCGAACAGTTGAATAATTTCGAAAAATTTCAACATTTTTCAACAAATACAAAAAATCGAAGAATATTTATCGCTCCTGCGAGCATTCTCGTTCCTTTTCGTTTTCTTCACTAGACAAGCTTATCAGAATAAATAAAGAAAATTACTTTATGATCTTTGAGACTTTTACGAGTATTGTCGACACGTTTTTCAACCAGGAAATATCGCGTTGCAGCGCAGAAAACATTTTCAAAAATTATTGTGCTCCTTCACTCGCCAGCAGGGAGTTAAAAAAAAAATTTCAATGCGCTGAGTGCATTAAAAATTTCGAAAAATTGTAGAAATGTCGTGAGATTGACAGAAAAAAAAACCAAGCTCGAAATACATGAAAATCCATGAAAACAAATTCGCGAACGACGCAAACGTCCGTGAGATCGATTTCCAAAATATTTGCAACGCCATGGAAATATTTACGCGAACAATTTGATTTTTATCAAGAGCAACAACCAAAGGGGGGGGGGGGGACGTTTTTAAAAATACGGTTTTTAAGAGAGGAAATGTTTTTCCAAACTGATGGAAATTTCGATTCGGCGTAAAGTTGCCCATATATTTGTCTCTTTCTTCGTGATATGGGCGAGCCCACACCTTTCGCTCTCTCTCTCTCGCTCTCTGTCTTGATTTTTTGCTCTCTCTCTCTCTCTCTCTTCCTCTCTTCATGGCTTTCTCTTTTTCTTATGCTCCGTCTCTTTCTTTCTCTCTCGGATCACGATACTCGGGATCGCAAGAACGAGCAGTCGATTCTGCCGGTTGCTCTCGCAGCTTCTCCCCTTTCATCCGAGCAGCAGCATGGGCGAGCGAGCTGCTCTCTGCATGTGCACTCTCTTGTAACACGCGAGACGGCGAGAGAACCGCCTTGGCATATACGTTTTCTTCCTATACGCAAATCCTCGAGACTCGACCAAGAAAAGACTCCTCCGCGCGTTAGCTCCCTCCGTTATGAGCCGTTGCTTTTTTGCTCAGCCTTTCCCCCGTAACCCCGTCAGTGTACAAAAGTCATCCCAGTCTCGTTATTCCATTTTGCAATCCTCTCGCTCTTTTCTCCCTCATTTTTTATTACCGAATTCGTTGCGGATCGAGTAACCGTCGCTTTAATCCTGTTCTAGATATAAAAAAATAAAAAACCTCATTCCCTCCCGATGATTCGTACTTTTCGCTCGACCAATTTGTTTTTTCTAATTATCGATAATTTCCGATTGACTTTAGCCAATATTCCGAAAAATTGTTCAATATTCCAACGAATATCGTTCCATACAAGTTCGCGGAGGATTTTTCTTTCTCTAACAAAATCCAGAATAATCGAACGGATTGAAATTTTTCAATTATCTGAAAAATCCATTTTTCGTTTCGTGGCTAAATTTGGTAGGACGCGAGTTGAATTTTACTGGCAATTTGTTTCTTGTGGTAAAAATACGATTGCGAAAATTAAACGAGCAGCTACCAAGCGTATTTTTCAGTCGTATTTGTTTTTCCAAAATCCACAATTCATTCAATATTTTTTGCATCGAATGAAGAATCGTCGAGAGGTTATTAAACTTGGTGAACGATTAGTTATCCTCTGATGTATGTGGACTACGCTTCATATCGCGTTTATATGTGTACATTATTTTCATATTTCGTTTGATTATATATGCTCGATCGCCATATTTGTAGCCTTTTCATAAAATATATATAAGTGACTGTGTACCCGATACATCTGTCGCACACTTGGGCCTTTCGGCGTTGCTACGTAGTATAAATTGAAATATCGCATGTGTCTTACAGACGCTGGTGAAATGACGCTGGTATATATACGCGCGCATATATGGAGTGTCAAGCAACGTATATAGAGGCTGCTGCGGCTCGAAAAGTGCCCCGACGAGAAACAGGAAAAAGGTTAATGATTTTTGCACGCTTCCTTTTCCAGGGACGTGTCACTGCATTTTTCTTTCTCTTCACAGACTTTCGTTTTCTTTGTCGTCACAAGCCTCTGTTTTTTTACACGAGCAGAAAAAAAAACACACACACACGCCCGAAGAATAAGTCTCGAAGGCGCGTGATGGTTTCATTTTCCCTGCTGCTGATGCGTGTCGTCCAGGATTTTGAGAAAACTCAATTGACAGATTTCCACATGGCCCTCGGTCTCTGCGGCCCAGAGTTTTATTGCAAAAATATTCATAAACCTCGTCACAAAGAGGATTCGAAAAAATGTCGAAAAGTCTACATTTTTCGAGGCTCCAACTGGGCAAAATTGTTGTTAACAAATTTAGTTTTTCAGTGGATTAAAAATGTGCGAGTTAAACAGCAGAACGATGGAACAGCGAGATGCTGCGCGTCGTTAATGATCTGTTTGATGTATATTTGTTTATTCGCCTTATCCTTAAGGAAAAAGGAATCGGTATATACACACTTACACATGCGTAGATTAGATAGCGAGTGATAAGAAACCCGGAGGCTTTTTCGTTATCGCGATCTATTTAATTAAAACATCTGTGGCTTGCGATGCCTCCGGACTCTTATAAATTATAATAGTTACTGCCTTTAAATACACAACATAATATACTCGCTCACACACTCAGCTTTTCCTCTGTGTATCCAAATGTTTCTTGAGTGTCGAATTTGTGTGTATACGTGTTTTCGAATATACACATAGATTTTGACGTGATGGTTGGCATTGTATCAACCAGACGGTTTACTCACCTCGTCAGGGCTCTTTTTCATACGTGAGTTGATCTGCTCGTATCGTCGACAAGTGTTCATTTCCCGATTGCCATTTTGACAGCCATGGCAGCGGAAAATTTTTACAATTTTAACAACATCAAAGAAAAGCCACGAAACTGTTGGTTAAAGTTTTTTTTAAGGATTTTTTGATTGTTTTATCGTTTTATACGACAATCTCGTTGGGAATAACGTCGTTGATAGAATTTTTGAACGACGCCTTTGGGTGATTTTTAGGGTGAAAGTTTCGTGTTGATTTTAACTTTTGAAAATATTAAAAGGATTTACGGACTTTCTTTTTTCGTGTCTTTTGGCAGGATTTTCGATTTTTTCAATTTTTCGGGCTTAGTGTGTGCTCCAGGTTGTACTATTCGAACGTTGCAGGATTTTTGCTTCGGAGAATTATATTTCTCATGAGAAATTTCGTATAATCATATGATTTTAATTTAAAATCGCAAACGTTTTGGCTTTGTCTCGCGTGTTCACGTTTAATTTAAATCTCAAAATTGACAGTGATTGATTGGTGAAATGAGAGCCGAAAGTCTCTCGAAATTGAGCAGAAAATCGTCCATCAAAAAACCGAGCGTAAATTTATTTCGTGCCAGGCGCGCAATAAGCGTACAGATATTTATTTATAACTCACCTGCTGTCGAGAGTTTCGAGACCGCGGTACACATGTAATTAGGGTAGTTCAGACAAAAAATTATCTCATTTTTTGACTCCTAACAACATCGCGATTCTCACGTCACGCAGGATATTGATTCGAAATAATTCTTCTTCGGCACTGAGTCGCAGGATATTTGCGCGCTCCGCACTAATTAAAAAATTCTTTGCTTCGTGAGCTTCACTTTTTCCATTATGACCGCGTTTCATTATTTCAAATACCAAATTCGAGACGATGGAAAACTTTCTGAAAAGTGCTTCATCATCAGTTTTACTGAATCGAAATAAACTGCGTGAGAAGAAAGTGAAATTTTCATTATAATTTTCGACTTTATTTCCAGCGGATAGCTCGTCGTCATACTTTTATACCGAATCTTGATATTCCCACTGAGAAACGTCATTTGTTCAAATTCAGTTGCGATTGGGCGAATTAGTAATTCGTCTGTATTTTTGAGGTTTCACACGACTCGGCATTTCCAGTATGCAACAATGTTTCAAGAAACAATAGAATCCAGTGAGAAGGTTATCTCTTTGCCGTCTGCAATTAATGCAAATCGTATCGGTAATGAAAAAATAAAAAAAGGAATGGAAAGGCTTGCAAAATGACTGAGCAAGCTGCACTTTCATCGTTCTCGTCTGTGGTCTGGTACACAATCCTTATACATATTTACTTTTATATATACATTTCGTGCGCTCGAGGGCCTGGCGCCTCGTTTATCCCGTCCTCACAAAACTTTCACATTTCGCGCTTATATTTCGAATAAATAATAATAAAGAGGATACCGGGATTACGTAATTTTTAATTCGATGAAAGAAAAAAAGAGAGCGCGTTCGTTTGGTGCGTGTCTCGCACACGTCTTGCTCGTGACATCGTCACTTACCAACCAAACAAAAACAACAACAACAAAATCACTATTTATTTTCGATGCATTTAATAGACTAATAAAAAAAAGAGAAAATCTCTTTTTCGTGTTAATGGAACGAAAAAGCAACGGTCGATCGCGTAATCGAAAATTTCTCTCCTCGTCGCGACCCAACATTTCCGACATCCATTTATTTTTCCGATTAATCATCGCGCTCACCATTGAACCAATAATTTATCGATTATGTATTCATGTGCATAAATCCTCAGAGCTAAACGCCCAAAGTGCTTAACCTTTCTTTATCCAATTTCGAAAGGTATCCACCATCTCATTCCCTTCCTATTATACTACGAGTTACAGATAATTAAGGGGAGGGTAAGGTCAAATCATACGAAAAAAGCCATGTTTTTGTGATTTTTTTTCTGACGACAAAGTTAAAATCTCTTTACTCAACTAGTGCTACATTCAAGTATGACATCTGAAGAATGTCTTGTCAAATTATTAGGACGAAATATTAAAAAATACGGCAATGGCACCAATTGTTCGGAAGTGTCTCGAAAAAAAGTAGAATTGCGGTGCCCCTCATAACTCGGTGCTGGATCATCTGAAATCAAAAAATTAAAGTTCATTCGTTAGATAATAGTTTTCCCCAGGTAACGCTGGGAGGGTTTTTCGAAATTCCATTTTTTGAATTTTTTCGAACACTTTGAAGAGAAAAACGCAATTTTTTGGGAAAAATTCGGTGAATTTGTTATTGGTAAATAAAAATTATTAACAAAAAAAAAAAAAACTCTCCAGCGTTACCTCGTAAATTATGTACAGAAATAGTGTTCAAAATTTCAAAAGGATCGGTGCAGTAGTTTTGAAGTTATGAGGGGCACCGACTTTGAAAACGTGAGTTGTGGGAAAAACGCTTTAAAGTTTTAAACACAAAAAAATCCAGCGAAAAACGTTTATAAGCGAATTTCATCAACATACCTCACACTGAGTCCAAGGCCTTCTTTCTTCGTCGAATGGAAGTTTACTTTTCCATCACATTTCACACACTTCACTAGCGTAGCAATTGTTGAAAAGACCAATAAAAAATATAATGTTTTTCAAGATCCTCCGTAATTTGGTCTTCAACAGTCACTTTTATTTTTTTAGCTGACGCGCTTCTTATAAAAATACCCATAACTTCGTCAATTTTGCTCTAATTGACTTGAAATTTTGACACAATGTTCTTCAGATATTATGCATTCAATTAGAAAAATAAAAAAAAATCAAAAAAAAAAAAATTTAAATACCTTACCCTCCCCTTAAACTTTGCTGTTCGTTATGTTACTAATAATAATAATAATAATAATAATAATAATAATAATAACGATAATTTTCGTTCATAAAATTCTTACCATTCATCGTTACGTTTTTCGTGCAGTTATTGCAAAAGAGAAATCAAAGAAAAAAGAAGACAGAATTTGAGAAAAACAAGATTAAAGTTTTTTTTACGATTGTTGAACTTTGAATGAAACGTTGATTTTTAATTCGGATTGTAGCGATTTTAAAAATAACCATAATTGGAACAGCCAATAAAAAGGAATTAGAAAAAATTGAATTTCGAGATAATTGCGCTATTGACGTTCGCTCGCACATATTGACCTCTGCAACTCGCTCATTATCTTCGCAAATGAATGACTCTCGTGCACGAGATACCACCGACTCACGTTCTACGTGAGTTCGTATCCAGGAGATATTCAAGTGTGAAATTAATCACGAAGATGAGATGAATCATTATTTAAGGGGGGG
>JBAJMU010000008.1:6452555-6566447 GCA_037952995.1 Hyposoter didymator
GGGGGGGGAAATAAATATACGGGACTAACTGAGCTCGTGCTCGGAGGTCAACTTGTCATTAAACGGAGGTGTGATCATTAACAAAAAAACCAATTGCGATTGAGTCCACGTTTTCCTGCGCCAATTGTTGAGAAGCTAAAGGGCAGATCAACCCAAAGATTCCAATTGTACTGACCAACCGAAATAATTATTCATTCGAGTGATTAAGCATGAAAAAGCAAAATTCAGCGCGTTTGTGCCAACGAAATCGGAATTGAAATCTTGAGACAGTTCTCAACTAATAATCAAGGCGAAAAACTGGCTTTTCAATTTTGAAAAGTCATCGGCTAATAATTCTTGAAGATTATTCGAATATTTGTTAAAACATCCGATCCGCAGACTCCCAGCTTTCAATATCGGTGGCTGTGGTAGTATCGTCGAATCGAGAGTCGATGTTCCACGCGCGCGATGACCGAGCTGGATTCTCCAAGAGTAAAACACTCCTTAAAATATATAACTATACGAAAAATACTTTTTCTTCTTTCTCTATATCTATTTTTTCTTCCTCCGGTTACAACGACGCTAAACTTTCACCAGATCGAGACTTTCCCTTTCTCCGGTCTGTGAGCCTTCTTCGTCTGTGAGTCGTGCCGCGCGTTTCTTTCTCTCGCGAACCGTGTCTTGATTCGCGCGCGCCGCGTCGCCTTGTCATTACCGGAAATCTTCTAAGACGACCTGTTTCCGGTAGGTCTCTCCTCTTCCTCCAACTCCGTCGATGATCCCAGTGATAATTGCTCTAATCATACATTCATTCGCATCGACATAACTCTCTACATGCTCTTTCAACATCCATCCTTCGTATACACACGTAACCTTTCAATCTCCTTGGTTAATCATTTTTTCTCAGCTTCCGGAAATTCCCCATTTTACGAATTCAGCATGAAGAATTCCTCGTTCACAAGGCTATAAAATATCTGCTGGAGGTTTGCCTTGAAATTTCAAATCATTCAACATTTTGTTTCAACGAACCTTTCGAAATGGTAGAAATAATCTTTCGTATCGAATGAATCTTCAGATCGATCAGTTTTTGCCTTTATTCATTTTTATCCCCGAACATTGACTTTTTTTTTCATTTGATTTTTTTTTCTTCATTTTTTCGTTTGAATATGAAAATTATCGCATTTTTGAAATATTGAATGGGACTATTTTTTTCAGCTGCGTAGATAAAGTGATTCTCGAATAAAAATTCGTTGTTTCGCTTCATTTTTGGTTTGCTAATTTCCCTATAATAGAACTTTCAAAACACGAGAAAAGAAAAAAACGGTGACTGAATTAGCGAGAGCAAGCGGTTGAAGAATTCCAAACGTGGATTTCGTTCTCTCCTTTCTCGCTTGGCGTATATTTCAAAAAGTCAAACGTTTGATAAATATTTAAGAGCCAACTTAACCCACATATCGGTGCATAAACCGAGTGATGCTTTGTACGAACCACTATGAATGTATCTCGTTTTTCGTCGTATAACGTTAGTCGCAGACGAACACGTACATTTGACTTTTTAAGAAAGCGACGAGAGTGCGCTCGCACTCATCCATTCGTCCTTATCTCGAGTTCTTTGACCTTTTGTCACGAAATAAATAACAAAAGAAAAAAAAAAACCGGTAAAAAAGAGCTGCCCCGCGGAAAAAAGTAAGCTGCTCCCGAAACGTCTTTAACTCGAGCCGAGAGATAAGATAATGAGGACGATGAATTTGGCCATTTTGGACCATTTTTCAATCGTTGAAATGAGTGCTCAACAAATTCTTCCACTTTTATCCAGCCAACGTATTTTTTATTGTTCTTATCATGAAATTACCATTTTTCATTTCATAACTGAACAAATTAAGTTTCTTTTCCGCGTGTCTAACGTTCAGTAACATTCGTTCGTGAAAAGAGGCAACAACTACAAATTTATTGCGTTACTTCTCGTTTATTCGTTTCGTAAACATTTACCATTACGAATAAAAATGTTCAGCTACCGTGGCTTCCAAAAGTTCCAGAGAAACAAACAGGAGAATCTACTTTATTGGATCCTCGAGTTTACTCAAATGCTCGTACAGCTGTGTATATCGTTCGTTTCGACTGTCGCCGTATTATTTTTTAACGTATTACTCTTCGAGTCTATGCACTGATGGTTTCAAGTTGTATCTGTATTTCAAATTGGGCCCTGGCTTGTTTTTCAACTTGACAGAAAATCGATACGATCTTGGTAAAAACTTCTTTTTTTTTTCGTTTTCGATAAATCAAAGAGATTGTGTGGACGTTTTTACTTCTTGCTCACCGACGTGAGTTCGAAGACGGAATTCAAAGAAAATACATGCAAGTATTCACTTATTTTTTCTCAGTTCTCGCTGCATTGGCTTAGGAAAAGCCTCGAGAAAATGTGCAAGTCCCTAGGTTCTCGATTTAAATAACATTCAACGTTGTTCGTGACACATGATCTCATTCGTTGCGCGATCTCTTTGTGTACTAAAGAATTTTTCATTTAATTTAAATTTTTTATTTTTATTTTTTCATTGGAGTATCAATCGTAGCCAATTAACGTCGAGCGAGATCGTTGCCTCCCGTTGCAGGCTGCACAATAAAAAACGTCGTAGTCTCTTGCTCGAGTATATTGTTCATCATAGTCGTGAGAGACGAAAATTGACCAATCGACTTGTGACAATCAACGCATCATTTAACCCGCCAGATAATGTATCATGCTCCCAACAATCGCATGGCGCCTCTTTACAATTTATATTTATAAATGTGAATGTAATGACATCGATGCATTCAACTGCAACGAAAGTGCATTGTCATATAGCAAAACAACAACAGCAGTTGTTGTTGTTGCGGCGTGACATGGAGCACAAAAATGAAAAAATCTATTTGAAGAAAAAACGAATCTAAAAACTCTCGAGTTAACGAAGTTTAGAAAAAAAAAAAAAATAAGCGCCACGGAATATTTCACAAAGTATCAATAATTGTGGATACCAGGAGTTTCTTTCCGAGACTCATTATTTCCATGTTTTCTATGGAAAAATCGAAAAAGGTGAACGTCTGGCACGTATTGATACAGGACAATGGGCTCACATATTTTTCGTGGCACACTTGGTCAAATAACGAGTTGCCTTCGAGAGAAAAGAGCCTGGGGTAAGATCTATGAGCAGGGAAGAAAGAGAGAAACGGGAAAGCAGCGAGAGGCTTTATTGAACCGTCTAATTCCGTACCGGAAGTGACCGGTTGCGTATACACATATAGGCATATACAGTTACAGCAGTAAGTAACGAAACGCAGACCTGCCTCAGGATCAAAATAAATTGTTGGTCATGCGGGACTCCGGTAGACTCTCTATTCCCTTTACCCTTCGTTCCCCCCTCGCCTTCTAAGTTTCTTTTCTCTCTCCCTCACTCGGTTTATTGTAATACTAATTATCACGTACCCCATGCGGTCGGATATAATGGGGTGGCTGCAAGAGCGAAAGCAACGAGAATAACAAGCCGCAAAGGTCTTGATTCATTTTGCCGCGGACCACAGTCTCTTCTCGATAACAAAACCTTTCCGTTTCCATGTCTTCTTTACTTCTTCGAACTTTTTTCACCTTAAAAACGTTTCCGCTCATCGCACGTTGCCAGAAAATAGTAAGAGTTACTTCGCCGGAAATAAACTTTCGTTACTGGGTCAGTAATTACTTTTCCAAACTTTGTGCAATGCGGTATCGATTTTTTTGTTTTTTTTTGTTTTTCTACAAACTTACACACAACATTTTTACTCCAAAGCCGAACAATTTTTGCCCATAACGTCAATGTGCGCAATGAATTAAAATTGACAAATAGTCGATCGGTCGATGATTCAGAAACGTCCCATTCAACAACCATTTCCTTGTCATTTTTTCAACATATTTCATTTTTACCACACACTCTGAATAAACGTAACAATAAAATAATAAAGGCTCATATTTTTCATTTTATTTCCTTTACCTGAGCTTTTCAACATTGGGACTGCTAACCACTCGGTCTGTATGCCGGGAAAATTCTATTCACGTCTTCGAACATCCATTCCATTGAAAACTCAACCCTCTTGTATTCTATAGAAATTAACATCGATTCAGCCATATTCTTCTTATTGCTGACGAATGTCCGTACAAATGGTTGTTGACGATATGAATATAACATGAGAAAATGTAATCTACTTGCTGGTCGGGAATAACGAACCATAAATGCTGCCATTTGACGACTGCGGTGTGAGAAAACAAAAACTCCATTCTTTTTACATTGCGCGAGGAATTAACACTCGAATTTTGAAAACCTCCTTCTTTGAGTTCTTTGTCGAGGAAGAAAAGAGAGTTTTTTTTTTTTTTTTTTTTTNTTTTTTTTAAGGATTTACGATTCTATGGGGTCTCGATTTTCCCTCGGAAATTTTCTTGGCTTCGTCGCTCGTTTTTTTTTTTTATCGCCCGTATTAATCAGTTTTTCATGCAATTGCCCGTCAGATTCCCGAAATTACATCGAGGAGCGTTTCTTCGGGGGAATGAAATTATCGCAAGATGAGAAACATGTTTTTTTAGTTATTTTAACTTTTATAAATATAAGCTAATTGGAGGCAGCTTTGAGATAACTTTCTTAAAAACACTGGAGCCTGCTGAGGGTTCCTTCTGAAGAGCATTATGTTTCCTTCTGTTTCATGAAGATAAAATACATCTTCATGAATATTTTTGGATTGCCAGCAGCAGCGAGTTTGGAAGGGAAATATTTTCGAGCAACAAAAGATGGTCTAGGAGGATATCGTGACATTAAGGTCGTTCCGTTTGTGTGGTTAAAAGAAATGCTGAATGAAAAATATTCAGAATTTTAAATACGAAAGTGTCAGCTCTCGATCGTTAACAACTTTGAATAAGAATTTCCATATCGTACAGAAACGAATCGTTTCTTTTACGAAATACTGACGTTTTCTGAACTTGATATTCGAAAGAATTTCCATGCTCTCGTTCTCGAAATAGATATCGTGAAATATAACAAATGGAGGAAAATTCAAGGTTTCTCAACTCGTAATGGGATTTTCTGTGTGACGGAAAGTTTATTCTCTCCAGCCCCTCTGCATTTTGCTCCCAATAACAAGACACAAACGGAAGTTTGCTCCCTAGAAAGCTACAGGGATTACTCACTCGTCGAATTTTGAGCAACAGCGCTAATCATTCCATTTCTACTGATAGCGGAGCAGAATCTGAGCTGAGGAAATTCATTGAAAAATATTATAAACTCTGTCAGGTAACAAAAGTCTCTGAACTCGTAAACTGAATTTGTTGGTTTTTTTTCAACAAAAGGTTCGATCGTTTTAATCATTAAATTGATTCCATTCCAAGTTCTGTCCAAATGAATAAATAAATAGGTCACAAGTACATTCAACTGCCTGATGCGAATGTCGAGCGTAGAACCGTAATAATTCAAACAATCAATTTGACTCCAATCAGAAAACGAACAGAAGCAATCAAATGCTCGAAAATTTAAACACAATTGACATTAGAAATGAATGAGACACTTGGATCTAGAAATTTCTATGCGTTAAATCACAACCACACACGAACAAATTACCAAAGGGGGCGAGAGAGCTGCTCTGGTGAGTGTACAAAGCAGCACATCAGCATTTGTGATAACCAACGTGCGATAGCGTTGGAAAGCTCCACGTGTAACTCTACGCAGCTTGGGAGCAACTAAAACGTCAGCATTTAGTATTGTGAACTCTGGAGCAACGATATACGGCATTGATTCTTTTTTTCAAACGTATGAAAAAAGGAAAATCATTCGTTCCCCAATCGAACATCTGGAACAGCATCGTTTTTTTTTTTCAAATTACAATCAACGCAATCTAAATGATTTCTCAGCATCTTTTCAACTTTGCTCCATGCACGATGCTGTCTGATGTCTCGATTTTCCTTATTATTCAACGTCTTATCGTTCAATTCGTTTATTTATTGCTGTTTATCGACTGTCGAGTTTTTCTTTTTCTCTTACGTAACGAAATTGCGAGCAGTAAATTTCGAGATGCTCCTTGCTCTTTTATCATCGGGAAATTCGCTATATATATTCACATTTGTTCAATGGGACAATTTGTTTAGTTTCGTTTCACTATTTCCTGCGCAATAAATTTTCTGCTCTTTCGTACCGAAGTTTGGTTGAATTATTCATAGTTTCTTTATTCTGTTTTATTTTTTCCTGTACTCAGTGTATTTTTGGACATTTGAAAGCCAACGTTTTCCTCAATTAAAAGTGTTTTTTTTAAATCGGTTTGAACTTAAATCGTGGTATGGGAATATTTGTTTGTGTTTCGTAAAAAATTCTGCTCCGTACGTTGTTTTTGTTGTATTTCTCAAGAAAATTAGTTTCAGTGATAATTCGTTCATTTGTTTCTCATTTTTTGTGCTTGGTAATTTTTATTCTTGAGCTCTGGAATAAAGCGAGTTTTAATAACTTCTAATAGCATGTCCATTCTAATTGGTTTAAATATTTTTTCTGTACGCTGCATCGGTTGGGACCACATGGGATTTCGGAGACGTGGCTTCCCTCAAAGGTTTTTCTCCCTCTTCCTTCGAGCTCTTTGTTCAATTTTATTTTCACTGCAAACACATGTGGAAAACAGACACCCCGCGTAGGTCTTTTCCCCTCTTCCTTTCGCTTTATCTTTCGCCCTCTCCCTCTCCGGTCTCGAGAACTCAAAGTCTACTTTACATTCCAGGAAAAAACGACACTTGGAAAGAGACGACTCTGGATCTCCGCGATGTGTTGCTTCTCGTATGCGGATGGCGAAGGTATTTTGTGTCCTTTCTACTGTAATTTTTTTTTTTTTAATTCCGCACACTCCGTGAAAGTGAATCCACGCCAATTTTGTATCCAATAATTTTTGGTCAGTGAGAATAATTTTTCACTGCAAACCTCGGTGATTTTCGCGAACGATTGCGATGCGAAATCAATTTTTTTTTTCGATCCCTTTTTGGCCTGGGGAAATGGCTTACGATACGAAATTTTTCCAAGGCTCTTCGTCTTCCAAGGGGTTTTCAGCTTTCAACGGTTTTTTCGACTCTTTTTGCAAGCCACATGTGCATGAGGGCCCCAAACACCCTCGCAACCGTTGAGAAGGCCGCGCTCTTAGGTCGTCCATAACGGTTGATCGGGGTTGAAGCCGCTCGTGGGAAAAATCCTCGACCGCGGCCTCAAAACTGTTTCCATCCTTATAAATATAAAGGAAACAAAAAACCCAAACGTTGCCCTCACTAATTAGACAGAACGATACGTGACAAGGTTGTTTTTTCTGATTCTGTCACAAACTTCTTTTACCTTCTTCTTCCGAATAATTGAAAACTTATTTTTTGAACTCTCGATAATCCTCGAACAACTTCGTGCGATTCATCTTGGTCAATATTTTCACGTTCTCTTCGGCGTCTCGTACATATGGGCCGCATCCCTAAATCGGTTCCAATTATAATCCAGGGGCGTAGAACGTTTCTTTTTTCATTGGGAACGCCCCAGAGCGTTGGAAATAAACAATTTTCATCTTGAGCTGAATCGGGAAATCATTAATCCGATCGGCAGTGAACGTTTTGCCAATTTTCTCCGAGTCATTCAGGATTTTCATTGAAGCTCCAAATGGTGAAAAATTTCTGTTTATTTTTTGTTAATTCTTCGCAAAGATACCAATGCGTTTGGTTTAATAATTTCTCGTTCGTTAATCATTCCGCTTCGCTTAATTTTTGTCTTTTTTCCGAGTAAGCGCGTGTCGAAGGAATTGGAATTTTTAATGTAATGCGAAATGATACGATTTTCTTTTGGTCCCTGACGATCGTGGTCCGGACAAAAAAGTCCCCTTTTCGATGTAAGAATGAAAGGAAAGGAGCGAAGCCGTTACGCCATTGAGATTCGATCTCGCGAGGGGTTTGTAGGCGGCAGCACCTGCGGCTTTCATCCCTGGATGCTGGAGCCTCGGAGAGGGTGGGCACGTAGTGGTTGCAGGTCACGAGAGAAAAACGAGTCGGGATCCAAAAAGGGGAGGAAAAAAACTCGAGGGACCAAAAAAAAAGAGACACAGGGAAGAAAGATAAAAAGATATATATCCAAGCGAGGTCCTTATACGAAAAAGCCTCTGGGCCTTTTTTTCCTCAAGGATCGTGAGTTGGCTCGAGATCGAAAAAACAAGAGAAAGAGAGAAAAGGAGGCTGAAAGGCAGAGATAAATAAGGACAGCAGGACGCAGTATGTGGCGGGGTATAGGGGAATTCGGATTCGAAGGCCCCGTGAACTTAAGTACCTGACCATTCCACCGCCCAGTACCCAATCGAAAGGATCCTCGCACGTATATAAACAGACGAACCTAAACATACCTCAACTTCCATGCATGTAAAAACCCTGCACTTGCTTTCATTACGTGAGCCTTCCATGTTCACTCGACTCGCAACTTTTTAATCTTTTACCAACAAAAAAATCTCGCCGGCCAAGTAAATACATGAATTTTGGAAACCACTAGGAAAATAATAGGGTTCCCTCAACCCAGAATTTTCAGTCGAACAGAAGATTAAAGTACATTCATAACTAAATATCTTTTTGGCATATCTCTGTTTTTTTTCTCAGTCTACACATTTTTTTCGTCTCAACAGAATCTCGAAAGACGTGAATCATTTTTTTCCAGCTGATTTTTCCTGAAACTTGGAAATTGCAAATTCAAGTCCTTCGCAGTTTTGTGAAGAAAACTCTCTCATTTGTTGGTCAGAGAACGATTTAGTTTCGTCGAAACTCCCCAACGTACGTTTCACGTACGCACAATACGTATCTAAGTTTTCGCGAATTTTCATCATCGTCTTCCGGGTCACAAAATTATTCAGAGTTTAAAAGAGGCTTGAAGATTTTTGTCAGCGTTTTCGGAGGGTAATAAAAGCCCACAGCATCCTCGTCTTTTTTCGATGCGTAGGGAATAAAATTTGAGGCCTTTCTCGGCACGAAGAAAAATACCATTTCGAGGAGCTCAACAAAAAAGTCCTAACCATAAACCCACATAAATATCAGTCATCTACGCTTCTACGCGCCATCATGATATAAAAAAGCTGTGTGTGGACAAATGTGGAGGGCAAAAGTGTGAATGTGTACCAAAGGAGGGGGCTGAGCCTGACAGGGCTCCCTGACCTTTTCTATGAGACACCTGTGTGTCTGAGCCATTTTTATTATTATTTGCTTCACGCATGCACACGGAGACGAATCAGCCGAGAGATGCAGGACCTGTATTATGAAATTTATGAATACCTTCACGTTCGCCTGCTCGCTTTATACTGAATTATTCCGCACACATGCTCTCGTATTATTCGTGTGTCTATATGTATTTGTCCGAGTTGGCGAGAGGGAACAAGGGGAGTGAACAGGAACGAGGGTGCCAAGGATAGCCTCACAACACTGCACAGGACTCAATACCATAGAATTCGATGTACATATTTGTCTCTTGGGATAGCGAGAGGAGGACGAGGGGTTCCCCATTTTCCTAGATCCGAGGATTCCATCCAGGCATACAAAACTCTTAGAGGGCAAAGTGTACAAAAACACTTTTACCAAGCGATAAATAATCATCGTGAATGACGAACCGTCGATCGTTTCCAGCCACTGCCGACGCTCCCTTTTGTCACATTCCTCGATATCATCCTTTGAGCAATATCAACTGCGCACTTTTGCGAAATATCCTAAGCGATCACTGATAAATACTCACAATTACCCAATCCCTTTTATGAGCCTGGCGTGTTGACAAATGGGAGCGTTTACTTCAAAGTTATCACAAAATTTTCATTTTTGTGCATTTCGCTTCGTCTGTTGGCTTGCGAGTTTCGTTTCCAATACAAAGTGAAATGTACAAATCGGAAACAAGCCTCCCACCAAAATATTCACAAAAACTGGAATTATTAAAAATTGTTCATTATTTGATTTATATCGAAACTCTCCGATGATTGATGCGGCATTGAAATTACTGCGTTGGCGAATCCATACCACTTTTTCCTGAGCCTCCAATCTCGTGGGTTTGTAAAACTCGATTTTGGAAACTTTATACCATTTTGATCTTTCCCTCAGATCGTATAATGCAGGGAATACCTGAAGAACGTATATACAGTGATATTTGAGCATATGGACACACGCATACCTGCTGTAAACTCGGGATAAGAAATGTGGGAAGATTTTCGATTTTCTTGGTAAGATCTTGACTCGAATCAAGAGGGAACAAGGGACTATAACATAATATGAGAGAAAGATCGGTCAGAAAGACACCTGTCCCAGGCAAGAAGAAGTTCTCAGGGTGACAAACGATAGAAAAATCGTAGAAATGGTTTCCCTCTCAAGAGATTGTTACGAAGTCAACAAGACCGAGCATCTGTTTGTCGTTTATATAAGAAGCATGAAAAATATATGAATTATCGATTTTACGAGAAGAAGGAAAGGAAGAAGCGAATAAATAGATAAACCAGGAATTATCGTGTGGGAAGAAATTTCTGCCATGATCTTGAACTCTACGGGAGGGTTAGAAGGTGAGCAACACATCTGCCTCGAGATGTTTTCGTTTCTGGGACTCGAATCTTAGGAGAATCGTTTATTTTTCCAAGTCGTCAATTTTCCCGAATTATCGTGTGGGAAGAAATTTCTGCCAGGATCTTCCAAGGTGAGAACTACATCTGCCTCGAGCTGTTTTCGTTTTCAAACTCACATCTTACGAGAATCCTCCATTTTTCTTTATCTATCTCCTCGAATTCTTTGCACAGTCCTTTCCCTCGCGTGTCTCTCTGTATTTCGCATTTGCTTAGGAATTAGACGTCGCGATAAAGATTAAGGTACAGCTGAGCAGGGAAAACTATTCTACGTTTTCTTCCCACAAAAAAATAAAATATTCTAAAACGAAATCTTCCGAATTTATCTGCAAGGAACAATATTTATTATCGGAAGATTCGTGTTCACGATTCAATGAATATGCCGCAACGTGGATTCCATGAACTTTTCCATAACGTCAATTAAATCTGCGCTTCGATTATATAAATTTGCGTTGTTCGTTGTAAATAAACGAATGTTTATCTTCCTCTTGGTTGAAAATAAACACGAAGGTGATAAGAATCGCGTTAATAGATAAATCAGTCTCGAAACTTGAGCAGAATATCGATCCTGCCAAGTTTCTTCGCAATTGGTCCATCTTTCGCGAACATCCAACTCAGCAGGGCATTAATTAGTCCGCTCGATCTATCGCACCTGTCGCGAGCATTCGATTTCCAAGGTAAAACTCGCCGCGCAAATTCGCCATTAAGAGTCTTAAGATTCTCTCAAGACGTGTGTTTTTTTCTTTGCTTGGTGCTTCAGCGTAACGTCCCAGAGTTTCTGATACCAATTCTCGTCGTCGCAAACTCGAAGAAGCTGCTTCTGCCCCAGTTCCTTTTTTTTTTTATAATTGCATTGACAATTTCTACGTTTCATTTCCCACGGATTATTCCAAGCGGAGTATTAATAAATCGATAACTAAACGATGTAGTTTGTATGTGTAAAAAGTCATCAGTAACAACGTTCGTTTTCATTCCACTCCATAAAAGTCTTTTCAGCTATGAAACGACGTTTCATCTAAAAAAATCTCTCTCGATGCGGTGATCCCCCTCGCAATTACCAACACGTTTGAATTCTCGTCGTTGATTTTCCACGATCAGCCGAAAGGCATCTCCGTATATGAATACGAAATTTTCCACGAAATTTTCTCGACTGACGTTCAATATCTAAAAAGACAGTGTGCAAAACTTACGCTCACTATTTGCCCATTATTCACGCAGTCGTTTGGATCTACGTGAGTTTCCAGCATCAATCGTGCTTTTGTTTGCGCAAATATTCCCATGTAAGCGTCACTCAGGTCGAAACGATTGGAAAATAACGCGTAGCACATATCGCAGGGAATAATCGTACCAACATTTCGAAATTTCATCGATAAAATGCATAAATTAATGAAAAACATTAATTCATGCACATTTTGTGTATAAAAATTTTTCCATCCAGTACTTTTCTTAATAATTGCCCATTTTGTAACACGCTAACGAAGTTTCGTTGTATTATCAGGGGGAAATCTTGTTTGTCGGATGTTGCTACTTTGCCGCAATGCTGTGCAATATATTTTTACATTCATACACGCGTACGGGCGTTATCGAGGATTGTATACCTGTATTTATCGCTATATATAACAACGAACGTAAATAATAATAATAATAAAGCTTTTATGTTACTTATACCAGTATCCTTATGTGTATGTGTGTGTACGTGCGTGTGTGTGTGAAACGCTCATATATAGTATACGAATAAGGGGAGTAGACCCGTCCAACAAACCGGTCGTTCAGATCGAGCCTCTCTTGGATTTCACGACCGGGCCGGTAAATTACCCTTGGATCCAACCTGAACGCGGACCCACGACTAAAACTAACGTGTATCCGTCCCTCTCTTTCCTTCTTCTTCTTCTTCTTCTTCTTCTTTTTGTAGCGTCTCTCCTTTTCGCATTTATCGCACTGTCTCACTTTCGGTCTTTCTCTCTTTCTCAATACTCAATCCGATATTTCGTTTATTTTCTGGTTCTCTTGTTACGTCCATTCTTTTGCTCTCTCTCTCTCTCTCGATTCGTTTTTGTTTTATTCTGCTCTTTCGTTTTTCGACGTTTTTTTCTTTTCTTGTGTGTTTCTTACCGACTTTGAGCTCCAGTCCGTTTCAGGATTTGTCAGATTACCGGTTTTTCTCACTTCTAAAAGGAAAAGAGATCGACTGTAAGAGAAAGAGAGAAATAATGAGCGGAGGGGGAAAACGAAATAGGAAGGATCTTCATCTCACTTGTTCCGCGTTTCGCTGATCAACGCCAACGCCGCGAAAATACTTTCTCTCCGTTTCTCTCACATCAAATACATTTCACTTCGTCTTTATATATTTTAAGCATACGCACTCATTTATACAGGGTGTCCGATCACTGGGGAGAATCCTCGTAATCTTAAGATCAAAATTCGATAAATTATCGATGATCCAATTCGACGGAACTCTGTGGATGCGCACGCAGTTAAAACCCATTGAAATTTCGTGGAAAATATGATTTTCTATCATACGTAGCGTGATTCCGTGAGCAGCTCGAAAAAATAACTGGTTTTCGAGGCTCACGTGTATCTTGGGTTTCCACGATCTCTCCGCTGCCCTTTTGGGACAAAACTATTGAAAACAGACAAACGCTGCCGGCAACTTTTTTATAGGGAATTCTACACTCTACAAATTTGGTCCTTTGCATTTTTTCTCTACTCCTCATCGTTTTCACAGCAGTTGCAGTCAAAGTGCGTGCTTTTGAAAACTTTGTAATTATCCATTTCCTCATTAAATATATGAAAAAATTAGACTTTGCTACTTCGAATCCGGTCCATATCTAAACGATTCCCGTATGTGGTAGGACACCCTCTATATACACACATTTATATTTACATCAGTATTTTGTGTACGTTTCTGTCTGTGTTACCAATCATCCTACAATGTATGGCTCACCCAAAGTTTTTGTGTTGGTTATGCAAGTGTGCTCAACAGCATTTCCACATCTAAGTGGATGGCTGTGTATATATATATATATATGGCTCAGGTCAAATTCGTACGTACGTAAAGCCCAAAGTGTCCCAGACACGAAAGTCCGAAACTAATCGTACGAGAAGAGTTTCTAATTTCGAATCAACCTTCATCATCGAACTGAACCGTCAAGTTTTTTCGGTTGTATACATACGCGCATGCTAGAGTCTGCTAGTGAAATCTATGGCGCATATTGATATTTTCCACATATTCAATAACGAAAGTCTTCTGTTGAATCCTTTGCTCTGGCGTTAGGTTTCTGCTTCCTCTTTTGGAAAAACGACGTAAACAATTTTTTTTTTCGAGTATCGAGTTTTTTTCTGAATCGTTCTTATTGGATTTTCCGAACTCAACGTCACATTTCGGCCACCAATTAATCGTGTCCTTGAAATTGAACCAAGTTCGTATCGATATTTAAACGAATCTTTTCGTTGGCTGCGTCGATCTGATAAATCTGTGACATCGTTGTTCGTGCCTTCCAATTGTCTTGAAAAAAAAAAAAAAAACGGTAGAAATCGATATCGACGAGACAAGACTGCGACTTTTACATGATGCGGTTATTTTTTGGGTTTTCCCAAACTGCTGTTTGGGGAGATGGGAGAAGCGGGAGGAAGGACATTTATAAGATTCGCTCTCATCAATGGAAAGTTGTAATTTCTAAAAAATGGTTCGATTTTATCTGAAGCTACGAAACCATAAAATCGACATAAAAATTTTTTCGTACTCCTGCCGTAATAAAAAAGTGTATTGNGGCCACCAATTAATCGTGTCCTTGAAATTGAACCAAGTTCGTATCGATTTTTAAACGAATCTTTTCGTTGGCTGCGTCGATCTGATAAATCTGTGACATCGTTGTTCGTGCCTTCCAATTGTCTTGAAAAAAAAAAAAACGGTAGAAATCGATATCGACGAGACAAGACTGCGACTTTTACATGATGCGGTTATTTTTTGGGTTTTCCCAAACTGCTGTTTGGGGAGATGGGAGAAGCGGGAGGAAGGACATTTATAAGATTCGCTCTCATCAATGGAGAGTTGTAATTTCTAAAAAATGGTTCGATTTTATCTGAAGCTACGAAACCATAAAATCGACATAAAAATTTTTTCGTACTCCAGCCGTAATAAAAAAGTGTATTGATTTTATCGCCAGTGCTCACAACTTTGAATGCATTGGTTGAAGTTCACTCATACGTCATATAGGCCATTCCTGCGATGGGTGTTGCGTCCAAAAGCAGGAAAAATGGAATATTTTTAAATTTTTTACGTTGTAGTAAAACTTGGGTCTACATGATTGCATAAATATGACTCGCGTTCTAGGAATAAGTATGGGCGATCTAAATTGAAGACTTTGTCCATGCTGGAACAAATTTTCTATACACACCAAGACCAATGCAACGTCTAGGACTATCCTCGTTTGTTTATGAGCCTCTTAAACTCTCGAGACTCGAGGAGAGTGCTGTGCGTCTCCGTCTTGTTCTCTTCTTCTTCTTCTATTCTTCTTCGCCTTCGTCGCCGTGGTCCAACAGCGGCCATATTGAAGGCCTGACCTTGAAGGGATAAAAAAAATTCGAGACGCCTTGCTTCTCTTTCACTCTGCTGCCTCTTGCTGTGTGTATATACACTTATCTTCCCCTCACTCTCTGCCTCTTCCATATCAGCATCCTTCTTGCTTCGCAGCTCAACTTGTTTCCATACTCATCTTTGTTGCTCTTCATCTTCCCTCGTTTTTCTCTGTCTCCCTCTTTCCTTATCGCTCGAGTCTTTGCATTCGTTTTCTTTCTCACTCGCTCTCTCTCTCTCTCTCTCTCTTTTTTCTCGTTTCATTGGCGAGCTGAGCTCTCCGCTGTGGTTATCTGCTTTTTCCCTTTCGTCTTTCTCTCGCCAACGTCAACTTGTGCCTTCCCCTCTTCCTCCGACTCACTCTGCGTGCTCTTTCAACTTGCCTATCCCCTCGTCTCTTTTTTTCTTTCATTCCAACTTTTTCTCTCCCTCTTTCCTCTCGCTCTGTGTGTGTGTGTGTGTCTTTTTTTCGACTGTTTCTCTCTCTCTCTCTCTTCGCCGCTCATGATTTAGCCTCGTCACGTTTCTTCGCTTCGACGTTTCGGCCCTGCTCTCGAAATCTCTCGTGTCACTCTTTCTAGTAAATTGTGACGTTCTCCATTCGTATCCCTTTTTCTTTCTCCCTTTTGACTCCGCCAAATTTTGCCCCGTCATTCGTCCACTTCCCTTGCATTTTCGCGCGCAAACCTCGAGCCCCAATTAGCCCGAGATGCGATGAATCCTTTCGAGAATCTAGTCAGAATTGTCGATCGACATTTCTTTCATAATTTTTGGACCGAATTACAAAGTTTCAAAATTTCCCACTAATTTTGCCATAAATCGCTTGTGAAATATATCGAATGTTTTATCAAATTTTTACGAAATTGATTCGCGAGCCTCCAGATCGAGTTTCTTCTTGGGAACAAAAAAGATTTGCCAAATCGTTGAACTTTACGAAAGGTTATGCTTGTTTGTACATGAGAAATGAAAGAATCATTTCGAGTTGCTCTCTTTCTTGGTTATCTCGGCCGAGAGCCCATGACTCAAAAAAAAAAAAAATAACGTGCTTGTTTTTGGTTTCTATTTGAATAACAGATTTTCTGATATTGAGACGATTACGCGAGTGCAATTGCAAGCAAAATACGTTTCGCACTGTTTCATATTCAGTCGCATTCGCTTATCGAATATGCAGCGAGCATGCAATGTCATATACGGACAGCTCGAGATCGAAAATACCTCCAGCAGCATCCGTTTCCCTTTCTCAACTTTTTCTTTGTTTTCAACTTGTCGGTTTTTTTTTCATTGACTCCTGGTTCGTTGCACAAGCGGCGTCCATGACTCGCCTGGAAAATACGCTGCGATCACCAATCTTGCATCGAATATGAATAAAGGAAATACATGACGTATTTACTTCGACCTGGTGCAGTTCACAAAGAAAATTTGAGGTAGGCACAATTGTGTCGAAATGTTGACCATCGCGTGATTCTCATTGAAGAGTCTTCTTCGCCTCACGTCGCGTCATTCCTTCCAGAAACTTGGCTTTTATTGTTTCATTTATTCTCACCGATCAACAGCAAATGATAAAAAAATAATAAACGAATCGATATCGAGGCAGAAATGAAATGACGTATTGATGAAAAAATTTGGCACAAGATTCTCGCTAAAAAAAAAATATAGTATTAAGCTGCTGCCAGACACGTTTTACTCCATCGAATTTCATTCTTATACGTGTTTGAGTTTTGCTTCGGTGGCTCGAGAAGTTTCCCCTGTTGCGTCGATGCTCTCGTCTCTTCGTTTAGTTGCGATAACTCGAATTCTTGGGACAGAAAGAACCCGATACGAGGGACTATGCTCGTTCACGTTTTTACCATTTGAATCTCTGTGTGTTGAAGCATAAACACGTTGACACACACATGCTGGCTTAAAGATATATATTGAAGCGTATAGATATACAGAAAGCCATAGAAACGCGCCCCCAACATCCGAGGGGACCGACAACACGAGAGATAAACGAAAATTAAAGCGACCCAATCAGATCACCCGGGGAGAAGTTTCGGGTCCGGTTCGGTTTGTATACTTGGGAATTCTCTGTCTTCGCTCGCCGACGCTCAAGAGTGAGATAGAATCCTCAAGCCAAAGCCCATTTCTTGAGGATGCTGCTTTCGAGTTTTAATGCTCAAACAAAAACAACTCCACGCGGATGTGTATCAGGATCCAGTTGTTTTCGTATACACTCCAAATACACCAAATACGTGCCTTGTAGTATGCACTTAAAACACGTACCATTAAGACCAACGTAGTCTCTATATCTGTTGAAATATATCTATGGATAAACAATATGGAAGCTAAGAACCAAAACTTAAAACTGACGTCATAAAGTTCTCGTTGGGCCAGGTCAGTACTGATTGGTCTAGGCTCACTCCCTATACACCCTCGTACACAGCAGCCACTCTCTTCTCTCCCTTTCATCCTTCTTCTTCTCCATTTTTTGCCTCCATTTTCCCTTTTTTATGCCTCTCAGTGCATCTCACATAATTTCAGAAGGTTCCTTCATCCGTTGCTCCCCTTTACGAAGCAAATCATCCAGCAGTCACTTTATTTCTTCTCATTATTTTCTCGTTTCGCTTTTACTCATCGCCTCGATGCGTTTCGTTTCGACGAAAATACTGTTTTCACTTGAAAAATATGTTTTCATTTCGTTTCGATTATGGATCTTTCTCTAAGGGCTTCTTGCAGTGTCTTTTTTGCATCTCGCTTGGAATAGGGCTTTCTTGTGATACAGAAATCGTTACACATGGGTTTGGCTTTTGAGTTTTTTTAATTTTCTTCCTAATTTCGAAAATTTTCCTTTTCGAGAAAGTCTCTTTTCTATTGAGCGAGGGACTGAACATCTTTCGTCTATTTCGTGAATAAATGAAAGTTTCAACGAGTGTGGCATTTGGAATAGAATATTCGCTGTCGCATTGAGCTCGTCAACTGGAACAAAGAAAAGGTTTGGTGGATTTTAATTTAATGGAAACTTTGAACGATTGCAATTATCAGGATCCGCGAGTCGCACGATTTTTGGGTCATTGATTTCTTTTTGTTTTTCAATCTGCTGCTTGCGGCTGCTGCATTTTTTATAGGCAACCAGGTTGAAAATTCGATGCAATCGATCGACGCTCTGCCGCGCGACATCGAACGCCTTCGAGAATCCAAAGTGCATTTGTACCCTCGTTTACTTTCGGACGAGGCCGAAAAAGGTCTTGAGATATCGTTATCTTCTCGGCTGCTTTTAGCAAAAGGGGCATCTGCGTTTCCGGCTTTAAGGATTTAAGACCTTATCTTTGTATCATGATCGTTTGAGCTCTTTGCTGTCGCGAACCAACGGACACGCGAGATCTTTCTATGTCTTTCTCTTTTTCCTCTCGTTCCCTCCAGTTTCAGTTCTCTGCGCCCCGCGGTAATGTTGTTCCAGCAAAAATACTGCCTCTACATTGAATACTTTTTACGATTACGATCCCCTCGATCTCACTGACCCAGCAATTATTCCAGAAAAACAAATCCGATAATTCATCATAACGTTTTTTTTATGATTCCTTTCGTTCTCTTTGTTATTATCGTTTCCCATAATATGACTGGAAAATCAATAATTTCACACTGCCATGTGATCGAGGAAACAAAAAGCAGTGTTTTTTTTTTCACGTTAGTACGATTTTTTCCCACTCAGTCTGACTGCACGAAGTATTCCAAAGATTTGAGTCATCGAACTCTATATTTTTCTCTAGTCTCAATATTTTTCTCAGGTTTCATCAGAATAATCAAAAAACGAGTTTCTGCGTCAAGACTCTCGCTCAATGAGTCACTCGATAATATTTTCCTCGAGAGAATTTAATGTTAATTAGTTTCTCGATGAGTAATTTTAACATTGTTCCGCACTATTGTGTTGTATTTTTTATTTCTCATCTGGGCTTCATCCGATTTTCATGAGAATCCAACAAATTCATTCGTCCTCGTAGTGGCGTCGTTTTGCTTTATGGAGGAGTGAGATCTTTTGAAAAGGTCCAGACGTAACGTCAAAAATCAAGTCCCTCGAGAGTGCACACCCAACGTTTGTTCGTCTCAAGGCTTACGAAGAGGATGCGGGGAGGAAGATGAAGATCAAGATGACGATGGAAACGTCATTCTGCACCGGGACTCTCAGCGCTACTCACACACACACCGTGTCAAGCCCATCTCACATTTCTAACTTATTATCCCGGATCACTTTCGATCCGTTAGTTCGACCGCCCCTGCGAAGGGCAATGAAAATTTGCCTTTTTGAGTTTTGACGGAGGTTTCGTCCCCCAATTTTCGTATACGAACTCACGACTTTGTGTGCTTGTGCGTGAGCACGACGTAGGTCCATGTGGTTATAGGCGCGTATATATATTTAAAAGCCCACGGGGTCTCAGCGTCCCTGAGCTCTCGTCGGAGATTCATTTTTCAAGGGACCTAAGGACCTGTTGCTTGCTGCTGCCTCCCAATGCTTCCTCGGCTCTTATCCTCGCTTCCAGGGCTGTACAAAACAAAACACAAGCTTCGGCACTGCTCGTTTCGATTTTTGAGGCTTCCACGCACTCGACTCTCGTTTTTCATCTCCGCGTCTTCCCCTTTCGTTTTTTTTTTTTTTTTTTTTTTCTGCTCACTCGTCGTTTTTCTCTTCATTGTACATGATTTTTCCTCGCGCTCTTGAGCTTCTGGCGGTTTTTCCTACGACGTATCGCCTTCAACTTTTCATATTTGTTCTTTGTTTTTCCTCTTCGTTCTCACTTCGGTCCCTTCGTGTTTTTTCTCTTAATCTTCCTCTGTCTCGCTCTGTGTCATCGGAAATCGACTATGCACTGCTCTCTCGCAGTAGACATCGGCTGTTCGAGGAGGAAAAAGAGAGCTTTGTACGAGAATACGAGGCTCGGTCGAGCGAGGAAGACCGAGACACCAGGAGCAAACGAGTTAGTAAAAAAGATCGTAAATTTTAAAGATTGTTGGAGCTTGTGAGAGAAAAGAAGCAAACTGTTCGGATTTTGGTCCACGATTTTGAGTTCTTGAAAAAATGTAACACGAAACAAAAAATGCATAACGTGACTGGAACGAAATAAACAGGCAACCGATTTTTACTTGACTCTCAAGCACCACTCGAGTGTTTTTTTTTGTTTGGATCTTTGATGGATTAAAAAAAAAAGGAGGACAGAAAAAACTTTTCGATTTTCTTTCGTAAATATTCCTGACACTCTGGGTCACAGAGACCCATTCCTGATACGGTGCTCGAATACTCGATTTGTACCGAACTGCATCAATTAGTTTTATGCGGAATGAGCTTCAATCTTCGAGCAAGAAAGAGAGAGTTAAAAAATCGTGTTGTGTTGTACGTACTCGTCCATAAGGTGAATAATTGACTGAAAAAGGGCGGGATTTCGAGTGCCCTGAACGTAAAATCGTGTGAGTTACGATCCATCTTTTTTACTCACGAACCTTATATAGTTCATAAGGTACAGGTTCCTTCCGTGGACCTCGGACGACGATCTTTATCGTACCGGTAAAAAAATCGCACCGTCGAAACACGCCCACCAATTCGGGACCAAAATTGCTTTGTAATCGTCCACACGAAACTTGGTATTCTCTCGACTCAACTTCGAGATAACTCGAGAAAAAGAACGAGACTGTAAGCGCAATGATCGCCAGGATGACATTGGAGAAAATTGGCATAAAAAGTTCAATTTCATCGACGAATTTTTATTTTTGAATCATTTTTTTAAATTTATTTCGATTTAATTTGATTGGAGAATTTTTTTAGAAGATTTTTTTTAATTTTTATTTTATCATTGAGACTATAGTGAAATATCGAGACTCTGTAAATTCTTTCAGACCCTCAATTATTCTTGCTCCGTTACGAAATAATAATTTGGAAATTATGATGATTTTTTGGCGCGGACTGTACGAAACGCCTCCCGGAGCTGCTTCACTCGCACTCATTATTTCTCTCCCTCTCTCTCTCTCTCTTCCCCTTGACAACTTATATGGGTGACTGTACCACGCTCAGTTGTTTACATTTTAACCGAAAGCGACGTTGCCAAGTCTGCGGACCTGTTGCTCGCGCTCGCGAGTTCTCTGCGCCAAGAGATCGTCGGTCATTAATTAACTCCGCGTCGGATGACGAGGCCCCTCACGCGGCCGGTTGCTCCGCGCTCTCGCTCGGACACACCGCACCGAATTAATTCGTATCTTATGATTTTTTTCAATTCGTCTCCACTCAACAGAGCTACGAATAAATAAATAAAACTAGAAAACTCACATACGGCTGTAAATTTGCGTACGTTTTTTTACCGGCGCACGTAATGGAGTAAAACGTACAAAATAAATTTGTCCGTTGATTCAACTGTTTTTTGTGAACAGAAAAATTAGTTTCTATTGAAATATCAAGTTCTAATTAAAATATGAATTCCGTATAATCTTTTCATGTGACTAATCGAAATTTTGGAGAATCATTCTCCCTAATTGATCCATCAATCAATATGCATTATTGTGAATTTGAAAATAGTCGAGTCCATGAAAAAAAAAAATTTACTCTCCACTTCAGACTTTTGTAAAAATATTTTTTTTACATTTGAGTCAATTCTTTTTCTGTTTCGAGCTTTTCTCCTCGTAGCCCGTAGAAAATTGAAAGGAAAAATGACTTTATTGAAATCGATAAAGATCGACAATCGCAATTGGAATATTTTATTCAAGCTCCGAAATATGAGCGATTCTAGATTTTCAAAATGTCTAAATTATCAGATTGCACCAGAAAATAACTGTTCAAATATACGTTAGAGATAGATGAAAATACTCCTTAAATATTTGCTGAACTCTTGAATGATCTCTAATCACTCTTATCAACTTTTTGCCACGCAGTAACCAATAGCTTGCGATAAAAATATTTTTCATCGCACTTGATCAACCAGGACCGCAGGTTCGAATTATATAATTAACATTTTTTTTCGCTGGTCTCATTTTTTTTTCTGGGAGCAGCTTGTGAACCAAATTTCAAGTCAAAATTATTTTTCGAACGAATCGTCATAGATTTTCGGGTAATTGTGCGCTTGGATTTTTTTAAGACACACGCTGTTTCGATTTTTCGCTCAAAGTCATTATTTTCCCCCACCGCCAATATTTCCACCAGTCATGAAAAAAGAAAAAAATGGTCAGTGTTGAAAAATTAGGTTTGCGATGGGCACGCTCCGGACTTTTCCATCGTGGATCCGGTTCGACATTGATTCAGGTTTTGATGAAAAAAAATGAGAAAAAAAAACATGGAATAACGTTTTTTCTTCAGTTTTTTCGCCTTTTCTTCGCTCAAAGCCTGTTTAGCGGAGTCACCGCAACTTCCTTTCGTACACAAGTCTCCTAGCTGTAATCAGGAAAATCATACATTTCGAGCTGGAACTGTGTATATAACGGGTGCTCCTTCATTAATGTTGAAAAAAATGTGCACCCGTATAATAATGAAGCGCTAAAAAAACGTACATTCTCGATGGTAACGTTTGACTAAACTCATACGAATTTTCCCATTGTTTTCGCCCATTTTTTCATCCCGAACTGTCGTTGCTCAGAAAATAATATTTATTTTCGTGGCTCTCGAGACTCGAGACTCACGATCTTCGAGGGAACGTTCGCAAAAATTTGGATCATTGAAATCATCGACGAATAAAACCATCGAACGTTCTGCTCGTTTTTACTGTCACATTTTTTTTTCTCAACAAGATTATCAATAACTTGTATTGTTGGTGGTAAAAGAATATATTTCTCAGTCGTTTTGTCAGGTATAACGGGTGTGCCCGAGGTGAGATAAGCAAGAATCACGAAGAAAAGTAAAGCTCGAATGCTTCGTTCCGTAACTGTGTGTGTGTGTGTGGGCTCTAGTTCGGATCCACGTGATAAGAACTTATCGCATCCGGCTCCCCTTACGCGAACGTTGTCACTCTGAGCTCCAACCTTCACAGCAGTATAGAATTCATTTTTTACAATCTTTATATATATCTATACAGATAGCATACGTATGTACATTCGAATACACACAATTGTAAACGTGAAACTTCATTTTTTCTCATATCCTTCAAGGGGTGTCCTGAATCGTAATTTTGAATTTTCATACCGACGTAAAAAAAGTACGAAAATTGAAGTAAAACTTTGCACAAAGTTTCGCTCGTTGTTTCTCTTTTCGAGAATTTCCTCGTACTTTATTCGCAGTCATTCGTCCTCTCTCATAATTCGCAATCAACCGCGTGACAGTTTGTAGAAAATATCAAAATCTCAATGTCCAAATGTAAAAATTCTCGAATCTTTTTTTTTTTTACAGCCTGTCAGGTTTTCCTCGTGTTTGCCTCTAATTTTATTTATTTATTTAGGACACTCTGTATATGCATGGTCATATATATTGTAGATATGAATTTATACGAATAAGTTTGTAGATAGATGTTTTTTGTAGAGTTGCTGGAACAGCATCAATCTTCCTATCTGTTTGCGACGGGTCAGTTTCTCGTTCTGCCTAAGTCCCTGATAAAAAAGTGTATGAAAAACGTATCCGAAATACCACACGATCAAATGAACAGTATCGCTTGCTCAGCTGGCGTCTGTTGAAATATATTTTCGATAATACTATCAGTATGTGGAATTCTGGCTCATAGAGTTCGCCAAATTTGTCGGAATATTCGTTGCGTAGATTCGAAAGAAACATATTTTACCGGAGCCCACGAAATTCATGAAAAATAATGCGCAATTGTTATTACTTCGAAAAACATTTTTCTCTGTCATTCAAAAGCGAATATCACTCATTTTTTTCCTAAAGAACTCAACGATTTTTTAAAACTTTTTGTCACGCAATTATTTTCCATTTTTTCATACGAAAATCTTTGACGTGACAATTTTTTTTTTTATTCGTACGAATGGAACGAACGTTTTTTGTAAGAAATGAAAAAAAAAAAACGTTGCGTTCCGCACTCGTGTTAATTCTGTATTATGCTCCGGTCATGGTTGGCTAAGGTCCTTCAGAAATGGGTGAACAGGACACGAGGTACATACGCGGACTTGTTACGTGGGAAAAAAGGAAGGATAAATTTGCAACATGTACACACGTCGTTATACCTGCTAACCTCGTGTTGTTGTATATTCCTTTACGTTTTTCCAAGCTTTTTCTTCGTCTCTCTTTTCCGTCTCTTCCTTTACTTCTCGCGAATAAAACGCGGAATCAGACGCGCCCATTAAGACCTGTTACAGGCTCGCGGCTCATCTCAGTTTATTACACGTGTCTGTCTCCCTGAGATATTTCACTGAATAATCATAACGAATTTGCGCAAATGTTAATTTCCAATATTGCAGGATATCGCCTGTAAATATCGGCTGAAAATTTAAATTGAAAAAAAAAACGCTGCTGTTATGCCAAACTTTCATTTTTTCCTAAACGAATTTCAAAGTGAAATTAATTTGATGCGGAAAATTAACTTCCAGCTTGTATTTTAATCCAATGATCGAACGTTTATATTTCCGATCACATTAGCAACGAGTCAACTGTCAACGACAATTGATAGTCGCAGATTTGCATTACATCACAGCTCAGTCTCTGTCGCGAAGAAATTACTTCCAATTGAGCTTTTACGTGGAATGAATGCAAGTATGTACTGAGACGTTCACTTTTATCTTCGTAAATAAAAATTCTTCTTAGCAACGTCACCAGAACGAAATGGTGATGTTTTACATTCTCACAACAGCTCAAATTTCCCTGTCCTAAATCGTGAACAATGGTAATTCTCTAATCAGGGAGTCTCGATCTCTTAGTGGAAGAATATCAACAAACTGGAATTAGCCACAACGAGCTTACGAGACGTTTTGTGAGAAATTGAAAAAATAATTGGAGACAAATTTTGTTTTTTTTTTTTCTTTCAAATTTCAGGTTCTTTCTTATGGAATAAATGAATGAACGTGAACGCGCGACGAATTTTCGCAATTTCCTCTAAATATCGTCGATGAAACAGGCTCCATTCGCTCGTTTTTTTCCTCCAGTATTTTTCTCCTTTTCCGCGACGTGCAAGTCAGTCGAGCATTGAAAAAATCACTATGGCGGCTTCACTTTCGCATCGTCATTGCCGGTATTGCACTATTGCTGCATTCGCGGTTTCCGTGTATTTGAAAACGTGCACACGAGACATTCGAGCCTAAAAAAAACCGATTCTTTCTTCGTTCACCCTGCGAAATTTGCAAATTCATAATTCCTGCTCATATGATCATGAAAGTGATCTTACGTCCATTTTAGGAAATGCCGTTGGATTCATCGTGAAAAAAATTTCATGAATTTCGTGGCACTCGATTTTGACGATTGCAACTTTTCCATAAATAATTTCAACCTCCGAAATTTTTTTACTGCCTTCATGAAACGATGCATCAAGGACAAACTATGTTTTGTTTGGGATTTTATAATATTTTGAGAGACATGGAATTATTGTCGATTGGGCAAGAAAATGGCACGTAGTCCCAATTTTTCCTTCATTTATTGACGTTAAAACTGTAACGTCAATCGGGCACGGAATGCCCCATAAGTGGTGACGAGTTGCAGCATATGCAAATTATTCAACGAGCTCGTTGTTGTAAAATATACAATACGAACGATCGACAATAAAACTATCAATTTCCCGATCTATTTTATGCTCCAACTCATACAAATAGGAAAAATTTGCGTACATGGATTTATTGTACATGGTAAATGGAAAATTGAGAGTCAATAAGAATCCAGAACTACCGCCGAAGGATGAATGAGAATCAAACCCAATTAAATCGGGTCGTGAGTGGTAGAAATAATTGTTTAGAGTTTATAAAATCGTGAGAGGCACTCTCTCTGCGATATTTCCGAAATTTGTCACTCAAGTAATTATTTCTATCGAGAAATATTTAGTCGAGAACGATAATTAGGTTGCTGCGATAAAAATAAATTCGCCACACAATTCCACTCCCCAGGCGACGTTTTTTCCGAATCTTTTTTCTAATATACTCGATTATGTGTTTGCTAGTTTTGATTATTTTCAGCGAGTCTTCGTAACGAGTAAATTTCACGTTCCCAACGATTTATACGAGAGAAAGTCCCAGTGATATGGATTTCTATCGATGCTTTTATACGATGAATTAAATTTTCTTTTATTTTGCTTAATGCAACATCTTTAGATAAAAAGTTACATCGAGTTGTTTGGGATCGAACGAAAATAGGATTTTGTGTATTCACTTTTTCGATTAAAAAGTTTCGAGTGGCGTGATTTACCACGAGATTAACCCGCCCAATATTTAACTCATCGACTCTCAAATCCATTGACGATGATCGTTTGGAATGCTATTTTTTCATCGTGTTATTAATTCGCATCGTTACCAGCACTTGCTGCAAACTTTCTCCACGTCCTTGAAGACGATGTTACTATTTTCAAAATCTATTATCACCTCAATTTCGCTAATTAGCTCGCCACCCAGCTCAATAAATTGTCTGGCTGAGATTTTTATTACGAGTCGTGTAAAACAGTAAAATCGAAGATGGAGATTCAATGCAAATTTCATTTAATTAGCAACTCTCCGTATGTCATGATGAAATTCGTTATAAATACTCAACACTGCGAGTCAGAAATTGTAGAAATGTTGAGAAGAACACGACGATATTGTTGGGAAAAAATTTAATTTTCCAAAAAAATTCAAATGAAACCACGAAATATTTCCATAAGAATCATTCCAAATTTTGGGTTCAACTTCGATTTACATTTTTGACGGTGAAACTTCGATTTACACGCTTTCGTTTCTGCACAAATAATGATTATTCTTACCGTAGACGAGGCGGACTCTGGTGAATAATATTTCACGCTGTTTCCAAAAATTGAGGATCGTGGAGCAAGTTTTTGAAAATTTTGAAACATTAGGTCGTATGGAAATTAAATACTGTGGTCGACTGCTGAAATGGCAAAGTCAAGCATGTCGACTACATCATCGTCAAGTGACAATAAACCTTAAGGGTCTTCTTGCCTCAATACTTTCGGGTGATTTTCTCTCGACACTGTTTTTCGACAACCTTTTTTCCTCACTATTCCTTTTTCTCTCTCACTCTGAAATATATCCTCCGTGAACAATGCCATGCGACCTCCGTTTCGTTATTCCGATCCATTGTCCTCTACGAAATTTCCCTCTTCACCTGTGCACCGCAAGGAAAAGAGCAGACGATTTGCAAGGTGCGCCATTGTACTATTTAGCCTGTCAGTCAACGAAGCTACGCGAGAAAGAAAAAGGGAGCGAAGTCTTCTCAAATTTTTCTTTCTCCCTACCGTGCCAAGGGGTCCATGTCCCCTGGACTCGTTTTCTCTATTTCTTCTCCCCCTCCTCAAATAAAATTACACCTGCACTGCATCTCAAATTTCTAGCCAGCGTTTTTTTTCACGTACCCGATGTCCTTTTCTTCTCCGACCCGCAATACGATCCATGACCATTGGTTTTTTCTGCTATTTTGAAAAAACAATAGAATCCGGAAGAAGCCCCTGAAATCATTGCAAAAGAGAATTCATCAGCTAAATGAGTTGTCCTACGAATTATTATTCGTACTCTCAAGGAGACGATTCCGAACCTTGACAGGAAAGAGTCAGTAGCCTCTGAAAATAATTGCGAAAATAAAAAAAATATATTCAACTCAAAAAAGAGTGATGAACCTTTTTCTAATAAAATTTAAACAAAAAAAAATATGATTGCAAAAATTATTCACCGGCAAACTGGAAAAACAGGAAACGAGTTTTTAAATTACATTTGCACGGGCTCCGACACAAATAAGACTTAATGTGGATGATAAAAATTTATGAGCTTGTCAAGTGAAGGAGTGACTATCGTCGCCAGGTATTTTTCTAAATGTAATGAAACATTAATATTATTATTTTTACTATTGAATTGTATAAATATCAAGTTACAGATATCTTCCAAAAATAACAGGATGAGATCTGTTATAAAAATCATTCAAATGAACCGTTCCAATTTTTCTCAATTCAAAGTAAAAGTGCATGATGGATTTTTTATTCATTCATTTAAATGCAAATGTGTTACGACGCTCATGCGAATTTGCAATGACCCGAAAAATTCTTGTTCAATTCTTTGTCACGATCGCGACCAGCGGAGTCACGAAATAAGACGAAAACAATAACACAAATGGGACGAATCGTTCGAATTTCATGATTTTATCAAAATGGACTAACACGCTCCTCATCAAAATAAATTATATTTTATAAATGCTAGATGTATAATCATGTTTGACTTTCGTGCCTCATTACTTTTCTAGTCCTCTTTGAATGCGATAACATCTTCGAGCTCAATTATTAGCAGATTCAGAGATAGTGGTCGCATTGGAAACGTAACCAGCCATTTCGTGTTTATCAACATTCATATACGTGGTCGATACGAATACTTAATAATAAAAAAATGTTCGATAAAAATTGAAAAACGTTTAATAATTCTAAAAACGAAAGCGAGGGCCCACAAAATTCTCAATTGCGATTCTCGTCCACAAAAATTTGTTTCTCCGAGTTAGTGATTTGATCGACTATAATGGAAAGTTTGTGAGGTTACGGAACACAGCGAATCAGATGCTTGAAAAAGTAAACGGCACCCGTGATTTTCTCAGTGACTCGTAACTCCCGCACTTTTAATTCGTAGTGCAACCTCTCGATCGTTGCATATGCATTTACAGGGTGTCTTGGAACTTTTAAGAAAAGTCCGAGATTTGTCGACGAAGTTCGTGGCTGGACTTCGAAAAGAAAACTCTTCATTCCCGATGCGATCGTTAATGAACGACTAATTAATTAGTGATCCGCAGAAATGGGTGGAAAACATGTAGTTGGAGGAAATTTCTTCCACTCCAAGCCAAGAGGCTGCTCCTTCTAATGGAATCGTAGAAAATCGATTGAAAATCCTCTTCAATAATGCTTAAGCATTTTTCTCGTCGTAGATCCACGATTTTTCTAGCAGCCTCGAGGTTTTCGTGCTGACTCTCGAGACACCCAGCATATAAGCACGTGAACGTGCGTGTATCCAAGATTGCACGAGTGTATAACATCGTTTACAGTAGAATATGGCCATGAAGATAATTTCCGCTAGTGGTTTTAGAATCGCGCACTTAGAATGAATAATATCTCAACGTTGTAAACGGCTCTCCTAGCAAACGTTTGAATTCTTTTTTTCTGTTCTCCAATGTTCCGAAGTCGTTAGAAGAGTTTTGAAATTTTTCGTGGTACAGAATTTGACAGATCTTATCGTTGTTGACGTTGTAGACTTTGGTTTTTTCACCATTTGACAAGAAAAACTCACCTTTGCATATTCTCGAGTGTAAAATATAATTTTACACACAAATATTCGAAAAAATAAATGTTAATGCTTTTTTGAACACTGTAGAAAATATGTATGTTGGAAATATTCTACGGTGTCAGCAGCGCGGACCGTCAAAGATCAAAAACATCTAAATGTTTTTACGTTAGCCCGTTATTCGATTTTTTTTATTTCAGAGATTAATTTTTTACAAATTTTAATAATCATGAGAATTCGATTTGCCATATAAATCAGAAAAATTATATGCTATTGTAACATCTAACACATATTCGTGATGTTTCAAATATATTACTCGTACACATACATAGCTCGCAAAGCCCTTGGCGAGATTCGATACTTAACAGCGCCGTTCTCTCTCTCTCTCTCTCTCTCGCTCGTTTCTTCTCGCCGAGTCCGCCCATTTTCCATTCCGTCTCTTTTCCTCTGCAGAGAACGTTCGGAGAAGAAATATGACGAAGAGGAGACATGAGAGTTGGAGAAAAAGCCTCCGGGGGCAGCTCTTCGACATTTTTACCGACCCCATGCCGAGGTAGCAAGTGCGCCACCCGTTCAACTATTACAAGAGTTGCATGTAGAAAATACGATCCATTTCACATCTTTGGACGCCCAACCGACTCTCGCCAAGCTTTCAGGCTTCAGACACGCTATATTGTCTACTCCACACGAGATTTAACAACTTTTTTTTTATCTACAAAATATTTAATAGCCTCAAGACCTAAAGTTGAGAGCTCGGAAACGTAAGGACGCAAGGTTAATAGTCGATCACTGGTTTCCTTATTAACACACAGATTTATACGGAGGAAAAAAATTCTAGTAGCTATTCCAACTTTTTAAAAAGTTTCGTCTCAATAATTTTTAACTATTCTGCATTAAATGGTAGAGCCACGCGAAGCAACAATATGAGGAATCTGACGTGAAAACACACGGAAGGACACACGAATCGAAAATCAAAATTGTGAGGCTATCATCACTCGAATAATTTGTTTATTCACGATTCAGTTAGTCAATTTCTACCAAACCGACCGACTCGCGGTTTCAATCGACCCGGAAAACCCGTCGTCGATTATTTACGCGTACTGCAGAACGTACTCGCCCAATTGACAATTCAACGACAAAAGCAATGGAAGCGCAGCCCAATCCAATTGCAATTAGCACAAACGCAAAATCTAACTCCTCGAGGTATAAAACTTTCCAGTCCTCGACGCTACCCTCGTTTTCAATAAGATCAAGAGTTCTGAGCTCTTCCCAATACAACGTGTCAGTAATATATTTGCGAAGGCCGCCTTCGTTGATACGCAATATGTGTCGGTTGAATCGTTCTTCCAACGGCCAATCGTTCCTGAGCGCCATGCTCATAGGAACCTCGCGAAGCGGATTCCGAGACATGTGGAGCTTTGAATCGATGGCACCTGTGATGATGTTTTGTCTGCTACCCACACATACATTCGATGAGTTTTTTGATACGTAATTCGTACATTCATTGGCATCTGCATTGATTCCAACGTGACGCCCTTTAAATACCGGATCATCGAAAAAAACGCTTATATTGGAACGCGTATAAACAATGTAATCAGAGTCGATTAGATCCTGCCAATTATTAATATTTGGATACCGAACATGCTCTGTCAGCAGAGCAGCCAGTTGCCCTTGGAGAAGAGCCTGAATATTGAGAATAAAAAAGAACAAACAAGCCAAATAAATTCTTGGGCCCAAATCATTCGGTAATCTCCTCATACAGGAATTGCAAATAAGACGAAATGCGTTGAGAACGGCTATCATGAACGATTGACGCATTGCATATTTGAAAAAAATGACAGTGACGAATATTACGAGGCACAGCCCAATTCTCGAGGTACGATCAATCGCTGAAATGACTTTTTCCAATTGACTCGGGTAGCCAGTGTGTTGGGTTACCGCAAAGAAATCTGTGATCAAACTTGGATAACACCATTGCACTTTTGTTATAGATGGCCGTAGATAGTAGCGGTACAACATGTCACTCCGTCCCTCAATCAAATTTGACAACATGCCATGGCCTTTGCCTTCCTCGTCGACGAATCCCAAAGTTTCATTGACCGGGCAGTAAGAAATATTGAACGTTACTTTCATATGCTTCGAAATTAACGACAAAGACTTGTCGCTCATGGGTAATCTGGAAAATCGTTTGGTTTTGCTCTGTTTCCGCAGCTTGTGCGCAGTTGTCATGGTCAAGCCAATTTTATACCCGCCGCAATCTTTCGTCGGGTCGAAATCCATATTTTCACATATTTCAACATTGTCCTGAAATTTTCTTACGAGCAATGCCCATGGATGGTTATTTACGCCTTTGTGAATCCGCTGTACTTTCCAAGGGCTTGGTGCAGATTCGGTATAAGGATTGAACCTGTAAATCAGCAACTCGTCATTCCCGCGATTGCAGATGAACTTTGCCCCGAGAATATCCATCGTCCATGCTGTCCACAAGAAATCATATGCCTCGGTGCATTGGGCTTTTCCCGATGGGTCGAAAATAAAAAATTCAGCCATGTGATTCCACCATCGCGATTTTTTTATACCAACGACAATTGCCTCGAACTGCACGAACGACGTCGCCGTAATCACCAAGACCTGCAGTTTGTATCGAGACAAGCTCGGGACCGCACCACCGTCCACCGATTTTTCGTTGATGTCGAGCATAACCACACTAATCGGGTCACCTGATGAGACTGAAGCGAAAAAAGAGTCCGATATGTTCCCAACCAGGCCAATTGTCTTCACGCGCTCCCCGTAGCATAATTTTATCACTTTGGCCTGAAATATTATCATCATTAACGAAAACTTCAATTTATTCGACAAGAATTTTCATTCCGTATAAAACGGAAGGAAAAAACTGTGTTGGAAGTATCAAGTATGAAAAAAGTCGCTTCACCGTTTTTACTGAAATATCCGAGCTGATGTTCGGTGACCCTTGCAATATTCTGTGTCCACTAACGAGTAATATTCCGATTAATTGCACATTCAATAACACTTGACGAAAACGTAACTGGACCATATTTGCAGCTCCTATGAGAGTGTCGTATCGACTTCAATATTTTCACAGAACTTTTCAGCCACGACTATTCATCACCGTTACTTTGATTCTCGCTTTATCGTCCACTAAGCCGTTGCCATTCACTACCAATAGCGCAAAACACGACACTCACTTAAAATGGGGAACGAAGCATGCATCGTCCATTAAAATCATAAACACCCGAGTTGTCACTCGTCGCTGTAAATGCAGGTAATGTTATAAAGTATATTCTATATGTTATTTTATAAAATTTATAATGAAATATCGGAGCGTCCCATTTTCTGATCGTATCTTCAATCAGAAGGGAAACGCAGTTGATATTTCTACATTTCTGACGTCGCTTTCCGTAATTTCACGACAAAAAACACGAGATCGTAACAAGTCTGGACGTAACAGTTCCCGCATCCAATAGATTGCGAAGTAATTGTTTGATATGGTTCGAAAATGCATTCATCAGCAGACTTAGAATTATTCACCGCGTTAATTAAAAAATTACGAAGTCTGTACAAATTCTCCATGACTCGCACGAGTGAGTCAATTACATGGTGTTTTTTCACCAATATTTATATAATTGATGGGTAGGCACTGACCGTTGATAAATCGCGATAATAACGACCCGCAGTGACGCGTACCAAAAACCTCAAAATGTCAATGTGTGACGATATCACGAAACTGGAAACGACAATTTCTCTTGCCTCGTTTGTAGCTCCGTTTAATGACGCGTCAACACGCAGTTTTTTTGCATTTAAAGCGCCGCATCAACTACTTTGTCTCAAAGCGCTCACGACGCAGCCAAATAGGACGAAAGACTTTGACGACTTTCCGTTCATAAAATTTTCTTTGTTCGATTTTTATGCAAATTTTTCAGAATTAGGATCGAAAAATAAAAACAACACGATTTTTATCTCGCAATTAATTCTTCCATCATCGCAGCTATCAATCCCAAACGCAGAGGACAAACGATCCTCCTTACACAGAATCGAACCAGAAATCAATCTAATAATTATATTTTTTTTCTTTCATTTCTGGCTCCCTCGAAAAGTTCACTACCAAAAGAATTGCGAGGAAATGAAGCAATTTTATGGAAAACTTGGACCACAGAAAAAAGTGATTGTATATTCACCGAGCATCGAACCATCGGGACACATTTCGTGAAAATATAATCATTGGAATGTCTCCCGATGTCATAATCGCATTTGTCAAATTTCTCCGAACCATGACCTTTCCATGATTCACGAAACGTCGAGTGATGAATGAAGAATAAGAAAGCAACGCGCGTGTGATCTTTACGATGTGCCAAGTGTGTTCTATGTCCTCCGAGGCACATCCGGTCGTTGTCTAGATTTGCAAGAAAATTTTCCACGATAAATCTTACGGATTCACCGCGATACGCTCATATTCCATGGCCTTCGAGGACTCGCTCATTTCGTTACGCGCCGATACACCACGGCTTCACGAAGATACGTCATTATATCTTTCCGTAATATGAGGGTACTCAGGCCAATATCTATGAATGTAAAAAGCCCGCAGGCATAACAATGTTATGTGCTAAAAAAAACTTTACACATTTTCCGCATTTATACTGTGGACCAAACTGGCTGTAATAATCATATACATTGGGTATAGACACACTGGGTCAATTTGACCCCCGAGCGTATTTCATTCCGCAACCATCAGCCGGCTCCCTTTTTAGTGAAAAAAATCGTCAATTCTTGTAGAAAAGCGTTCGCTCTTCTCAAAGAGTGTCTTAGGTCCAAATGACCCAGTGTGTCAACGAAGGGTCAATTTATGGCCCTTTGATCGGTTTTTTGGAAAACGTAGAAAGTAAGAAATTCATTTTTCAATTTTTATTACAATTTTATTTTTTTCTACTTACTGGATGGATTCTTGGTAGACAGCCCTGCTCTGCACAGATGTTCGCTATCACGATGATCTGCCAAAAAGCATGTTTGGTCAAACTGTCCGCAAACGAGAAACTCGAGATTTCGGGTCTGTTTTGAAAGTTCGTATCTTTAATGATCGAGTATTTTCTATGCCTCGATGCGACTGTGTTGGTTGGAGGGATTTCAAACGATATGAGAGACCCCAGTAGTTTTTTTTTTTTTCAGTAATTTGTGGGCCTAATGCCTCGGAGGAAGGGACAAATCGAGGTGACGTAAAAGGGCCAAGGAAAAGAGGACTGGAGCCTAGAAACGAGAGACGCATATATCCGGAGATAAAAATTTCGAAGTGTTGTTGGAGAAGAAACCAATGTGTTTGGGGCACGAAAGAGCCTTTAGTACTTAGCGGGGTCACAAAATTCAGTAAATATGTGACGCGGTTGGGGGTCCTGTTAGTTTTAGAGTTTTGGGACTTTTTAAACGCCAGGAAAACCTTCGGTTGCTCAGAGAGATGAGAAAAAGGAAACTTATTCGGAGATACGATGCTCAGGTTTGTTTGGCTAGGTCAAAATCCACGGACCCAACTATCGTATGTACGAATAAATAAACTCGGTATTTTTTTGTACTCTCTGGATCGACACGAACTCAGCCTCGAGTGTTAAAAGTAACAGAATCCCGTGGCGACTTCAACCTTCGAAACTTCCTTCATTATTCAATGAGGAAAAGTCCAAAATTTCGTCGTCGATCGTAAATCGCTGTCCACGATTAATTGCTAACCATTTGTGTCTCGAATTCCCTTGAACATGCAATCCTTCTGCCTTGGAAATCGATCTTCCCAATTACTCCAGAATCTATTCTCCCGGAGCTCACAATGACAATAGAATCATTCACGAAAATTAACAATTCCAATAAAATGCACGTGTGCATTGAAATCGTTGGACGGTTTATTTTCGATACTGTTATTCCGTCATAACATGTTTTGCTACTAGTTTGAACGACGTCATCGTCTTCCGACCAGCATCCGACAAACAACCGACAAAGATTTCGAGTTTGTTTATCAATTTGACTGAAAAATTATTTTTAGATTTCCCTTCAAATAAATTCTCCGGATCTCGTCGAATATAAATACGAAATAATCTTTTTATTTCCTTCTCCCACTTTTATTACTGCCAATTAAGACGCGCTGAGCTTATCAAAAGTCACTACTGCCGAAGTATCGATTGAAAAAAGGGAAGGAAAAATAATACACTCTCGTGTTCGATGTCACTCGGATAATTTGTTTAATAATAAAAATAAATCGAACAACAATGATCTCGATCACAATGTCAACAGTCATATCCATCGTAATGATCAATATGGCATGACGATTTCCAAGAGGATCAAATTTTCTGCGGCTCGTATCAGCACGTGATATCGAATTTTTGAGATTTTGTTTTTTCGATAAGATTATTGAAGGAGCGAATGATACTTTACGATTAAGGCATCACGGAAAAGACGAAATCTTATCCGACTGCGACACAACATTAGTTGTTCGAGAACAAACAAAATCCTTTAACGATATCGCACGATACTCTTTGGTGTTTCGTTCATTACATCCCATGAAGCATTTTCGGTGGTCAATGAATTCACTTTCTCTTGAATTAACCAAATGTGACAGAAAAAAGTGTTAACAGGGATTTGTTGTTTTTATTCATCTGCTCGCTTCTTGATCGTTTGTTCCTCTCGCCCCGAGGGCAATTGGAGGCGAGCAAGGAAGTTATAAGAACGAGATTTGTTCGCCAAGTTTGGCGGCAGTCAGACAACTGGTGGGTTCGCTTCACAAGAAAGAAAGAGATACTTACGGAAAGTGAGACGGAGAAAGATCGAGAGCTTCCGGGAGAAACTCGGCTCGATTCACTGTCACGCACGATCGTGGAAACGACTCTCTCTCCCTATAAAATTCCTCTCTTTTCCTTCCTTGCTTTTCATCTCTGTGTCTTTATCTTTCTCACTCTCTCTGTCCGTTTTTCTCGCTGTGCAAAATCTCGTTTCAGTCTTCTCGCTCTCACTTATTATTACGAAGATCTATGACCCACGATCCTTGAACGACATGTCCGCATCCCCAGCGACAACAGAATCAATGACACCATCCTCATCTTTATATAGAAACGATTCAGTAACCCGATGAAGCAAAAATATCCATTCCCCGGCACTTTGTGAGCATTTCCCATATAAATGTATATTTACCGATAAAAAAATAAAATTCAAAAAACCATGAGCAGCCCTTGAACTCAGTTTATTGGTTCGCACAAAAATGAATCTAAATAAAAAATCGCCTTTTCGTGCCTAGGAAAACAAATTTCTCATATACTTTTCGACAGTTTCTAAAATGCGATCATTTTCACGCTCCATTCCGAGGCATCCGGAGGAAAATTTTCCACATTATTTGTATCCAAATTCGAAACAAAAAAAATTGTTACCTCTACTGAAAAAAATTATTTCATTAACTAATAATGAAACCACACATGAATGTTGGAGCGTTGGAATGAAAACAATGTTATTAAAAATCGTTCCTCCCTGCTGAATCCAATTTAGGAACATTGGTACCATAAAAAATCTGCGATCTTCTTCATTTGGTCGCTATTATTCAATAACCTTCGAATTAATCAGCGATATTTGGAGGATCATTCTGACGCATTTCACATAAAAGAGAAGATTTATATATCGGGTGGTCCTAAAGGAAATGTCAGAGTCTAGACATTTGTCGGAATTGAGAGAATGATCTCATTGTTGTTTACATATCCAAGTAAAATCAATGGGGTGCCACAATCAATTTTTAATTCGAAATGCCTGACTGATTGCTTCGTGAGCTATGTCCGGGGTCCAGGGTTTTTTTTTTTTTTTAAGATTTGCAATCCAGTGCCTCCCGAGAAGTCAATGCTCGTTATGCGTTTGGAGTTTGCGAATGTCGTGTAATTTTCTTATATTGTGGAAATCTTCCCAGTGCTCTCTTCACGATTCCATTGATTTCTGGACTTCTGAGGCTGGATCGTCGTTTTGGTAACATCCGTGTTATGACAAAATAGCCCGCACGTGCGTCAAGGGTTGAGTTTTATGCGGAAAATAAAACGCGAGCTTCCGGAGGCTGTGAATCTGCGCCAGGGAGCGACATCACTGCCAAAAGCCCAAGGTGAAGACCACACAATTCAACGAACAAAGGAACTTCCAACTTCTGTATCCCACGTATATATTATTGTGTATACACATCGCCGGTGGGGTGCTTACGTTACGGTCTTTCCCTCTGTGTTTATATACCTCCGCGTATTTATATTTGTTCTCGAACGTGCCTATAGCAAGAAAAGAAAACGAGTCGGAGCAGATGAAAAAAAAGAGCGCATGGTGTATACGAAATTGCGAATATTAACGCACATGCTCGATCCACCGTGTATTTTGAAACGTGTGAGCTTTCATCCACCGAATATACAGAGTGTTCTCAAATTTGTTCTCCAGGTTGCCGAATACATGGATCACGAAAATCTAAGGCTAAAAGTTCTTTTCTACTTCGCTCTCTGAAGCTCCGGTGACGAGATATTCATCGATTAGTAGCGACCAACCCGATGCGTCGATGCGGTCGAAGGGGCGGAGCGCGCTCGCCGGTCATGCGCATCTCATTGGCCAGTACTGTTTTGGGGGATATTTCATTAACGACTCGTCAGACAACAAAGTGAGTAAATACTTTTCGCTTCAGAATTTCAAGATCTAACCATCAACTGATGTTGCAGTACAAATTGAACAACAGGTTGTATAATTTTGTAGCAAAAACTTGGGCACGTTCGTTTTGCCAAGTTCGCTGGCATATTCTGTTTCTTGATGGTTATGCGACTGGCTTACACGTGTTTTTGTGTCACCACGTGGTTCTCGCAAACCCGTTTCCGACTAGGAACAATGAATCAGGGAACGGGGATCCATAACGCATGCGTACGAGAACGTTCATGATTTTGCAGCGCTCGACGTTGTTCCGAGCAGTACTCTCGAACTTGTTCCGGCGCGGTGGGCGTTTGAATGGAAACTTAACCGCTGGGAAAGTGCGATTAAACATTAAGCGAAAATTTACGGGCTTCGGCCTTTATCACGCTGATAAATCATTGATAAAAATGTGGTATTTTTTCTTCTGTATTAAAATCGCTTATAATAGCTATTCGCAACGTAGAAATTCATAGAAATAAGTTCACTACTTTTTTCCCGCATCGTAGAAAATTCAAGAAAAATGATTTCCCTTTTTTTTTGTTTTCTCTTTTTTTTTCGCATTCGTTCTAGCGATGGATAAATCAACCGCAACAAGGATGACGGAAAAATATTGATTTTACGTGATTCATTGGAACGCACAGTCGATTTGTTCGATTGTACTGGAAGCAATGGACAATCCACTCCCCTATCTTAGGTCTCGTCTTAGGTCGTGTTTTGCACTTGGAGTCCATTTTCTCCTAGCGTGTATCCGGTTATCATTTTGTAGACGTAATTCCTGAGGAAATGAGCCCAGAGTGAGAAGAAGAAACGAGAATGTTGTTCATCAATTCGTCGTAAGTTTTCTTTTTCCTCGTCTTTCGCAACATATTTTTCTTCCTCCGTGTTGCTCCAAAGTTTTATCATTGACTGTACACTTCTTGGAATTACCACGTATCTCTGGAGCCGAGAGCAAGCGAGATATAACGAGTGAGATGAAAAATGAAGGGAAGAAAGAAAGAGAGGAATTGAGAGGCTGGGAGAGCGAGGGAGGAAGGAAGATGGAGAAAGGGGAGATGGATCCTGAAAATTGAAGAAGAGGAGGAGGAAGAGAACGAATAATGTGTTTCGCTTTTCTCTCTCTCTCTCTCTCTCTCTCTCTCTCTCTCTCTCTCTCACTCATTCGATTCACCAGCCTCTTTGGGCTGCTCAGTTTTTTCTCTCGTTTCTTTGCTTCCCTGGCCTCCGATCCCTCCTGCAACTTATTCCTCTCTTCCTTTCTCTGCTCTACGACTCTTCCGACTGTTTCGCTCTCCAACCACATCCCTCTGGCCCTCCGTCTCTCCTCCGCGCGACTTCTCTCTCGCCGTTGCCGGGCTTATCGCTCTTATTCTTTTTTCTCACTCTCGCTCTCTACGGGACACACATACTGTCGATTACAGCAAGTCCTGATCTCCTGCACCTCTTTCTCCACTCCCTTCTTCGACCTCTCTCCTTCGGTCTCCCCGACCCCACCAGGGGTGCATCAACAACCAAATAAAAACCACCCATCCACTTGTACAGTCGCATCTCCCATGGCTGCGCTCTTCACACAACGCGATAAATTCATTGCAACTCTCTGCACTTAACGTTGGTCGCTTCGTCGCGCCTTTTTCTTTTGGCTGCAGCAGCACGATCTGACTTTTCTTGGTTTTGTGGAAAGGAACAATTTTCACAAATAGCGTGTAGTCGATCTCATACATCGCTATTGAGCGTTTGGTCACATACCAATAACAGAGGGAGCACAGTCTTTGGGTTATCCGTATCTCACGTCGGGTTATCGCAAAATTAATTGGAATAACACCAACGTAATCGCACCATATCCACCAATGACCGACACTCGGTTATTTTCACGTGCACAATATAAACTACGCAAACTAAACATGTTAGTTTATAAATTACGTGCAACGCGCCTGATAAATTGCAAGTTTCTGAGCATGCGCATAAGAGCGTAAACAAAAGCCCGGGAGCTGCGTGATTCTTCGATAAATAAACTAATTCTCACGCGTGTTAAATCTCTGACGGTTATGCCGAGTATAAACAATTTTCTTAAAAAGCAAAAAAACGGGCGACTCTGAGATTCAAAACTGTCTAACGATCAAGACACCATGAGTTGGGTGTACAAAAAATTGTATGAACGAAAATACTTCACGTATCATTCATGATCGTGGCCTGCTCCAGAACACTCAAATAATTATACATGATTTTATCGTTATTGCTGTGCCTTGAATTGAAATTCTAACGAAAAACTGGCAGGCCCTTGACACGTCTCACGATTTATCGTTCGACGTACGGTTTTTCCCGTTTCGTTACATCTGTCGACAATTGCACATCGTGATTTTACGCAACGTGTGTGATATTTGGACGAATCTGATTCGTGGCATCACCATTTTTCGAGTCTGATGAAATCGTTTTCAAAATTTTCTATTTAATCGCGATTTTGAAATTCTTGGGTGAGCTTTGATTCAGTCAAAGTTCAAGGGATTCTTATGCCGCCTGCAAATCAATAACGAAACATGAGAATAAACCCACCGACTACGACATTAAAAAAATAATGCCATTTTCCCACAATTTCGTGTCGGAAAAACTCTTAACATTTTAGAATAGACTTTTCGGAGGATTCCTAATAAATTTCCATTGATTATAAGGTAACGTTATCCAAACGATCTTGGCATCCATGCGGAAGCTTCGGACCTTCGGTCATAAAACTGCGACTACCAGATTATTTATTAACCTTCCAAGATTGTGAATTAACATTTGACATTCCTATCGTCTCTTCTCTCGTCCGGTATGAAAATTGCCTAATAAAGCTGATAAATTATAGACTTTGTGGCGCGCTTTCGATTCGACTTCCATTCTATGTTTTCTCTGCCAATATATCTCGCTCGTTTCTTCATACGTGGCTTATCCATCAGGCGTGGAATTTCGTTAGAAACTAATTACGCAAAAGCTCTGCCAGAGTATCTCGCGCGAGGTGCTTCAAACTCGCGATACGCTACGTCGCAAAATTCGTCATCATTATTTTTTTCCACTGAAATTTCGGAAACAAGTTTTATATCAAAACTGAGATGATTATCGTATTATCGGGCGAAATAATGTTCTATCAGAACACCGAAGAAGCATCAAAATAATCGATCGACCAATTTACCGATACGAGAGTTTTTTTGTCTGCGTTTTCAATTGAATTTGGCGTAATAATGATTTTATAATTTCCTCTCATTTTGATAAACTCTTGCTCATCGTACGCACGATATTTTATTCATAAAAATGTTGTGACTGGCCCTGTGAAGTATAAAAAAAACGAAAAATCAGCTAATTAAAGAATCGATCGAAAAAACGTACGCGTTATGCGAGTAAAACGTAAAGTAGAGCAAAAGAAGATGAAATTCCATACCGAAGAAAGAATCGCGTGATAAAATAAAATTTATTGCAAAAAGAAGCGATGAGGAAGTTTTGAAATGCCCTGAATGATCGCGAGCTGATCCCAAAGAGCGACGACGAAATCTTTCGTCACGTCGGATCATTCTCGATTAAATTTGTCGTGCTCTCAACGCAATGGATTTTCATACAAAAAAATAATTCCAACAATAGCAAAAATTCTTGCAATTCTAATAAAAACTTATTAAATGGAAAATAAATGGGCAAGTTTTTGGTTCAGTTGGCATAAGAAGTCCTGTATGTGAGTATGAGTGACGAGCACTCGCGAAAAGATGCTTCAGACCAGAAGGCACGCAGAAGCTTCTTCGATATCGGCAAAAAAAAAAGCAACGGAAAAAAAGTGACTCGTTATCGACTTGCCTTTTGCGTCAATTGGCCATATCTTTTTTTTCTCTTCCTGTTTTTTTTTCTTTTGATCTCTTTTTTACCACTCACTTGTCTCGATAAGAGTACAACTCGTTGAACAAACCCAAACACGCAGTTCTTCTTCATAGAAATCTCATCAACAAGAAGTTTTTTTTTATGCTGAAAATTGTAATTTTTGTACAACTGGATGAACTTGTACTCTTTTTCAGCATTTCTGTTCGTATCGCTTTCTTTTTACTTTTTTCATCACCAGACAGTTCCGTAAAGGCTTCACGCAATGTTTAGACACCTTACGGAACTAGGAATCGAAAGTGTGCTCTTCGAAAGTGAAAATCGTTCCCCAATACTTTCTTCTTCTATTTCGTAATACTCCCGATCGAGCCCACGCCTGACATTCGATCCAAGATTTGTTTTTTTATTATTTTCCATTGGGAAATACTCTCCGGTGACAATATGATCGTCATCGAGAACGTCTATCGTTTATAACGATGAACTTTTTTAATTGAGAAAGTTTTTCCGTATTTTTCCAACAACAACAACAACAAGAATGATAAATGCTATCACTGCGGTGATCGCTGATGAGATTTCATTTGGAACGTGATCTTCGAGTGCGGAACGTAACGCCGAAAACTGTCGATTTCAATATCGCGACTCGTGTCAATAAGGCCATTGGATTATCCGGTAATTGTCACGGTTCTTTTTCACCAACTTGGTTTTAGTGCGAAATCCATGTTCTCAAATCCACTCGTTTTGATGTCTCAGACTAATTGTTATTCAAGCGAGAGAAAATGCGCGAAAGACCATCTGACAGTGAAAAAAATTTGCCTGAGAAAGTGAAAGTGCGTTTCGAAGCGATCTCGTACGAGAAAATAACGCCGCAGTAGATGCAAACAGCGCGCTACGAAAAATGAGAAAGAGAATGTGTGTAGGACTCTTGTCTTCATTTTAGACAAAAAAAAAAAAAACAGAAAATCTTCGAGAGAACGCGTTTGCAGTGTTTTTCGTAAGAACAAAAAATAAAACATGCTTTTTCAATAATTACAATTTCTTCTAAAATTCCTATCACGTTAAATAAACCTCGCAAGACTTTTGAAAATCATAATTCTTCGACCTCCTGCGATCGAGGATCATTGAAAAAATGGAACAAAGTCCAGATCCATTGATTTCAACAACTCAAAGAAGAAAAGCGAGACAGGAAAGAGAAACCTGCGCTCATAATCTCGTTCTTTCTTATGTGCGTGTTTTTGATGACGTCACATGCGACAAGAATGAAGGGGTTCGTACACATTGTGACAAGGAGGTGGGGAGATCATTTGACCCCACTCATTGTTTCTAATCCCACAATAAATTGAAGCAGCTGTACGAGCAATTGATACGAATTTACCGTACAGTCCGACTCACAATTCAAGCTCGCGTGGTCTTATTACTTAAATTGCTTTTATATTCATATTAAAAGTCTCGTTCAGATACATTGAAGATTTTATTCGTCTGATGTTCGAATTTAACAAAAAATACAACAACGAAATCGTAAAAAATAATTTCAAACGAAATAAGACAACGGGACAATGCTGACTCGAGTCAGTTTTTTTTTTTTTTTTTTTTTTAACTCCGAGTTTCCTGAAATTTGGAATTTCTTTTTTATTCGTAAAAACTGAGCAGTGAGCTTCGTTTCATATTCCGCAAACGTTAGAGTAACTGGTCAAACAGGAAAGAATTTCATACTTTTTGACCAACGTTAGGGAAAAGTTTGAAAAAATCTTTTTTCGGGACCTGGCGAACGCGAGCTACGAGAGCAATAAAAAAATACTATAAAAATTAGGGAACGAGCTCTTGTACAAAATATAAAATAAAAATCCAGCTAAAAAAAAGGAAAAAAAAGGCCAGGAAAAAATGTCCTAAAAATCGTGCGATGGTTCGAACCAGAAACTCTCGTTATTCCTCCAACTTATCAACAGCTTTCGGACACACGCCAGAAATTTTTCCATGTTTCTTAACATTGCTCATTTTGGTCGAATTAAAAGTGAAACTTAAAAAATCATGATTTGGTTCGCTATTTTATTATCAGCCTCTGCAGACTCGGTGCTCTTTAGCTTCTCGATATATCAGGCGAAAGGTAAGGAGTATAGAAGGTAAAAAACAAATAGCCCTTACCGTATATTACACATAGACGCTAATTCATGCGAGGCACCGGTGAGTCCCTGGAGACTTTGAGTATTCAAGCGAGCAAACGCTTCGTAGGAAGTCTGGTACGTGACGTTGCTGTCAAGAGTCCCCTCGGTAATACTTTTTTTCTCTCTCTCTCTCTCTCTCTCTCATTCTTTTCCTGCGTTGGGGCCTGATACGGTGATGGAAAATCCACGAGGAAGAGAGAGAAGGAGAAAAACGTCTTACGCACACATTGATCCGAATAAAAACGTGTTCGGAGAATGAGAGGGGAGAAAAAAATGAAGAAAAAAATAAATATATATTCGAAGATAAAAGTAAAAACAAGGGAGGTAGGGAAAAAAAATGAAGGGACCCTGGGGGGACATCGCGCCGCCACGACGTACCACATCGTGCATATGAAATGCGGGTTGTCGTTACATGTGTTTTACGCGTCGACTTTACGTGCCTCTCCTCCTCGCCTTCTTCATATCGCTTGTGGCTTTAAGAAACTCCCCGTCCATAGCTCTCCAAGTTGCGCTTTACACACCACCGTGGCCAATGCCCAGCAGCAATGTAACGAACAGCACGCTCGATCGGCAGCACTCGAGAACGAAAGATCGTGCGTGCCAAAGACTTTGCGAACAACACGTTATTTTACTGCCTCGCTACTCTATGCCACAGTCGTTCCAGACTCCAATGACTTCTGGAATCGTTGATACCGACAATGTCCCTTCGACGCTCAGTCCACACATGGTTGCAATCTTTATTGCATGCAGAGTTGTCAAAAAGCCGGAAACCGACTTTAGACTCAGTTTCGTAACAAAATTCTCAGTTTACTCAAACTCTATTTTGCTGAAACAAGCTTTCTTCATGTCGACATTAAATTATGACAACAGTCTCCGATGAAATCCAATTTTTAGCGATCATCGGTGAAACTGACCAAATTTATTGAACTTTTCGCTAGTTTATTATCAATTTACTCAAGATTCATGAAAGTTCATTTTTCTTTCGAACTCAATAGTTTGCGAATAAGAGTTCATCGGTTCGGTGGGCATTGTATGGTCGCACCATCCTCGTCCAACGTCGTCGTGGGAAAACCATCGTTATCAATGCAGTATGGCATTCCATTGCTGATTTGGTAAACATTGTAGTCTCCAGTGCTTGCACAATCTCGTGAGAACTCGATATTTTCTTCCGCATAAAGAACACTGTCACGTGCACAATCTAAACAAAGCAAGAATTAATCGAATGCTAATGAAAAAGTTGAGCAATGGTTAGGCCTGATGAGAAGTTTCTTACTGCAGGTTGTTCTCGGGTTGTCGGCCACAGACGTTGTGAATTCTCCGATTTGTTTTCCATCTTTCCCGGTGCAGTGGATGCTGATGATTCATGAGCAATTTTTTAATGAAACTCGAAAATTTTAGTCTCACTTCTCGGACACCCGGTATGCACTTTTTTTCGGCAACTTTATACAACTCGTGATAGTCATTGATTTTTTTAAAACTTACACTTTTTTATCGAATCTGTATGCTGAGTAACTTCCATCGTAATCGCACAAAGGCATGTCAATGTGTATGTTTTTCGTACCATGAATTTCAAATTTCTTAAGGACGAGGACTCTTGCGAGAGCTGCACTCTCGCACTGCCTCGTGTAATAGTACCTCGAGCTGCTTGGTTTCTCTAAATCTATAAATTCAAAAGTTTCAATTATTTTTCATTCGAAATTCTAGAAAAAGTTTTGCAAAAGCCGACGAAAAAATTCGTTTTTTCAATTGAAAAAAAAAAAAAAGAAAAAATTCTCCAGGTCGAAATTTTGATATTCTAACGATTACGGTGTCGTGAAAATTAATGACAATTTGTATAATTATTGATCGAGACTCACAACACGGCAATTTTCGCATCATCGATTGTGGATACGCTCGTTCAGTTGGTCGGCCAGTCATGGGTTCGACGCACCAACACACACCGTTGTCGCACTGTAGTTTATCATAGTTTCCATTTTCCGAACAATGGATAGAAACATCCTTTCGCGTGAGCTCCGCTCTCTGCTTGCTGCAACCTAAACTCGAAAAATTCACAAATTCACGATTTTGGATAAGTTGGAGAAAACGTTTGGGCAAAAACTCACTGCATGTCATTTTGTCGGCCTCGGGATCGGAGTCGGATTGTAACCAAGACCAACCGAACACTCTGCGTGGAGCTTGTGTATTTGGCATTGTGCCGCAGCAGAAACATCTGGAAAATAGAGGGTGAAAAATATTTTTTATTATCCAAAAAATATCGATCTAAAAACGTTCCACTCCGATCTCCTTGATACTGAAAAACGCCCTTAAAAAAATATACGATTCTTATAACGCAGGTATGAGTCCAGGAAACTTATTGCCCGTGAAATTCATAAAATTGCGAGAGCCAAGCGCGTGAGCTGAAAGGGAAACAGGGCGTTGTAATCTTTGCGAGATAAGGCTCCGGCCTAATCATTGGGATTCGAGGAGCTAACCGTGATTCCTTTACCTTCGTGCCACGAATTTATTAATGTCAAGCCAACGATATTTCTAAGGGCACCATCGATAAGAAGTTCTGTATTTCAATAACGACAATTTGTCTATTTTTCAAGCTTTTAATGACACTCGAATATTCATTGGACCATTTTGCAGCTCACCTGCCTTCAAACGTCTCTCCTTTGCAGATGAAGGCGGGTTGAGAACCTTCCGCATCAACATCTTCGCAAGAAGGCTGTTGAATGACGCTTACCGAGCCCAGAATAATTTCAACGAAAAAAATCTGTGCCAGAATAATTGACGCCCCCACTGATGAATGCATGTTTCAATTTCTATGCACCACTCGTTCTTGCAGTACGAACAACCGATGCATTTCAACTGACGCATCGAAATTGGCAACTATTTGTTCCCATTGTTCTTAATCTAATCTGTGGCGAGTTTACCTCGACGATGCAACTGATGGAAGGAGGAAATGCAGTGCATGGGTGGGGTCAGAATGCATTTGTTATCTTAGCATCGATGGATTAAAAAAAGGAAGAGATAGGATGGCAATCAATCGATCACTCCATGTCCATCGAGTTTCCTTTCTGCTTATTCGTTCCATCAGGGAACACCTGTTTTTGTAATAGAAGAAGAACGTTCCTATTTGTTTGTTAAGCTCGTTTTCAATAATCTGCAACTTTTTTCTATCGACAGGTTTTTTCTTAGCGAAGCTTTCTGCACAATTGAAGGTGTGGGCTGACATTGACAAAGCTCATTCGATCTCGATTTACATTCGATCAGATGGAACGAACGTAATTCCATTTTTTAAACAATAGCATTTTTGCAAAAGTCATTTATTATTGTTAATAACAAAAGTAGCTGCAACACTTGTTCGTACACGAGATTCGAGATGAAGCACAACGTGGATCAAATTGCCTTAAGAGCACACGTGTTTTCGTGCAGCCTATTATATATATATATATATTATTCGTATATATACTCGTCTGCGTATGTGATGGCTTATCAACTTATCATGTCGGTTATAATACCTTGACGAGAGGTGGAGCTCGAGTTAAATTGACAGAAATGATGCCTCGTGCAATAGCATTCATATAATTTCAAATATTATTGCTTCTAGCTCCTATGAGGCTTTCCAGCCCAAAATCACCAGAGCAGACCGATTTTTTTTCGTTCGATCAACCTCAATAATTGCTTATTTGTAATTTCATTTTTTGCGACATTTTTTTCAGTATCTTGGTAAATTTTCATTGTCACACGAGGCACAGTTATAAAATCTTTCGTACGATGAAAAAAATTGGAATTTTTTTTTGGAATTATTTGAATCTTGATCGAGATCATGAAGAATTACCAAATGATTCATTTTGAGCGGAACTTTTAAAAATATTCTTTAACTTTGAAATTATTGGTACTCGAGGAATATGTTGAACGATTTTCTAGAACGCTTTCGTGTGGTCTAGAAGGTATCAAATGTTTGTTTTTTCTTTTTGGATCGTTGCGTTTACATTCGGAATCTATATTTTCGGTTTTGCTGTCAGAGTTTTAAAAAAACTGCGACTTTCAGCTGGAGAGGAAAAAAATTCCATCAAAACCGTGTGAATTCGGTCTGGAAAGCTCCATGTATACACACCAACAGATTAAATGGAGGGATAGCGAGTGAGGGACGACCGTAGCGTAATCAAAAAACCGGTTCTCAGAGGAAAAAACAAATCTCAAAAACTGTACCCGCGAAAGACGACGCTCGAGATGTGCGCTTTCGCGCGGGAGAACCCTCCTCGTCCCTTTCCTTCCTCGCAGTATCTTGCACAAAGATTGATGATCAACTGGCTCCATGTTTTATCATCGCAGTCTTTTATGCTAATAGGCAATATTTAAAAATAGAAAATCCGATATTTGCAAATGGGAAGCATCATTTTTATCGTTCCAATCCTATATCGACCATCACTTTTCTCAGTTACGTTTGCATTTCGTTTTCTTTCGTACCGAAAAAAACGAACGATCGAACCTCCGAAAAACGTTTGTTGCGTGGATCAGCATGGAAAATGACTTTTGTGTTTCCATTTTGTGTAATAATATTTTTCCGTTGTCTAAAGTGATGAAAAAGTTCAGACAGTTTGATGTGGAAAGTTTTTCGATTGCGAACACTTGCATAGTCATGCATCGGACGCGATCGTTCCATTAATTTAAAAACATTAATTGTAAACGCGTCGTTACTCAAGTGGCAGCAAGTAAAGGAGAAAAACAAAATCGATTAACATTCATCAACTTTGCGATTGGTTGCACAATTGTGCAATAAAAATTAATCAAACAATCAGATTCCAGCAACCTTCCTGTATTCGCATCGAGAGAATTGCGGCTCATCAGATATTCATAGTTTCGAAATGAAAACAACAAAAAAAAACATCAACTGCGACGAACCTTTCGAGTCTCAGACTATACGCCGTGTACCAGACAAAAGTCACGTGGTCCCTTTATTTCGTCATTTATACACGCACACTGAGAAACACGGATGTCCTGGTCGGTCAAGAGATAAGCTCTTATCGGACTTCATTAAGAGTGAATGATGACGAAGTTGAAAAGACAGATTAGAGAGAAGGAACGATTTAAAGACTGGTCTTGTAAATTTTAAGAAAAAGGAGGAATAAATCGAGGATTTATTTGATGAATACTTCGGAAAAAAAATCGACGATAGTCTCTGAGAAAAAATTCTATCCATTATTCACGCTCAGGATGTTGCCACGTGGACTCTTTGCACGAAAATTCGGAGGCTGAATCGACGTCTCCGTTAATTGATTTTGAGTTCGCATCAACGCGTTCTATTCTCGGCTCGTTGTCGTCGTCGTATTAGAATTATTTTGTCCATTATTATTATTAACGTTGTTACAGTCGAACGGACGTAGTAGTTGAAGGGAGGAGTTGCACTTTGCAATGACTTTTTTCTTCATTTATCTGGCGTCTCTTTCTGGGGTTAGCCAGAGAACCCGTTCGACGACTTTTACTTCTTGTGCGCACTGTTCCTTTTATCGACTGTCCCCGCAGCGTCTCCAATCGCAACCCTTCGTTTTCTCATCTTGTCTTCCGACGATCGAAAGATTTTTTTCATTTTTTTTAAATTCATTCTAAATGATTTTTCGAACTGTAATGCGCGGATGTGAAAAAATTGGTTTCGAGATTTCCGTAGTTGACCAATAACTGAGGAGATTTTTTTCTTGTGTATTTTTCCATGTTCCTTCGACTTTTGGCAACGAGGCAATCTCGATTGGATTGACGAGAGCTTTTCGTATATTTCGTGGGATTTTTTCGTGGGAAATCTGTGAACGTCGAGGTTGCACCGGTTTTCGATAATTTTATGACATTTTTCGATCCTGAGGGCGCGTGTAGCTTTCCGAGCGATCTTTGTGTCCCGTAATAACAAACCTGAAGGGTCCCTATCGCTTGTTAGTCCCGAGGGTCCTTTTCTCTCATTTGAGCATTAAAGCGTGTTACGTGTGTAACGGCCACCCGCATGTCGCCATATCGCATCCAGTATGTAGACCCAATTCTCATTATATGATTTATAAAATTGACCATTCCCCTACGGTCATCATTGGTACTGATGTTACTCCATTACAGAGTTCTCGGCGTCGAATTCTCGTTCGCCTCTTACCAACCTCTTTTCCCCTCGGCCCGCTTCTACCCTCTCATCGAAAGCGTGTCCACATATGCTGTTGAGAAACTCATGCTCCCGAAATACGGGTCCTTTAATCAGACAGATTGCCCCCTTAAAGTGAAATTGACGCGACATTTCAATAGGAAAAAAAAAACTCGCATGACACCCCTATGGCCATTGATTTCTGTTGAGATCTGAGACTTGGGATGAAAAGCTACGGAACCGAATAAAGAAATCGTATCCACAACTCACTGGGATTTTCATAAATTTGGAAATATCGAGATACAAATCGTAAAGAAATGATTTTTACAAAAATGATTTTAAAAAATTGATATTTCCAATTAGTGAACGGAAGTAATTTCTTGGCGTATTTTTTTCTTATAAATTTCAACGTTTTGTTAATTATTCATTAGGTTATTTTTTCGAGAAAATTTGTTAACATTGTAACATCGTTTGTTTAGTGAATAAGACTGAAAGATTTTTCCAACAATGTTTCATGATTCATAGTTCGATGTTAATGACTAAGCACACGAAGACCATTTTTGTTTATTATCGACAACGCGGAAGTTACTTCCGGCCAGTGTACCGTGCGATGCTTCCTTCCGGTTTGAACAATTATCGTCTCTCTCCCATAGAACATTTCGATGTCATTGTCATTTTTAACGTTGAATTTTTGGGATTGTCGTTCCGGTGGATACAGGCGTGAATTTATGTGTTGTTCAAAAATAACACGGTTTCGATTTTCCCTGCTCATTAGTAGCGGCTGATTAATCAGAAAAATGAACGGAAAAATTTTACTTATTTTTCACCAAAATTCTTCTGCAGAAATATTTTTTTTTTCTTCGTTCGTTCTCTCGATATAAAACTTCGCGAACGTTCATACGATTTTCAATTGACATATGCAAATTGTGCAAACATTGGAAAACATCGATTTACATGTGTATTCCATTCAAGCTTTCTATTATGCATTTAAATTCATATTTCTTACATTGCATTGATCGTCGAACAACGTTAGGAAATATATTCCTGCCCAAGCTCAAAGAATAAAAAAAAAAAAAAATGAAAAGTACATTCAATTCCGTGTAAGAATGCAACTCCTTAAGTATTCTACTCGTCTTTCCCGGAGGGTGAGATGAATGCACGTGTCCTATGACATCCCTCCGTCGCGACACGTTCCTAATGCTTTGTCCTTTGTGGTTTTAAGATTGTTAGTCAATCGGTGATAAATAGAAAGACTCGGATCCTTCAACGTTCTCTGTTATTTGCGGGACACCTTTGCAAAATTTAGGAACGCGAAAAGCGAAGCTGCAAGATAATTTCTTATTTCATGGTGGCCATTGTTAAACGAATGGGATGATAGATTGACTTTGAGAAAATTAAAACTTTTGTCTGTGTTGGGAAATGAATTCCTATTGAAAAAAAACACAAGTGAATTCAGCAGCTTCGTAAAAAATCAGAACTTCGATATGATTCGTGTGGATTGGCGATAAAAATCTTTAAAGTCGTGATTTTAAAAGGAAAAATAATTTAAAAATGCATCGATCTTTAAAAGGTTTTTGGGCAACCCTTGCTGATTTTTTTCTGCTGATTTTGACCATCGTTCGAGACTGCTGGACACCTGCAAGGATATCCTGGGGCGGCTGGAGAAAAGAGGAAAAAGGAGAAGAGGAAGAAGAAGTTGGAGAAAAAGAAAAAAGAGAAAAGGAGAAGGTTGGAGGTACGAGGGGAGGAAAAAATGGTGAGAGAGGAACAAAAAAATTGGGCTCATCTCGTGGAGACCGGTCTGTCTGGTCCCTTGATTTGAAGGCAAGTGCTCGAGAGAACATCCCGTTTTCTCCCTCCCCCTTTCATCCTTTTTATACTTGACTCATTCCTCTTGATCTTTTTTCCTCAGACATCCATGCACCTCCTTCTTTCCTTCCTCCTCTCGTCTCCTCGCCTTGATATCTTTGATCCTTCCACAGTCAGCAGGACTAGATGGATGCGTGTCCTTCAATTTCATCCTCGTTAATCTCAGCCCAAAACAAAAACAAAAACCTCCTAGACACGAACAAGCTATTGTGAATTTATCAGTTTTCCAACTCGATGATTTCTTGATTCTGTCCCCTTTTGCAATCGCTACAACATTTATTCAGGGACGTTTCTACTTCGGAGTTAACCTTCCAAAAGAAATAACTGTTTTGATGGCCAATCAGCCGCAATATTCCGTCTATTTACTTCACAATTACTCCAAGTCTTTTCCACTCATTTCGTTACGTGAGGATTCCTCTTTCCCAATCGAAAAATTTCTCCAGATCGATCTTTAGACTCGTGTTTCTCTAGGCAACAAATTTTTCAGAATTTCTAAAACGATATGCATTTTTTTCCATCCTTTCGATTGTCATTCACACGAAAGTATATTTCCTTAAAGATTTTATGCAAATATCGTCAACCTATTTAAATCTGAGCCTCATCGTTTCAGAAAGTTCGCAACATTTATAAATTTTCGAAAAATATTTAAAAATATTGCTTCCCACTTGATATAAAATTTTTTCAAGAATGCGTAGGAGGAACGATCGTAGACGAAAGTGCATAAATTTAAAACACCTCAACACTCCTGATCTGTCGCCTTTCTTTTTCCTCAGAGAAAAACGTTTTTTTTGCTGAATTTTATTTGTCAATTAAATGTGGCTGTTTCGTTCGATGTTGGCATAAACTTTTGCCATTGAGATTGACCTGAATTCAACTTGATAAATCTTATCTCGTTATAATTGTAGAATGAGGATTCAGGAGATGTTACGAAAAATAAATGGAATCAATGGTGCAACGTCTCGAGCCATTATTCTGATAGTTTTTGGGGTCAAGATCATCGCTTTCCATACGAGACCTTCCATAAGATAAATCCAGCGATAATTAAATTCATTCAAACTCAGCAAAGGTTTATTATTGAATTACATAAAAATTGTGATCCGCCTCATTTTACAGACGGGNGAATTACATAAAAATTGTGATCGGCCTCATTTTACAGACGGGTCCTCTCGACCCAAACAGAAACACCGCAAACTTAGCAGCGTACTCTGCGTCGTCCGAGTTTTTGGCTGAGCCTCAATTAACATAAATCAGATGAGATGTTAAAGAGGAAAAGGTTGAGTTTAATGTAGTTGAGGGTCTCACGTTCTTTCAACGTTATTTTTAAAGCAGGCATGCGTGTTTTTCGCTACTTCTTTCCTCTCCTTCTTTCCTTTCCACGTAATATAGCCCATTTTTCGTTCTCCCCTTCTTTCATGTTCTCAAATCGAAGGGTCCTAATAAGTTCTCTTCTACGAAGCATATCTATATACAGTAAATCTGTAATAATGCCAAATTACACGTTGCATCTTATAACATGTATTATATACTTCGACACGGGATTCTCGAGATTTCTCCATGGTTACAATTAGTGTAACATTATCCAGTAGCGCACACTTGACGTTCCCACTGTTCAAACTGAACGACTAAATCGCGATCAGAAAGTTGTTATTTATTTTCGACCGAAAAAAAGACGAAAAAAAATTTCACATACACGGAGAAAAAGAAACAGATTATTATACGGTGGTACACTGTTCGCATTAGACTCGAAGCGATTGCACTGCGATATTCACCGTAACACAGTGCTCAAATTACAGTGTAGTCCAAAGTAAATTTTAACCGATTTTAACAATTCAAACACTGTATTTTCAATTTATCAAAACTCGAAATTTGACAGTTGGGGAATGCGCCAGTAATACCTGCATGAATTGTGTCAATTCATGCAGGTATTACTGAGAACACTGATTTTTGCACAGTACCAAAATGTAAATAAACTAGAGTACACTGTAAAAATCTCAAAGTGTAGGTAACGTCACAAACTGTCGAAAGAAAAGTAAAACTACCGTGTGCCACACTGTAAAATTGAATCAATCACCCTGTACTCAATACGGTGTACACTGTAACTCTTGCAGCTGCGTACAGTATGAAAATCAGAGATCTTGTGTTAATTTCACAATAGAGCAATTTTACTGAGAACAATGGCATATTGACAGTACCGAACTGTAAACAAGCCAGTTTAACTGTGAAAATCACAGTTTGTACAGGAAAATTCATCATTTTTGGAGTAAAAAATTTTCATTACCGTGATCTACTGTAAAATGAAATGTGGTTCCCGGTTTTTTAACCTATTTATTCTGTTATATTGTCTGTTTCTTTTTCTCCGTGTATTATCACAAAAGTTCCTTTTGTAGATCGTCGCGATAAATTTTTCTCGTGCTTAGTTTCTCATCGAACGAAGCAAGCTTTACCAAAATTTAACACTTTTTGCTCGAACCGTCACCAACACGACGGCACCAAAACATAACAGGAATATCTACGATAACAATGACCATAATGATAAAGCGCGGAATTACGAGAAATGAAGCGAAGAAACGTCGATGCTCATAGACTCGATAGATGGATAGATGTGTTTATTATGCCCCAGCGAGCTTTAGGGCAAAAGATGAAAGACACATTAGCTGGGAGAACGATTTTGATCGCAATAACAATAACCCAAAGATGGTCGCAATATCACGCAGAAACATTTATAAATTGCAAGAAACGCACGAATAGCATAGAGAGGGAGGGAAAGAGTCAAAGTGAGAGGAGAAGCAGAAAGCGAAAAGAAAACGAAAAGGTAAGGTATTGAGCGATAATCAAGCGAGCACCGAGCAGGGAAAGTGCTGTCCTACTTCCGTGCCTCGACCGATACGAACACTAACAAACAGTTGAAATATACATTAAAACCGACGTACATACATGTACACACATTAAGGCATATCCATGTATTTATGGAGCTGTGTATTCGTACAGGCTTTGGTATCGTTGAACGAAGAATGCACACGTAGGTTACACTACCTACTTTAGAGCCGAGGTCTGGATGCTTTTATGTAATCGAGCGTGTAACGTCGAAGAGTGTGTGTCGCAAGATTGCATGAATGAATCGTGTCGCGTGGCCGCGAGAGAGCGCATCGCGAATAATCATCATCATCCTCGTTGTCGTCGACGTCCTGATCGATGATCGAAACGCTCAAACCGATTCACGACCATCGATACCTTTCCAATTCTCTTTCTCTTATCCGTCTCCCTTTAAGGATCCGTCAGGGTCCGAAGTACGATCGATAACGGATCGAGAACCTTCTCCTTTCTCAACAGCATCGATTTCATGATTTTTTCTCGATCGACCGATCCCGAGGAATTTGTTTCGAAGCATTTGAAAAAAAAACCCGCACGTCGGATAATTCTGTTTATTCTTCGTCATTTATTTTTGTTTTGCGTCCAGAGAGCTTTTCCTTTCGTGGTTTCTGCTCTGATTGCAAAAAACATTATTACTCTTGACAGACGTGAAACCACCGGAAGTTGTGCAGCAACTGAAAACAGTCACGATCGTCAGCTCTTCCGTTAAATTGTATATTGCCTGGAAAAATAGAATTCGAGTCGATTTTTAGTTCGCAATGAAATAAAATATTTGCCTCAGATTTTCCGAATTAGCTCCCAAGATGGACCACTCGATGTCCCGAGACGAAATGAAACTGCTCAACAGATGGTTGGTTCGATTCGTTTAATAAAAAAAAAGTAATTATCGTTTTTACAAAGAAAAAAAATCACTGATCGAGAATAAAATGTTTGGAACGTCAGTCAAGATTGGGTCCAAGAGGTTGATCCAAAAATCTCAGCCCATTGGGACCCCGAAAAACGTCGTTATTTTCGAAAAGAAATTCTGCAGTATCGTGACGAACTGAGGGACGGACATGTGGAGTTTGTTAAAGTGCGACGTGAGAGATTGAAGCGGTTAATCGTTGCCGATACAATTGAACAAACTCAATGTTTACGTCGTCTTGGTTATGACTTCATTCCTACACATTATTGAGCAGCAAACAATTCGTCATATTAGCTGCCTATCTTGTGATCCATTGACCAATCAATAAAGATCCAAATTAATTGCTGAATAATTATTTACTTGATGTAATGGGATTAAATGAATTGAATATCAAAAAATTTGACCGACCATTTTTTAAAAGCATTTGCAAATCGTCCGGGGGGACCATGGAAAGCAAAAAACTGGTATTTGTTGTTAAAATCGTTGTTTACGACACTAAAAAAAAAAAAAAAAAAAAAAAAAAAAAACCNCACAAAACTTAGTGGAACGACGTCCAGTCGCATTTCGGCTAAGAAAAGTTGTAGAAAATGATGCAATGAGAAAAAGATCTGTGAAACGCAAAAATTTGTTTTCGCTTCCATTTATTTCTCAAAGTTACAATATGCAGACGAGATTGTCGACATGGCATAAATAAAATATCTGTATATTATGTATAGGAGTTATCTTACACGACGACGTGATTGAAAGAAAGGAAAAAAAAATGCTCATGACTTTGGCCAATCGGCAAAAAAGGCTCGAAAATAAAAATACAATTGTGAATACGTAATAACATTTAGTCACGTTGAAAGATCTCGCATAATACACGTTTAGGTTATTTACAGTGACACAACAATGCAGTGAATAATATTTATAACCGTTATATCGAGAAGCGAAGACTCTTGGAACGGATTAAAGAAAAAAAAATGGTTATGCGATACGCCATTGTAAATATCCTTGCAATTCGTTTTCCTCATACATTTGCTCCTGTGATTCTGTGAAAAAAAAATCTCCGCAAGAAATAAGTACCTTTACAGTGTTTTTTTTTGTTTAAAAAGGAATTAACGATTTACTGTAAAACTTTATCTGGACGGTATCGTGGTTCGTATCATTGAACTCACTTCTCGATTCATAATTATTCTTCCAAATTTTCATCTCACTCTGCCTCAAGTATTCATGCTCTTTGTAGTTTTTCTTAGAACTCAAGCGTTGTCGGCTTTTCTCAATAAATAATTCGTCAGTTAATTGACAATCCACTGGAGAACGCTCGTATCAGCTCCTCCGGTTGAAACGAGTCGCGTGTCGTCCTGGAGGAACGTTACGTTCGTCACGTGACTCGAGTGACCTCCGTAAGCGTGGCATAATGACTGGAAAATGATGAAGGAATATTTTTACATGCCAGACATTGAAATCGTCCCATCGAGTGAATCATATCGACCCGAAAGGTTCCCCTGAATAATGTCAATCTCACAAGAGGTTGAAAATCCTCTGAAAACTTTGAACTATCGCTAAATTGTGGAAAAAATGTTTTTCCTTTTTTTCCGCTTGTACCTTGGGTTGGGATGCCGGATGTGAGAATAACTTGACTTTGCCAAAATCGTCGCCAGTCGCGAGTAATTTGCCATCACCGCTACGAGCGCAATTGTTTATATCTGTGCCATCCGCACCTTCCGGCCAAATTCCAATCGTCTCGAAAGAAATGACACAAGTGTGAGTTGCCCAATCGACGTCTCGCAGATTCGAAGCTTGTGGAATTTGCCGACAAATTCCAGGATTCCCTGCAAATTTATTTTTTCCATTTTACTATCGAGTATCAACGTTTTTTTATCTTGTTACAATATTTCAAAGTATTTTCTACGCATCATTGAGATTCACCGATTCATCCCAAATGCTAAAAAGTTGATAAACAATTTCGCGTCAATTTTATATTTAATTTCGCATATTTCGACAATGTTGAGTTTCGATTTGAATTGACACGAAGAAATCGGACAAAAGAAACGAAGTAATAATGAATTTTTGAATGAAAGTTTTTTTTTATACTCACAATACAAAAGTTCGTAATCGCCGCTGTTGCTTCGCAGATACTGACCATCGACCGACCAATCCAAATGAGTTATAAAGCTCGAATGGCCCTGTAAAAAATTGTTAAATTATCATCGTCTCTTTCTTGTCGAAAGTCACAATAATTCGCCTGGATTGAAAAAATTCAAAAAATTGAGCTAAGCGTGACACTAGTGCGCGCACCGGAGATGAAATTTCGTTAAAAATCGTCGATATTTTGTTGAATACGGTAAATCAAATATTTTTTAATAATTTCAAAATTTTCCTTATTTTCGCAGTACATTTGGATTCTAATGGAATTGTCAGCTAAATTTACGATTGGAACGACTGAAATTCGCGTCCGAAGAGACTTTCTAAAATATTTCTCGCTGCGATGACACAATTTTTGGGTTTATTAAAAAAAAACGTTTAGTTGAACGTATCGAACAAAATGTCGATCTTTTCCAACAAAATTTTGTTATCAGTGCGTTAATTCTCAGTGCGAATCCGTGATTTACCCTTCTAATTCATTTTACAGAGCATTCTGACACTGTTTTTTGCAACTACATATTAGCACGTGTATCAAAATGTACGAAATCGTGTTTGGTGCACACGTGATGATTCGCAACGTTGGCAAATGCAGCAAAAATGGGATTTGATAATGATTGAGAAACGAAAAATAAGAAAATTCCAAAACTTTGACTTTTATACCGAGCATCGCATATTCTTTGTTTTTTCGTTGTTTGTAATTAAAAGGAAAAGCTTCGGTACATAAATGTTCACGATAATGAATCATGAATATTGAAATTTTTGTAAAATTATTCTCATTCTGAAAAAGTTGCAACGTAAAGGGATTTCCCCCTTTTAATGATTAGATGCACAAAGGCCTACGTGAAGCATCACTAATTATCTTATTTCTTAATCAAGTCTTACTCTTGCCCTTCGTATCCTCTTTGGCTATTGAGTATAAGATAAAAAACGATGAATGGTTGAATGAAAGAGATTTTTTTTTAAAGATTAACGTCAGAGAGAAAAAAATATATTCAGTAAAAATTCGGTTCCTTTTTTTTTTTTTTGTTGACGTACCAAGCATCGTCCGACTCTGCTGTACTTTGTAGCGTCTTCATTCACTTGATAAATGTAAATATGATTATCTCGCGATCCCAGAGCGAGAAGAGTTCCATTTGGCGAAAAGCTCACGACCTTGAAATAAAAAAAATTCCACGATTGGAATTGTGGTGTATGCAATTGACTGTGAGTGACAATTCAGAGATTTTTTCGTACGTACCTGCAAAGGTTCCGAACCGTCCGAATGGTGCGTGTAAAGCTCTCGCGTTCCACTGTCAATTGCCAACCATTTGCCAGACACACAACCCACTACCATTATCGAACCATCCGGAGAGAAGCATACGCTTTGTGCTTGTTCCTGTCAATCACAAATTGATCAAAATTCAATTAATTATAAATTATTCCTGAGAATCAGCGGAAAAATTTAAATTTTTAATGAAAAAGTAGAAAAAAAATGGAATCGGAAAATAATTTTCGGCCAGAGCAGTTGAAAGCCGCATTAAAAAATATCCATCGCTCCATGTTATTGGTTCAGGTCGCTGTTTTATCGACAAGGAAATCAAACTTCATAGAAATGCTCATGGAGACGAAATTAATAAAAATAATAAATTAAAGTTTTTCTTTTTCATTATTTTTCGGACGTAAAATGTTAAAACTTTAGATTTTTTATATTTCCCACGGAATTTTATAAAATTTCTTATTCTTTGAGTTTTTTTTTTACCGCAATGTCTTTGCTCCATACAACGGTGTGACTGAGACTGTCCCACATTTGAAGCAATCTGTCGTGTCCAGCAGTTGCAAATTGTGGTAAAGTTGGATGTGAAGCAAGTCCCCAAACTTCTTCGGTGTGTCCGAGCATTGCTGGGTTGAAGCCCATTTCGACGTCACCAACGAGAATGCAGTTTCTCGTTGTACCGACGAGCAATTGGAAACCACGTCCTTCGGACAACGTCCTTATGCCGCCGAAGTGATCCTCGATCTGTTGGCAAGAAAAATTGATTAAAAATCATAAACTCTCCAGATTGACTGTCAGATATTTTTCAAAAATCAAAGAATTTCCGATAAATCTCAAGAATCATTTTTTAAAAATGGTTCATTCATATTTACTTGAGCCTCGACTCCCGTGAGGTTGAGGGAACCGTCGTAGTACAAAATCCTTCCATCTTTTCCGCCCCCCGTCACAATATTTCCGGTTTTCAAAACACAGATAGAAAAGATCGAACCTTCGTGAAGGTTCTTCACAAGTTTCGCCATCGTATTTGTGCCTGTATGAAAAAAAAAATCAACAAAAATCATAAAGTTTTATTTCTGAAAGCTTCGCCCTGAGGATCTTGCATTTTTTCTTATTTCTCAGATTTCATTCACACTCATGAACTGCAGAAATACGATTAACTGAAATTTTGAAAAGTTTGGTTAAAAAAAAAAGCAAAAATTCGATTAATTACGAAGTGTCTCTCAATCAAATTTCGGTTTTGTATTTCGTTTTGGACGATAATTTTTTTTTCAGAGCAATAGTCTCGAAAGCGAGCAACATATTGTTTTTTATAGCATTCCGCCAGGTCTCTTTCTTATTAGTTTGAATTGATATGAATTTTGATGAATCCATTATGTTATAAATCTTGATGAATTAGTCGGTTGAACGGAACTGTTTGTTGAACCGAAAAACACGACGAATTGAAGTTTTGTCTCCGAGTTGTAAATTATTTTATTGCAGCTATTCGTTTCAATGACGCGGAGGAGAAGAAAAAAGTATACATGTGGAGAAACTGACCTCTGGACCATACGATTATGTTTCCATTACTGTCGCCCGTCAGCACGTCACCATTTTGATTGAAAGCGACACAAGTTACGTATCGCGGCTTCTCACGACCCTCGAAAACTCCCATTCGCTTGTAAAGCATTCCACCATTGTCCAACGACCAGAATGATACGTGTCCTTTTCCACACGAGACTATCTGGTTCCGTTCCAGCGGATGCCACTCAGCGCAAACCACCGTGTCTACAGAACACTGCAATTTCTCGCTGATTATTATTCATCGGTTCTCAAAATATGCTTGACTACAATTTAAAAGCGATTCTTTCGTTAGATTCACATTCAAATGGATTTTCCATGCACTCACTGAGATGTTGAAAACCTCGATTTCTTGAAAATCAAAGTTTTGAGGCTTTTTTTTTACACGAAATTGAGACAGAACTCTGGCTCTCAATGATCTTGAGATTTATCAAAATTTAAAGTTTCACAGAATATTCGAGGTTCTTTTTTGTCTCGAAAAGAAAAAACAAAATTGATCGAAAAATAATTAACGAGCGATCGTGCAGTACTGGAATCTCTAAAAAGTAAGGCAATATCCACGTTTTTACGGAGCACAGATCTTCATTGATGAAACGATGAATATTCATTACCTTCGTCTCCGTCACTTTGACGCCACGATCGCCCTTTTGCCACTCCCAAACGGATATATTGTGATCTGAGGTCTCGTCTATAGCGCATAGAAAATTGCCACCGTCCGCTTTCGAGAACGATAGACAACATATCGAACCGTCGAACTCGCCGCTTCCGATTACGCTCAAAGTTGTGAGACTCACAGCGTTCCATATTCTTATGTGCGGCTGTTGAAATTCGAATATTTAGTTTGACATTTATTCGTCCGAGAATAGAAAAGAAAGTTGGAAAAGTTCAAAGATAATTGGAGAGTTTCTATTTTTCAAATATTATTCGAATTAATTCATTTCTTACCATCGCTTCTCTTCTGTCGGTCCCGAGAACTTGACCCGTTGCTACGATCATTTTGTTCGGATGTATCGCTATGCTAGAGAATGAAAAAAAGATCGATAATGACGATTTTAATCCCAAGCCAAAACGTTACAATGAAAATAAATGCCAAAGTTTGCAACGTTGGAATTCAACGAAATCCCTTTTGATTGAACAAATTATCAATCCTAAAAATATTTTTTTGTTGAGTTTCAACGATGCAAACGTAATTTTTCCATTTATCGAAACTCTGCAAGTGCGGAGACGAAATATTTCTCAATATTTTACCATTTAACGTCATCGGTGTGTCCCAAATAGTGTCTTTGGCAATGTTCCTCCATGTTATAAAGTACAACGACAGCAGCGACGAAGTAAACCATTTCACCGGTTGGTAAAAAGTGCAAATTACTTCGGCAGTCTCTTCCTCGATAGCCGTAGACCCAATCAAGCTTAAGCTTGCTTTGGGGTGGCGTATTGACTTTGTGAAGATCGTAGGTGTCAATGGAGGGTGTTGGTACGTAAAGTACGACGGGTCGACCCCGAAGGTACATGCGTACAGTGCCTTCCGCATCATTGTACTTCATGTCTCTCGTGCTGTGTGGAAAAAAACGTTGAAGACAGTTCGTTAAAGCAGAGTGAACTTCCGAGCCAATTTTTTCAAGATGAAACGATTTTTTTTTTAAAATTTTTTCTCCACACTAAAAATATTCGAAAAATGAATTTTCAAATTTCAGATTTTTAAGCAGCGACTCAGAAACGCGGGATTTTCTCGTAATTGTGCGCAAAACTCGTGATGGGACGAAAACTTCGCAACGAGAACCGCGGGGAAGAGACTAGCGATCCGCTCCGTCGATTTTTTCGTCTTCGAGAGGAGGTCAGTAATTTCGATCTATTTTCTTTCGCCACCGATACACAGTACACTCTCTCGTTTCTCGCGTGGTTGATTCTTGCCGAATAGAAATATTGAACAAAAGAGCGATGCTTTGCGAGAAAAGCCGGAAATGGTTTGTATCGTCTGTCTCGGACATTGCGTCAAAGGTGAAAATTCACGTTTCGCTTTCTTCCGCCGTGTAAACTGTGTATCTGCCGAGGCTTGACGCAGCAGCAGACAACGACTTAACTTTTTTTTCCGTGATTGCAAGTCGTTTCGTGTGCACGAGGTCATGGCTTTACGTGCGCGAATTATTATCACGCCACTGGAAAAGCATTTCACTAACACTCTCTTTTTCTTTCCAATTACATTGTATTATTCTGCCACAAAAGCCACGAAACACCGACACGATTTCATGAAACAATAAAAAATCCATTTTTTTTCGAAAAATATCGCCTGGAACTTGTCGCGTTTCCGAGTCGAATAATTTTCCAGCTGCTCGCGCGAGAAAAGCCATTAATATGTAATTTTAATAATAAAATGCGAGGTCATTGTGAGCATCAAATTTTGCGAGGCCTAAGCGTTAATCACGTGATGAAATGTTGATGCAAATTCGTAGGATTGTTCAACAGAATCTTCGCCAGATTATGAGATAAAGCTTCGCTAGGAAACGTGGTCGAACTTATTCGATAGCGCGTGTTATCAACGTTTGTGCATCAAAAACTTGTTAACAGGATCTACACACACAGGTTCAGATTATTTAATGAACGCGTTGAAGCCAAGTGAAAGTATGGGAATGATAATGTTATCTATGAAATGATGAACTTTTGCAAAATCTTGGTGTGCAATTTAATGATGAAACGAAAAAATAAAAAAACGCATTTAATTTTTCCATATTTTCATACCAGATTGTTATTTCGAGAACATATTCGTAGTCTCGACTTATTGCTACGAGTTGTCCAAACCTTAGGAACCGCAAAGATAGAGAAATTGTAAACCTTGAAAAATTTTCATGTGACGTAATTGTCGCAGAATTGCAAGAGCGAATGGTCATAGCGTTCGATTCCGATCTTGTCAAAAGAATTTTAAGGAATCAGCATTTATTTTGACCCAACAGCTTCGCAGCAAATATTGCAGAAAAAAGCGATAAATCACACTGAAATTAAGTCCAACAAAAAAAAAATGTTTACCCGTGCTTCACGTTGTTCTGGACCGGGGGCTTGAAGAGGTTGAACAGTGACTTGGTCGACGTGGACAATCTACAAATTGATGACAATGCAAACAAAAGAGCATGCGGTGCAAAATGGTCGAAATATTGAACGATAAAACAAACAGAAAAAACAAACGAACAAAAAAACAAATGAAAAATGAAACGTGGAAAAAAAATGATTCATTTTGACGAATCGAAATGTAAATGACGAGCATCATGACAAGTGCGTACGTACGAATATTAAAATTAACCAACAAAAAACAAAATGAAAAGTCAACATATTGGAACGAGGGGAGAATAAAAACAAATTATTTACCTGCTCGATGCTCCGAGCTGGGAATTACCACCAGGCGATTGTGGCGAGTTTGTGAAGTCTCCGGTCGACGACCATCTCTTGGCGCGTCTCAGGTTGCTCTGTGGTGGACCGTTTGTTCTCGCAGTCGGTGACCTGTTCGCGTCGTTGTTGATTCGTGCACACAGTAAACGACAATTAGCAAAATGGCTGAGCGTTACGGCAAAGAAAAAACATGCAAATTCGTCGTTTTCTACTCTTTTCGCTTCCGGTTCGTGTTACAAAGCAGCAAAAAAAAAAAAATTAAAAATAGAAGAGAGAGCGTGTGTTACGAAATCGTGCGAAAATAATTAAATTAAAACTCACCTGGCAACTGGCAGAGGTGTGGCCCGCGGGCTCGGCGATGGTACTGGTGACACACTGCTACTACTTGGACTGTCCGAATGTAGCGAACCCGTAGATTGATAATGGACTGATCTTCTGGACAAGTTCGCAATCATTTACTTCCTTACGAAAACTCAATTATCGCGATGAAATTCATTAAAATTAAAATAAATAATCGCTGATTAATTGTTATCGAATCGTTACTCAATCATCAATGAATTATTGAAAAATGAATTTCGATCATTAATTGAACACGATACGTGTAATTATGAAAAAGTCAATTAATTCAGTCATTTAATTTGAGGACATTTTTTTTCGCGTTGTCAATCAGTATTCAATGTTTTTTTTTTTTTGCGAAAATTGTGTTTATTTTTCGTCGAAAACTTCATTTTTATTTTTATCGTACGAATTATGAAAAAAAAAGTTCATTTTCTTTTAATTTTCGGGATGCTCGCTCAGTGAATTCTTGTCAATCATTGGAGGACGATTATTTTGAAAAGAAAAAAAAAGCCTGATCGTATTTTTTGAGCTTATCGAAGTTTAGTTCAATGAAATTTGCCTCATTGCGAGTACGTCGCGACAGCTTTACCTCTGGGGTAGTTGTGAGGGTGGGGTGTAACTGGAAGGACGTCTCGGACTCGCTGTGGCGTCACGAACGTCCTGACTCGATCCTGAAGAAGAATTCCGCAAACAGGATGTGCTGCTTTGTCGTAGTCTCGGATCTTTTTGCGGTATCGAATTCTGGCCTGAAATGACGTATTAGTTTTCGAGGGATGGATTTTTGTAGGAACAGAATATTTTCACAAAAATATTTTGCAATAAATTCGGGAGTATTCGTTTCAATTTTTTCCGAATCAATTATTTCTGTTCTTTTCCGTACCCTTCGTACACAGAAATGACGAAACAATTGTAAAAATTGCTAGCGAATTTTCTTCTCTTTATTCGCTCTTTTGATCGGCATGAAAAAAGGTCAAATCCTCAGGGTTAAAAGGCTGAGTAAGGGCGGACACGGAAGGCATATGTTGGTCGACCTTAACCATCGCGTGTTTGCTTTACCGGCGCTCTTCCTTCGAAGAGTTCCAACTTTCCCTCAAACTGGGTTATACACCACTAAGGTTTCCGGTAACTGTCGTTCGTGGCTGTTTGTATGAGTACGATTTTAACGCCCAGTCGTGTGGAATTTGTGGACGATTATCACGAGAATTTTTGCCATGTCTGCTATGTCGAAGGGATTGCTTTTTTTTTTTCCACTGATACACGTGACTTTGTTGCTCGCAACTTTTTACGATATTATCAGAGCAAATTGCTTGTTTTACCAAACTTTTGCATTTGGACGTTGCTGAATACGAAGGAGTGTTTTCGTGTCGAGAGCAACCACGAAAAATCCGGGAGAATCTGAGCAAATTGAAATTCTCTGCGGCTTCAAATTAATTGCTCAGCTTCATTAGTGTGTTCAATTTTTTGGAATTCTTTCTGCGAAGCCTGTATCGATCTGCGATACACGGAACAAAAGATATTGGCACCCTTTCAGGAATTTCCAGAAATGCACGCCAAGGAATTCCCAGAAATATCAGTAGGCGAGTAACAAATTCTCAAGCTTATCGGAAGGCCATGATGATTCCGGGTGAAAAGTGAGGAGCTTCGTTGCAAAGGATAAAAATGAAAATCGTAATAGAATTTGCCAAAATTCGTTACCGAACATCGATCTTTAATATTTTGAGAAATGAAACTTTATGAAATTTTCTTGAACCTTATTTTCGATCGTTGAGCAAATCACATTGAAAATGTAAAGAAGTATTAAGTGGACACGATTATAATAAATAATAAGAGTAATGAATCGGTTAACGAAGCGATGGAAAAAAGGGAACGACTCGAAAGAAGGTGATCAGTACGAAGGGATGGTTAACGAGAGATAAAGAGGCGGATCAATCAATCAAAGTAGAAATTCTTGCCATCGTGGAGAGCCTCTTTCCTTTCTGTTCGATAAAGAGGGGAGAATGTAAATGAAATGAAATTCGCTTGACTCACCCCTCAGTGGAACGTGGCCATTTCTAAGAGGTGAAGATACGAGCCTCTCGTTTCTCCTCTCGTTTCTCTCGTCCTCCCTTTTGTCCCGTCCCTCCAATTGAGCGATTCGTCGGAGTGCATCGGCAAGAGTAGCGCGAAGACAAACTATCTCGTCCCTCTGTGCGAGCGATTGCCTCTCGAGATCAGCCACTCTGCCAAGAAGAGATCCAGTCTCGCATTCCAGCATCTCATCTGCAATGTCATTGAGAAGGCAAAGAAAAAAAATGGAGTTAGATGGAATAAAAAAGAGTCGCTGACAACGACGATCCCTTGGATCCAGTTTCAACAATTTTTTCATATCGCCGCGTAAATTAATGCCAACTGTTGATAAAAAAGATTTCTGTAGAAGAAAACTCGTCTCAACGGCTCTCGATGAGTATCCCGCTTCGTCTCTTCCTCCTTATATTTACCTTGGCAATAAATTATGCCTTTTTTTACCTCCTCGAGAGAATTCATTAGTCGACATTCCACGAGCGCTTTCTACATTGTAGATCCAACGATCGCGCGAAAAACGTGCCGAGTTGTTGGAGCGAGGGTGTCGGGACCGTTCCAACACCTTTTGCCAACACAAACACGCTGATTCGGCGTTTGAATTGCCGTCACAATTATTCACGAGGCAAAAGTTACGTCAGCTCATCGGGCGAGACAGTTTAACATTTTTTTCAGCAAACTATTCCGCTTTCCTAACCTTGCTGATCGACTTGAGGGAAAATCACAGAGCAAACACCACGTGATCCAGCCAATTCTCGTGGCACTGTTGTGAAATTTGTGCCTGATTCATCAGCGAGACTCTTCCTCTCGTAGTTTTGTAACTTTTTTCCTTTCTCTAATTGGATCCGAATCGAGCGTTTGTACGATGTGTTTGCATCAACTCCGGAGTACTTTTTGATAGAAATGGATAGTCGATAGAAAGTCGATCTATGCAGCTGGTTTTTTAGTTTCCGATTTCTATTAGAACTGTACGGAATGTTGTGAGGCGGGAGCAGGAATTTATTGTTTTCATTCAATTGGTGTGCATCCGTGAGAAATTTCTAACCTCGAATTCGAACCTACTTTTTACTGCTACTTGATAAACATTTGATCAGTTTCGTTGCAGTTTGAATAAACTAAATGGACATTTCGACACATATTGAACAGTCGGTAACTCACTCCAGGCTTGTTCCGCCTCCTCGATGGTGTCCATCATATCCGGCGTGGACATTGCGAGATTATTCCCCTCTCGCGATGACCCCGGACTTTTTTTTAATACGTTCAATTTATTCCGTCACGATTGAGCGTGGAAAAGAGAGCAAACTCCACGTCAGCCACATTTTGGCTCGTCTGCAATATCATTTTCGTTTTTTTTTCTCCATCCAAGAAGCACTTTTTCATTCCAAGAGAAAAAACACTGCGATTTATATCTTGGAGAATACACAATTTGGCACTCTCCGTATCGGGGTCACTGTTCGACGATCAAATATTCGGCAGATTTCCAATTTTTTATGCATCACTTTGATTTACACGCTTTTTTATCGATCGGTTTACACCGCCCGGTTACGTCCTCATAAATGTACTAAAAAAATGTCAATCCCCGTATCATCACGTGGAATTCTCATTATCAGCAACAGCTGAGCAAACTGCATTGGCTACGGACGAAAAAAAAAAATTAATCTCTTTAACTATCGTACTTTACACCGCGAATTCACGTGGCCAATTAATGATCGTTCTATTAATTTCGCCTTGCGTTAAGTCAGCAGAAGCATTGCCAACACTCGACAGCCGCACTAATAATCGTTTACAAAAATTAATTTTATCATTTGAAATATCAAAATAAAAAGAATTATATTTCCGATCACTGAATCTGCACTATTTATCAATTTCCATCATTTTCCATTGACAAAAAATAACTTTGACGTTTCCATGTTATACTTAACATCACTCTCGTGTGTACTGTACACAAATGTGAACACTTGCTTTTTTTTGCATCCCGTAAATCAACGTGACAAGTATTTTGTCAATAAATGAAAAATCGTACGATGAAATTAACACGTGTGCAGAATAACGCGTAAAATGAGATGGTACGATAGAGGAGGGCGATCGAGAGGGGAGGATTTACGCGGTTGTGCGAGACTCGTACGAGATCGAGAGACTTGGCACGAGTGATACGTGTGTGTATTACATTGCACACTCTCGGTCGGTTTTTTCCAACTATACGAGACATTATGTAACTCCCGAGTTGTATATCCTCGGCTTAGCTCACTTTGCGTCGTCGTGTGATACTTCGGTGGCGTGAAAACAAAAAAATTAAATTCATACGTTTCTGGTATTTCTGGATAGGCTTCTTCGTTGAGGCTTCTTTTTCCTCATCAATTCCGTACAGAATTACTCTTAACATACAAGAGTCTTATCTATCCTGACCAACTCTTGTTCTTTCTTTACTGTTTACAAATGTTTTCATTTAGTCACTTAATCACATCTACACGCAAATAATCCGATCTAATTACGAAAGAGCAAACGAAGAGAAATTGAAGAAATATAAATTCAAATGGCTGCTTTTCTGAATTTTATTTTCGTCTTAAAATGCGAACGTTATTTTCATAATGAAGAAATATTTACTGGTATAACCGAGTAGAGAGAATCAATAATTTTCTCGGACGATTCGACTAGTTCTGAACTGCTTCGGGTCATCAAAAGATAATCAACGGCCTCATTACGATCGAAGTAGAAAGAGCTGTGACAATAATCCACGAATGATTATTGGAGCTGTTTCGCTTTTGTGTAGCACGTTTGAAAATGCATGTGCTATTTTTTACATGTAAAATATACAGACAGTCCGAAGGGATAACGTTGCAAGCGATATATCGCGAGCGATATAGTTCCCAGGAAAACCGAGAGAAAACTTGGTGCTCGAGCAATTCTGCACGCGATATTGATCAAGCCTCTCGATCTCGTATGAGAGACTCTCCTGTTTGTCCTACAGTGAAAATTAATACCCTCGTAAATACTGCGATGTATTAAAACTCGTTACATCTAATTATTGTTTACTATGCAGTATGGAAAAGTGAAAACAAGCCCTTTGGAAAATACCAACAAGTTTATCGATGCTGTCAAACTCACGAATGCAATTGATCGTCTTCCCCTGTCAAGCAGTGCACGAGCTTCTTTTTTTCAAGTTTACTATGTATCACGTTTTGAGAAATTTGTATCGCGATGCTGCTGGAGATTATTATTCAACAAGCCACGAAAAGCGAGCACATAAGCAAGTTCACACACCATAATAACTCAACATACTGACAAATTGATTACAAATTTCGTGGTAAATATTCCCCGAACAATAATTTTCTAAATAGTAGGGAATGAGTGCCGATCATTTTTTCTCCCTTAGTGAATAATTTAGTGCACCGTTTGTCGGGATCACGATCGATTATCAATCAAGCATTCGAGTTTCTAAAAGCATATAAAAAATTGTACGAAAATGAATGAGTACTCGGGAAAAAAAATCAGATTAAATCTCCACATGGAGGCACGAACTGGAATTCGATATTATTTAAATAGGAAAAGATCTTTTTCGGAATAGTACATGGCATTGCCCTTGTGTGGTCATTGCCCCGTTAGGGGACACTATTCTTCTCTGTGGAGTGATATTTTTCTTCGAGTATTGACCACTCGAAGGGAATTCTACCTCTTGTCGCCGCAGACCCTGTTTCCGAACATTATTCGCACTGTTTTTTTCCAATTTAATTCACAGTTCAATTTATTTTTATTGTTTATGTTTTGTTTATGAATTATCTTTGTAATATATAATGAGGTGTCGTTGCACGTTTACGCGAGACTAACAGAAGGCTGGCGAACGATACAAAGGGTGCGCGAGCGTTAATGCGCGTACGAAACACGTGTGTTTTCCCCGTGGTCGCCCTGACGCTACTGTCAGTACAATCGTAGTGAGAGCCGAGGAGCTCCAGCTGCTTGGACACGATCAATACGTTCTAGATAGTTGAGATCGTTCAGATAACCCGGGTACGCACATGCACCGATGACCAAAACATCAAAACGGCTCATACTCCATTTTTTTGTCCCCTTATTTCGTTTGATGCATTTATTTATTGTGATGCAAAAATTTTTGTATGTGGATAAATAATTATAAATACAAATATAAAGTTCGCGAACCACATGAGCTGCGAGGTTTCACGCCGGGGATGCAAACGTTCGTCTTAACATTGGAGACATCTTTTTCACATAATTCTGTCAATAATCAACAAATTATTTGATTCAATGTGCATTCGAGCCATTCCACGGTATTTTCTGGAATTCTTTTGCCAAAAAAATTCAACCTCGTCCCAAAATGAGTCTCACGAATGACAAAAATGTAAAAATCACCGTGGATGATGTTTGGAATTGAAAACTAGGAAAATCAAACGAAAAATGGTGTTGGATGGCTCTCATGAAAAACAAAAATAATCAAGGACATACGAAAGTCATAAAAATGTAAATCGAACCCTCAGGGATCGATTTCCATGAAGTTAAATTTTGCTTTTTTTGATTCTTTGGAATTCGAATCATCCTTGAGCGATCCTACCGAATAAATGACAAGATCCTGTCGGCGCAGCGGGAACGTGAGCAAAATCGTTCGTTTCCGGTCCGCCGTAGTTGAGGCACACCTCGACAATAAATTTTCTCCGCGCTCAATTTTACGACTGCAGTGAAATATTCGTCGACGATTGTGCGCACAGTTTTTCACCCACTTGNCGTCGACGATTGTGCGCACGGTTTTTCACCCACTTGCTATGTTAATAATCGTACGCAATAATTTGCCTGGGGGTAGTGAGACCGCATTATTTTTACAGAACGAAAAAAATGAGCGAAAAAACGTGCCGGTGCATGAGCAAGCGGTCACCCAACCAAGTAGTGGCCACGCACGAGGTTAACTCCCTCTAACCAATTAAATTCTTCCCTTTAGATTTTGTCTGAATTATCATTGTTATTATTATTATTCCAGTTCGCACTAAAATAATTATAACAATGTTTTTCTACCTGAGTGAAATATTTGTACGGCTCAAGTCCGATGGAGCGTAAGGCTCGTTATTAACGGCAAGATGCAAATGCTAATTGCTCGTTGAGCGAGAGACTGGAATCGCTTGTGTATCCGCACATCGGACATGTTTTCAAACAATATTCAACGCGCCGTCGTTCTTTACGGCTGACAAGCCACCCCCGCGTGCGTTCTTTATCGCACACTGCACATTAAATGCGCTTGCAAAAGGAACCATGAAAGAAGCCACCGAGTCGCTTGATCCAATTATCGGCAGGGTCAAACGAGAAACGTTGGTAAACATATTTTTTTCGCTCGTTTTATCTCCCTGACTCCTGTCAGCTCTTCCTGTCTTTGGCCAATTGTGTCTTTTCCTAACACGTGACTGAGCTTAGTGCCACATTGTTGATATACCTCAGTCGCGTTTGATGTCCATTCGAAAGTTATCGAGCTTGAGTCTCTCGTTTATTTTTAGCACTGTTTAGATCGGTGGGCGTTACTCGTGCATGGTTAGTGCTAAATATATCTATATATATATATATGTATGAAACGTATACAGAGTGTTACAAAAGAAACGCGGTGGATCGTTGCCTTGAGGCAATTTCTTGTGCTGTTTTTCGTAAAACATCGAAATGTCGATTAATAATTTGTAATTATTCGTTGGAACAAGAGAAAAGCGCTCAAGGATTTTCTTCGCGGCTGACAACACACCGCCTTAAAGCTCGGCCACTACTTTTGCAACATCTTGTAGATATTCTTATGCATACATATGTAAACGATGTCAAAGGGCAATCACGTACGTATATAATTGCTGGACAGCCCGATAATCATAACAGGGATGCCCAGAGGGCTCTAAAGTGAATTCCCCATGGCGTAATTATTAAATCTGATTGGAGATAAAAAGCGTAAAATATGAGAGAGGCTCGGAATGTTGCCGGAGAGGGTGTGAGAGAGAGAGCGAGATCGAGAGAAAGCCATCCGCATATTTAATTACATAGTGTCAAGATCGCAGAGTGTTAAATCCGTGCTCAGCCATCTGAACCGTTATCGTGCAAGCTCTTGTACAGGTTTTTCGTAATTCCATACGACATCACTCGGAATACCAAAATTTTGAAAGAAACTCTAGGCAACGATTTGCTGATTATATTTTTTCTTGTATTCACGGTTATTTATTATATTTCTGCTCTTTTTGGCTTTGCGAATTTTGTAACAAGGCGCGAGATCGTGTCTCTTTGTAGCCAATTTATTGGCAGCAAGAAAACTCAAAGAGGCTGTCAAATTTTCTAAATTTCCTGACGAAAAAACCGCGTAGCACTATTATTGATAGTCAACGATCTTGTCGTTTTTCAGAAACTGCGTAAAAAATTAACATTTCGTCAAATTTAGCTAAAAATCTGCAAGTCAATGCCGCCTCATCGTTGATCAATCATTCCGTAGATATCCAGAATAATAAAATGTATCAAATGGTAACAAGATCCACTGGGATGATGGAAGGAAACAGGCCGGATGAGCCAGACACACCTTGCGATCGCGTCATTCTTCCCTGTACTGCCTTGAATGGCTTGCATAATAACTAACCGATCGCGGACGTGCCCATGATTCTTCTCCGAGTGCGTTTACGTGCATGAATATACAGTGATACAAATCTCAATCTTACACGACCTGGCATATCCGTTCGGTTCGTCGATATAACGACCTTTAATACACTTGTCGATCCCTCGACCTTGATTTTCGAGAAAAAACCAATACACACACGATTTTTATGGGTAATCTCGGAAGGTGTGGAACCAATTGTCTAAAAAGATGAGCTAATCGCTTTAACGTCTTTACGAAGCAGGCAAGATAGATTGCTTCCATTTATATCGAATACTGATTGATGGGAAAATCGATACCTCCAAAGGGATATTTATCATCTAAGCCCATTTGGGAAATTGATCTGCAATTTTCATTTTACTTTACACAAGACGCTCGATGTGAAGAACCTCATAATCGCAGAAAGAGAAGAAATTCATTTTTCTGAATTTATTTCATTTAAAAGAAAACCTCATCGAAAAATAAAACTTTTTATTTTATTATTTCATTTTAACAAACACCCAATCTTCGGGAAGATTAATTATTTTGCTGTTTCCGTAAATATGCATTAAATTTTAAACATTATCGTTGTTTTTCATTAAATAATACAGTCAACCAGTAAGAGGACCCCAATTTTCTAAACTAGTTGATTTTTTGTTGAAAGCAATATACTTTCCCATGCCGTATCCTCAATCAAGTACCTATGACTCATCCGTGCCTCAATTTATCTACAACGGCGAGTAGATCGTTGATGGAGATTTCCCAGTTCCCCGACAATGATAAAGATCTTTCAGAATTTTGTAGAAGGATACAGCGATTTGCGATCTTCAATCTCGGCATTTCCTGTCATTGAGATTCCATTAGCCTTGTTATGTTATTTCGCCCAGAAAATGAGTTTCCAATCGTTACATCGTTTCCATTTAGTCTCAGTTACAATGACTTTATACTTTTGTGATGCAGGAGAATGTACAGAGTCGCTCAAATCGACGAACCGAGAGCAAATTTAAAAAATATGAGCAAAGTTTCGAAACGCAAAAAAATTACAAAATATGATTAAATTTCTACTCAAATTGAAATTTTACTCTTTTAGCAAGATTTACATTTCCAGCGATTCTCAAGGAAACGGAAAAAATTGAATTTTTCATAATATTCTTTACTTTTTATTACAAAGTATAAATTTCCGTTGTAACTGGAGCCAGCAAATAATTTTTGAGTTACAAAATAAATGAAAGAAAAATTGCTATCCAGAGTTTTCAAGTGTTGAAACTTTCTTGGATGTGAGTTAACCTTCCAAACCACTTCTAATTGAAATTTGAACGCTCATTAGTGTTAAGACGCCGTGGTAATTAAGAGGCATCCATAACGAGGACGCTGACCAGGCAATCGCACAGTAGCTCCAGTCTCAATTCTTGAAGAATTTGTGAAGTTGCTTGGTTCCATTGTAAATCCATCGCCACGATAACGTCGATCAACGTAAACGTATCGAAGCTATTTTAAGATGGACTTTGAAAAACGAGTCATTTAATTTCGATCCTTGGTCTGGTACATACGAAAGCAAATTCAAGTCCAGCAGACTGTCACTTTATTTTCTTTTACCACGAACATTTATTTCTCCGATCAAAACAAAATCGAATCCTGTCATTTTTTCAGTTTCAGGAGCAAAGGCAGGGAATTTGCTTTCATCTCATGATGATACCCTAGAAATACTTATAGCGAGAGTAAGAATAACGATAAGAACTTTTCAATTTACCCATTTCCTGACACGCGTCGTAAGTTCGATGCCCGTTTACGCGCATCGTCGATCACGGAGTTTTTCTCTCATAGTTTTTTGGCACCAACGCTCTCACACATTCGCGTTTCTGGAATCTGAAACAAAAAATGAAATTCATGAAAAGTCGTTTTCTGGTCAAACATGAAAAGTTACTCCAATGACGAAGCAAATGTTTTTGCAATCTGTAAAGCTAATTGCTGGTTTGCATGAAAACTTCCAGGAACCGAAAAACATTGAAGTTGCGTTGAAAGTATAGCGACGTAACTTTAATTTATCATCGGAAACAATTTTTTCTACAATTTTTGGAAAATCTGACGTATGCACCAATTTTAATTTCATTTCATTCGTCCATTTTTTTTCACATTAAATAAATTCTATTCTTTATTTCGATTGAATTAAAAGAAATATTAGTTCATGGAATCGGATACATCGAAATCGAGAGTTTTCTGTTACGCGACGCTTCGTCGACGATACGACGAGTTTGTAACGGAGAGGCTTGCCCCCAGGTTGCATAGAGTGTGCGGATAGTGCACTCAAACATTTCTGGCTTGCACTCTCTTGCTCCGGCGTGTGTAACACAAAACCAGTAAGCATTGACCCGTCCGGAAGATTGCCTTATTGGTCGAGATCGCGGTGAGCTTGTTTATTTTACTCTTTAAAGGTGTAACCCAGAATGGTCCATACGTATTATATACACGACGCGAGAGTATGTACAGACAGAAAGATCTTTTGCAGTTTTTTGCTGCCACCCCAACACACATATATACATAATTAGGGTTGTAGCAATACACAAGTATATACGTAGCAAAAACAGCAAAAGACTCAGCGTTTTCTTGATCTATCCATCACAGAAATAAAACCATATTAAGAATCTTGGGCATTACTTCAACTTGCACAGATTCAGAGTTCGGTGATAAGATTCAACGGACCACGAAGAAAATAGAGTCAACAGTATGTACGAATGAAAATTGAATAGCAGATCCGATCCGCAGTCAAATGTTCTTCTCCGGTGAGAAAAGAGTAACGTGCAACTTTTATTTTCCTCAAAAAGTCATCAGTGTCGAAGGAAAACGCACACTACGATTTTTTACAACTGCGCATGCATATTCGATTCACCACAGTTCTAAAAATGTCGTTATAGCTGTCACGCAATAAATTAGGTATATAAACACGACGCACTATTTCAGTCGCATTATTGTGACAAAACTATTCCGCCAAGTGCTGCGATTCGAGAGTGTTGAGTCTAAATGCGACGCTATTTGAATTAAAGCTCGCCCTCTCTCGTGGCCTCTTTTAATCCATGAAAATCCATTCAACGTGATAAATTCCCGAGGACGCGAACTTTATGGCTGTGAATACGAGAGGTTAGTTGTAGCGGAAAGCACACTATTACGAGCTTGGAATCCGTGTGGGCTCTGTGCAAATGTAATTCCAGGCTTGGCGTACAGAGGCTGTCCCAAAAGTCATACTAGAAATATGGCGGGCCGAGAAATTTCAGGAGAAAAGCCCTCAAACTGTTTTTTCTGCAATTTAGCAAAAAAATAAAAAATCATTATTAATGATGGCGAACGAGATGGAGAGTTGGGCAAAAATTGACTAACACGCTGAACACGTATGCGCTGTGTCTTGAGGGCTGAAGAACGCTTCTCGCACTCTACGCTGCTTCGCTAATTAGTCTATATCTCATTATCCGTGCATAATGGTAAAAAAGTTAATCAAGTTTTTCAAACCCTCGCAGGAATACTTTCCGGACACTCTATATCCTGGTATTCAAAATGCTCAAACTCGCACCGAGATCCATGCGGTCTCGCGGAGAGTGCAAGTCGAGTGCACCGCCGGTGACGTTTGCACTCCTGCATACCATCGCCTCGACCCACCGGTTTATGCCCTCAAGCCTCCACCAGTCCCTAGAGAGCCACAGGTGTCGCTCTCGCCGTTTATATTAAAAATATATGTATACGACCGAGTTTATGTTTTTCATTACGTATTCCCCGAAATGCGACACCACCATAATCGTTTTCGTGCTATAAATATTGTAACGAAGCATAATCCAAGAGAAAAAGCATGAAAATACAATAAATGAAACTCGCGCGACCGGTCAAACACGATGGGAACGCTTTTCGTAATCTGATGAACCACGCACGACTAAAAAATATATGTTTGGCCATAAATTTGAAAAAAAAAAAAATTGTCACATTCGAATGTACAAACTCATAGGGACTCTTGCTCAATTTTTATGGTTTAGCAAAATCATTTACGCTTCAAAAACATGAAAACGAAAAAAAAGTTGTGGTTTTCTAGAAAGATTATTGAATTCTAACAAATATTAAAAATCGAACCGGTCGATCGCGTTCCCTCCACGAATCCTGTACTTTTTGGTTAATTTTTTTTTCGTTTAATTTTCCATTTGCAATAATTCAAATTTATTATTATTCTTTCGTAAATCGGAACATTGGACCCAGTCATAATATTCGTTCGGTTTCGCGACGTGAATAACTTTTCAAGTACAAGGACGTGCGCGAAGCCGAAGGCCAGATTCGAAGTCCGATTGGACGTGTAAAAAGAGTCTGTCGTCTTCTCATTTAATTCCTGCACAGTGGACAGAGTAATTTCCAATTCACGTCTCGTTGATATGTCGAATCTTTATCAGGAATACGAGACAGGCTGCCAAATTTGTCCGAGCTCTGGTCATCGAACGAATATCAAGTTTCTGGCTGCTCAACATTTCAATGTTCAGTCAAAAGTGTGCCTATTTTTAACAACAATTTTCTCCAATAATTTCAATAATATTCCCCCAGTTTTGAAGCGAGTCAACAAATCAACAATTTATTTAATAATAGCAAAAGTGAGAAAGAGACGATAAAAGTATAGAGTGTAATAAAAATAACAGTCCTGATTAAAATGCTTCTTTACCAACGTGCTTCCATGAAGGTTCTAATTCGTTTAAACGTTCGATCGATTATCAAGTCGATAAAATTTCATTCAGAAGCAGCAATTTCCATCGTAATGAAATGGCAGTTTCATTTCTCCATTTAAACAAGAATCTCGTTAATACGTTCACTTAAAAAGTGAGTATATTCGCTCTCACGAATAATGTAATTATAATGAAAAGCGGTATTCAATTAATTAAGTCATGAATATGATTAGCACTGCTTGGAACAGAGGACTTTCTTTTTTCTCAGTTAACTGGATCGTCGTCGTTAGATTCGAGGAATAGTAGATATGGAAACGTTGGTTCTTGTATCGGGTTTAAAAAATCGCGATAAGTGGATGATAATTCTGTACAATTTGCAAAATTTTTTCACCAGGCTGTGAAAAAGCAAGTTTCACAACTAGATCGAAGCATATAGAAATTTATGTATTATTTTACGAAACTTGAGAAGGGGATCGAGTTATTGGCACGAAATTGCTATCCAGCAGATGTTCGAGGTCGCCTCATCTTTTAATATTAAATTCGTTACGCTTGCCAGGTGAATATTAGTCACGTCGAAATTAAAGCGAGATGATTTTATTCTTCGCAACGTCGATAGAAACATCAAATCGTTCCGTCAATACGATCGAGAGCATGAGAAAATCTGCGCTTTATTATTTCTCAACATGCGATATTAGAAAAATAATAAATCCCCATAACGATTGCAGACGGAAAATAACCACGTGGCGATTCCACCGAAATCTCATAGTAACGATGTTAATGAACGTACATTAATTAATGACCTGCACCATTATTCGTAGATTCAGTCATAATACCATGAAAACAATAATTAGCACTGGAAAGTCTGATCGAAACGTACGTGGCCAAATAGATCATAAAAATGAGAAATTCTGTCACGTACGAAACGAGTGGGACATCATTATTTCGACTGCTCTAAAAAGACCGACCTCACCGACCGCAGAATTTTTTTTTTTTTCATCTTTCGCTGATCGAATCATTAATAAAAAAAATACCAGAATGCAGTAGTCACTGGACTTTGTGATTTTTGTTGTTACACATATATATCTCGATCGATACATCGAGTCCAACGATCCGTCCCGAAACGCTTTTTCATTGAAGAATTAAGGGGTGGGAGGGAGGTCCCCGATATATACTTTTACCTCTCTCGTTGTGGCTGGAAAGTGGGTCACGGCTTGCAAAATCGGTTCGAGTCGAATATATATACATATGTGGCTTCACAACAGCGAAATTCGTCACGAGACGCAATTCCCGATGACTGTCTACTCATGTGATCCATATTGTAGACTAATCTATATATGTATGTTGTTCACGTAGTGAGTTGCAAAAAATGTGCGCCAAGATTGAATCAGATGTAGACTCGAGTCACTCGGTAAAAAAGAAACAGGAGGGCTCTCACGTTGTACCATTTATTATTGTTTTATTATCGTTACGAAGCATGTCAAAGCGTAACAACGTGCACACGAGCCACTATTTGCTGAGTGATCGACAATTTTTATTAATTCGTCATTTTTTTTCACCGAAAGGAAATTCCAAGGGAAATTCAGCAGCGATGAGCACATTGAACGGAAAGGCTGTGTAAGTAAAATTGTCTAATTTTTCAAACGATTTTTATAAACCGAATTAGGGCTTCGAAATCGTTGAAATTTTTCTGTATCCGAGTTACTCGGAATAACCAAAAATGTGTAGGTTTTTGAAAAGACTGGTAGGAAGACAGCGTCGACTAAAAATTGCACCAATTTTGTACAAGTGCGTGCAAATTGGAATGGAGAACTCGTCGAATGTCTCTGTCGTCGCGTTTCCTTTGGAGCCCCGCGGTGCATTCCAATCGCGTACGAGCTCTCGTCTGTGTGATTAGAAAAGTGCTAAAAGCGATGACGCTGTCTCGGTAGCAACAAGAGAGCGTGGCGAACTCTCGACGACGTAAGACCAAACGACAAAAATATTACGAAAAGTCCTTCTCCCACACGTTTTTATTTAACGCTCGCTTGACTATAAACTTCGGAAATACTGCCTTGAATCATCATCCGCATTTTATTACCTCGCATTATTGTAAACCGGTATTCTCACTTTATAAGTCAACTTCCACTTGTACATCCTCAAGTGTTTGTTTTTTTCCTAATTCCATATTAGACGCGCGATGTTTTGTCGCAGTAACGATTTTCAAAAAATTTGTCGCCTCGCGCATAACTTGCAGAAATCTGCTTTGCCACTGTTTCATCCGGGTACACGTTACCGGCGAGAAAGGTGGAGGAGGAGGTGGACAAGGAGGAGGTCAGTCAACTGCAACGCGCGCACTCACGCGGGCGCTCATACAGTCACCACTTTGCGTTACAACGCGTTTTGCATTTGCATCCTCACAGGCGTAGGATTCGAGTGTATTCAACGTGAAATTCACCACGCCATAGGAAATCCGAGCGATATTATCCCTCACGTTGGTGGAATTCTGATCGTTCAAGTCACCATATTTCTCTCCGTGTTTGGAACCGTTCAAAGTTATTGTTGTGTTATATAAAGTTCGCCTTATGATTCGCTCGTTGCTCTCATGAAAAAAAAAACGAATGCTTCTCCTTTTATTTATTAAATAAACAATTCTTTTCACTCACAAGGATTGTCAAGGACGTTGATTTGAAAATTTTGCTTGAACATTCAAAATTTCTCTGCGAATGCCAAATCGATTTTTCTCAAAGTGTCGGAGTTTATTCAAACAAACACCCGGTTACCTGTCAAAAAATCCACACGCGGCTCCACACACTCCTCATCGAGATGGACTCGAAAAAATTCGTAAGAATCCCATTCGCAATGAAATAAAAAATCTTTGAAAAACTACTACATATCGTAGAAAATGTCAAAAGCTCAGGTATTTCATTTTCGAGAACCCGTTCATCGTCGAGTAAATAGAAATAGACATGAGTAGTCGTCGCGGTGTAGTGACGCAGAGATAAGAATGCTCATTATCGTCGTGTCCTCGTGACGACAATAGGTGAAGAGATCGCGATGAAAGAAAAAACAAAAGAAAAAGAAAAAAGTAGTCATGCATGGAGCACGTACACTATTCATCCAGGAAAGAAGAAACAGGAGAGGCGAGAACGAAGAGAGAAGATCTTCTCGTGTTGTTGCACACGGGAAGATCGGAAAGGGGGAAAAAAGATCTCCTTTGCACGAGTATATAGAAACACCGTGTGTAGCGTCGTCACGGTTATCGCGGTTCCGTGGGAACGGAACTCAGGAACGTGACCTCCTACGCCATGGTGATATGTCCTATATACATAAATTCATTATAAAAATAATTTTTTTTTCAAATCCGAAAAAACGGTAACGTTCTCAATGAATTTCGGTAAATATCAATTTACACTAAAACCTGAAATGCTAATGAAAAAATAACTCCAGTAGTAATTAATTGAAAGAATATAAATCCTGAGACCCAGAGATTTATCGGGCGTCATTAATAAATCCAGAAGGTAAAAAAACTTTTTTTGTTCATTCAAATTTCGACCGTGATTAACTCCGACAAGGAAGACGTTCAAACTTGAGTAACTGATACCAAATAATAGAGAAAAATGAAGTTTAGACGTGAGACATTTATTATGTTCCATTTTGTTCGTCAAGATCTTCTCCATCGTCTCATTTGCATAATGTGCTCAATGTTTTCGTTCTCTTCTGAGCAATTGCCCTATAAATTACCGAGAAATAATTGACACTTTTCATGCCCTTGGCAAATTAATAATGCAGTACAATTTGCAATAATAAATTGGCATAAAAGTCATAATCATGATAAACACTGTATTTCGCTGAATTTTTAACTAATCGAGCCTGAATTCTTGTTAAGATGAAATCGAATAATGATAATGAATATCCCGATAAAACGTGGAACGCAATTACAGTGACAACCTATGTCGTTTCGGGGAAAAACGAATTCTTGACTTAAATTATTACGATACGCGTGGATGAGGGCGATCGGTAGCATTTCATTAATTTTTTCCTTTTTTCCATCAATATTTCAAACTTTATCGGATCATCGTGTTTCTACTATCACAATGACTCTTTTTTTTTGAGAGTAAAAAGAATGAATCATCTCGTTGTGTACGTGTATCGTGTACGTGATGATGTTCGCATATAAATATTAAAATTTTTATTCGTTCATTATCTAGAAAGTCTCTGGGAATATTTGATCACGTGTTTTATGGCGTATTAGTATTACGGAGCCAATTTCGAGCGGTAAGAGTATCAGACAATAACGTCCTCTCGATAGTAATCTCGCGAATATTCGCTTGTTTTGATTGAAGCGATATTATCGTACGAGTCGTTGAAATTTTGAGAAATTCGACCATGAACGCAATGATTGATAATATTTACATGTCCTCGCTAGCTGAACGGACAGGCGCTGCGTATTTTTCGAATTCTTGCGGACCCAAGAACCTGTCGCTTTAGAAGATTCAAATATTTTCGTAACGAGACGTACTACAAAATACTTATTGAAAGATGGAAAATCTTCAATTCGATCCAAAGACTGTTTGCTGTAAATATTTCGTGAAAAAAAAAATACAACAAAGTCTCAATTTACAAGATTCAAGAATAATTAGTGAAAGGCGATTTTTGTCAAATTAACGTTGATCCGAAATTTGAAAGTTAGTCACATCGGTAGTTTAATTAATCAACAATAATTCAGGTATGAAAAATAATTGTAATCACGATTTGAATGAATTTGGAAAATATGAAATTATGTCCATTTATTGCTTTATTATCAATTACTTTGTTATTACGTTTATTGCAACTTTATAGTTTGTACGCACCGTAAATTCGTAACGTCACTTCCTGCACAATAATTTGCTCGTTAACAGAAGAAAAAAAAAGCAATATTTCGTCGACAATAAACAGAAACTGTTGCGATGGAGTTTTGAATCGAAACTCCACTCGGTTCGGCGCGCGTCAGTAATAATTACGTGAAATTATCAAATTCCGCAAATATGAGAGTTTCGTACGAAAAAACAAAGACGAAAAAGCAGTCTAGACGCCCGGCGTTCCCAGTTCCGGAAGTCGTAGCGTCGGCCACAAAATCTATTTTAGACCGTTTTTTTTTTTTCAAGTCAATAGAAAAATAGGCAACAACTTGGTTTTCGTAATCGAGCGGAGAATTTTCAATCCGTAAATCGTTGGATTTTTGACTTGATATTTGTCATTGAGATTTTTACAGTAGCTGCGAAAATAAAATCGAATTTTCGAAGAGTATCGGCCGGACCGATGTAACTGGCGGAGAGTCGCGAGTGTACCGCGCGGTCGAAACCCCAGCCAGGTACTGTCGAGGCCAACAGGTGAGCCGTGCCAACTGTTCGGGCCCCAGTGACGTAGCGAGAAACTCTCACAGGGTATCTTTAATCGCATCCAAACATTATACATTTGTTCGTAAACACCGGAACACATGTAAACATGAAAACTCGTTACAATATTCTGTAGAACTCAAATCCAAAGCAGTGAAATTTATTTCATTTGAATAAATAAATCAATCAATTACTTTTTGGTAATTACTGTCGAAAACAAATATGCAATTTGCTTCATCGTATTTCTCGTGTTCGGCAAATGGGCTCGTCAAGCATTGTTATACGAAAAACATTTTACGATGAAGAAAATATTGGCGATTGTTAGGTTCACATTCGAACACGTAGTGATTGCGACTTTTTAGGCTTAACATCAATTTAAATGGCTCATTAAATTTCAATTCGAAAATTAACAAAAAAAAAAACGTTTCAATTATATCGATTAATTTATTTCAAGAGCATCTCGTTGATCGACCGTCAAAATTTTGCAGTAAAATTCTATCAATTCAATGTTAATTAATTATAGCTGAATTGTTACGCAATCAAATGTGTCCATCATCAAAATCAAAGCATCTTTCGTGCAGACTTCTCAGTTTGTACATTCGATTATAATTTTTTATGAAAAATATTCGCTTTCAAGGTCTCGTGAAAATTGCTCATACAACTGTGGACAATTAAAAACATAACGAGAATTCTTGATCAATTTACAGGAGACCTCTCTGTTGTAACGACCAACTCAATGGTTGAAAAACCGCAGACGCGATGAAGCAATAATCGACGAGAACGTTCAGAAAAATATTCACAAATAATTCCCACAGATAAACGAAAACTCCGATTTTTAAAATAATAATTATAGAAACGAACAGCTCGCCGACGCACGAGCCTCGAACACGAAATAGTATCAAGGTTTTTCTACATTATCCTTCATTGATAAAGTGCACTCAAAGTTAAAACGTCGGTCGCTCGTACGCAGCCATCTGGCGATAATTTCCAAAAGCTCTAGCTCTCGCTGATAACACAATAATGCAGCGAGCACTTGGATCTCAGTGCATCGTCGATATTCAAAATCCTCTTTCAATATTTTTCTCACAATGAGTCGTTGTTTTTATTCCTCGTTCGAATCAAAGCAAAGTTTCCAATCTGCCATATCTCTGGACCGTGTGAGAAAGTCATTTAAAGCTGAAGAATAGAAGTCGTTGGAGCTGTTCGATCGTGTGATAAAATAGTGGCGAATTGAATCGTATGTGGGTCACGTGAGAGACGTAACCTCCTCATTCCTTTTTTCACTTGTATATATTTTTATACACATGTAAATATATAGGTTTTTATTGTTTGTGTGTTTTCAGCTGTCAGCTTGACTGCCAGCGTACTTTCTTTCATTCGGAAGAGCTATAACGTTAAGTTTCTATCTCCCTCCTTCTCATTCGAAGAGAGCGAGTCACTTCCGCTCGCTTTATTCTGTGTGATGCTTGAAACTCGTGACTTAGATATAAAACCCCTAATTATTGTCTAAAGTAACATTACACGTCTCTGAGTATAATCTCACCGGAAGTCGTGGTCCTTTGTGCGCTTTTTTTTCTTCAATCCCAAATTGATTATTCTTGATTTTCATCATTCCAAACTTCCTCATTTACGATTCATTCCAGTCGAATATTTTTTATTAATTTCCAACGAATTTTTTGCTGGCAAAGTTCCATGAGAATTCGCCGAACAACTGGAAAGTTTGTTTTCATTTTGTAATAAATCTAATATTCTTCTGCGAGAGTAAACAAAAATCGAGAAAAATTGGGAAATCGATATTTCGGAAAACTCGCAATCGATTGGAAATTTGATGCATTTTAAAGTTTTTTCTGGCTATACCCGAAGTTCAGAAAATTTCTGGAGACTTTTTTACGATTTTTTGTTCATAAATTAATTATCATCTTTGGAAATTCTCTCCCTAAGCTCATTTACTCTGATAAGGGTATGGCGTAACACGAGCTGCGGTGTCCGAGTGGTTAAGGAGTTGGACTCGAAATCCAATGGGCTTTGCCCGCACAGGTTCGAATCCTGTCCGCAGCGATTTTTTTTTTAATCATCTTTCGATTTCCGTGAATAAACACATTCGACAACGATGATTGGCCAATCTTTGTGTCCGCATGAGTAATTTTAATGGTAATTGCAGACTCGAGATCGTATTTTCATTTTAATGCAAAAATCTTTCGTTTTTATTTGCCAATTTCCAATAAACGATGTTAAGTTTCTTATTTGCAGCAGTACGAAATAAAGAATTGGTAAAACATGCTCCACATTCAATCAATTTCTCATTTCCAATCATACTGACACAATAAAGTTCGGAAAAAAAAGATTTTTTCAGGTCAAGACAAAACAATACGGAGGATTCGAGATGTCGATGCAAAAAAATAAAGTATATTTCCAAATTACAAATAATCAAAGTAGATCGCAAGTTACAAATGCAAATATTTTCAGTGTGTTTCCTAAAGAGCAGGGAAGAAAATAATACACCGAGTAAATACGTGCTAGCAGACGTACGAATTTTATTCCATGAAGTAAGTTTGAAATCTTAGCGGACATAATTCTTCTACCAGAAGGAAAAATTGGTTGATTTATTATTGTTTTTGAATTTTTATTTCGAATATGAAGCAGCATGCGTGACCAGGTTCCGTAGGGTCTTCAATAACCCACTTGACGTCGTACTGTCTCTGAAAAGAAAAAAAAAAAGATGATTACAGTTCGAATCGAGAAAAAAACGTACAAGGATATTTTCGAAATTCGTGGATACAGTTTTATGTTAAAAAACACACGCACACACTTCATTTCAAAGGGCCTGAAAAATAAGCAACGAACGTCGTGATGCTTGCTAATTTTTAAGAGCTTGAATTTGAGTCGTTTAATTGGTTGTGATCAAAGGATTCCTCTGCCCTGTAATTTGTTTAATAGCTCCTCTTTAAACGAAGATGTTCACTTTGCATATGTGTACAAATCGTAGACGTATTTATTACACATGTACAGTATTATTATCGAGCATTCTACACCGTTTGATTGACGGTGATTTATCAATTAACGGAGGGCGCCGACCTTGTAACAGTTCTCATTTTATGCACGCTCTTATGTGCGCTTCCTTCTTTTCACTGTTAATTAATATTGAACAACTCTCATCAAGGCTGACGTATATACGAGGCTTTGAAGTTTCCATTCGTCGTGTTAACTACCCATTAGATTTTGCAATTACGAATTACCAGAGGTTACTTATCTTCCTCAATGTCAATAAGCTTTGATAAGGAATTGGCTGTCAGAGACAAACGAAATGAAACTTATGAAGATACAAAAATTATCCGAACAATTTGCCACTCACTAATTCTTTATTACCGAAATATTTTTATCTAAATTTCCAATCGATTCGCCATAAAGAATTTACAAATATTTTAAACAGTGATATTGATTTTTCTATAATTGACCATGCGAATCCGGAAGCTTCTTCATTTTAAGGAAATTGGAAAAATTAAAGAGATCTATGTACTCTATGCCGTTTACACATTTTTAATACGAGGTCAAAATTGTTTGTTCAACGAGAGTTTATTATTGAAGATGAATTGCTTTTTATAACGTGTATCCAAAGTTTTATGTAAGTGGCGACGATTTACACCCTGTCGACTCAACATTAATCTTTCTTAAAACTGATCCAACGTAAGCTCGGCTTAATTATGCTAATCTCTTGGGGAATCCCTTTCTGCGTAATTGTCTTGAAAACAGTATGGTATTTAAAATAATATCGAAAGACTCTCGTTCACGAAGAATAATGGTTTTATTTCTTTGCTCGAACTCTTGGAATTTTCTTCGTGCCCTTTCTTTTTGTGCATGGCAGAATTGATCAACGTCACTTGTGTTTTTATTCCAGAGTAAATTACTTTGTCCTAATTAAATGTAATGCACGGATCTCATGATTTTGTTTTTGTGCAAAATATTAAAAATTCACACGAATGCTGTCATTGCTACAAATAGTTTTTTTTTTTCGCTTTTATACGAATCGCGCAAAAATAGCAAAGAGTTGAAATTAATTTACATCACACGCCCCATGACGAGTGGAACATGAAAAGTTATTGAGCATTGTACTTACGATTGGATATTTCTTGGAAATTGGAAAATCTTGACGATAGGTTTGTTTTTGATCAGCGACGACTGGACAAGGGGTTCCGATACAGGCATTATTTTCCATACCCATGAAAGGGATTTCCAGCATAGCGTTTACCCAATAAGCTTTTCCCTCGAGAGTCGTAGCCCCAAAGTCTGAAAATAATTATGCAAATTTTATTAATTAGAACGTGATACATGATTTCATTGAAGGTTAATATGAAAAACTGTTCCCTTCAGTTGCATATTAATACAATATTATTTTATGGACACCCTTTTTCTAATTTGGAATAAATTTTTCAATTTTTAATTTTTAGTTATTAATTTTTGAATTTTTAATTTTAAACCAAACGTCAAAAATACGATCATGTGGCACAATGTTTCATTGATTGGTCGGGGCGATACTTACTCGGAGTGTAGTCGAATTCGAGCGAAGCGTTCTGACCACGCTTCAAACGACATGGCTTGTTTTGTGCTGCTTCTTTGCAAGGATTAATGCGGACTTCGTGGATGGCGCACTTACTCGGAGCATCGGCTACGCATTTTTCAATTTTCATTAAAAACGAAATACTGAATGAGCAAAATTTCACTTTATTCTTCAAGTACACACTTTGCGAAGGAAAAAAAACTAGACAGGTGGGACTCCGAGCTCTGGCCAAGTTTTAAGTGACAAATATTCCAGTTTATCAAAATTTCGGCGTAAAAAATTCGGTCACAGAGTTGAAAAGTTTATCAGGAAAAATTTATCAACGTATTTGAAGATGTTGCGATTGTGAAATCACTGTGTCTTGGGTATCCCAGACCCCAAGTGTACTTTAAGGATAAAACGAAAAATAATGCACAGATCGCTGTCGCGATTTATGTGAACTCGGAAAACAAAAATGTATCCTTCCGAAAGAACGAGGAAACAAATTGATTTACTTTTATTATGCATCGATGGTTTTTTTCTCGCGTTTTACTATTTTTTTGTTTAAACTTACGATTCTCTCGGGGACACTCTCTAAATGATGAGATTTCAGCGTGGACTATCGAAAAAATCGAGAGCAAAACGATGCCGTAGAAGGCGATTTCACGAGCGTAACCCGACATTCTCAACGTACAGTTTGAATCGAAGTGAGCGAAATCTTATGCGGTGGTCAGTATTGTATGAGCTGATAAAAAGGAGCTTGGTAGGGAGCATAGGTCAATTGAGATAGTATCTCGTGGTCGTCAGAAATGTATATTCAGCCCCACGCGCGAATCGAGTCGCTCTCCACCTCTCTCTCTCTCTCTTTCTCTCTCTCTCTCGGTCATCGCTTCACGTGTCTTTTTATGCATTATATGTCTTTATCGAATGATTTAACGTTGCGTTACAAAATCCACGAGTCTTACTAAATTTAAAAAACGAAGAAAATCGTTTTCGTGCACGATAGGAAAGGACTCAGTTCCTCATTCACCAACTGCGCATCACATTTCATTGCTTGTAAAATGTCTCCAAGCCAAGCATTGCAAAACATTTGAATGATTGACAGTCTTACTGAATCGATGAATTTTCCTCGAAATGCAACGAACCCTCTTGATTCTAAATCCAAGTTGTTCCTTTTTTTTAGAATTTGATAATCCCGTATTAGAAATTTGGGCGAACGGTAATTGAGAAAAGTGAAAAATAAAAAAATCATCGTCTCTATTTTTTTAAATTATCCGATGTAATTAGAATTAATAAAAAATGACAAAGCGATTCTCAAATTTTGTTAAACAGGGAACCTTTTGCATTACGGAGACGCAACGCAACTAGAAACATTTAATTGCATTTTGTCATTAGTTTGAAAATCAACATTTTTTTCGTTGCTACTACGAATTAATATTTCGAATTGGGTTCGTATTTCGAAATGATATTTTTTTTCGTTGATATCACAATGTTGGCCAATTTGCAGAACATAAAACGCACGTGCGTGCTTTTATTTACGAACATAAATTCCATGTTTTTTTTTCCCCTCGCTGTATGGAAAAGGCAGCGGATTTTTTTATCGCAGTTGCAAAACTCATTCTAGTGTAAAGTGGAGCCTTCGAATTGTAATCGGGCATCAGTGAATTCTTGGAATAGACAAGGGATCTTTTGACCCCTAATCAGCGAGCCAGCTGCGTCTTACAATGTTACGATGTTAAAGGCGCATGATTCATCGACTTCTGAAAAAGATTTATTCCGATTTATAAAACTCATAATTTTTCCTTGCCTCGCGCTCCGAACCAACGTTGCCATCTTTCTCTCTTGTCAGATTAGAATATCTGACGTGCCGAATTTCATCTGAGCGGAGATCCGGGAGAGGGTCAAAAAAACTTCTTGACTCATGCGAACGATCTTCCGACCGGGGACCATCCTCACATGCTCGCGTATCCGCTAATCAAACACACAAGACGGGTAGAAAAAAATAATTGGGCACAATTGTTAAATTGTGCATTTCCTCATGAAACTGTATGGACCTCGCAGAGAGGAAGATCGAATTCTAAGAATCAAACGGCCAATAGTTTTTACGTGCAAGTCGGAGCGACCTAAAAAGTTGCTAAGAAGTTGGGCAATTTTGCTGCTCGAGGGGACGAAAATGAATTTTTCGAAAATTCGAGCTGAATGGCCAAATTGCTATTCGTTCATCGACGATCTTGAGAGAAGTTTTGTCGACGAGAATTTATTTTCGTACAGGAAAACTGCGTGTGCAAAAAAAAAAAAAAAAAACAAAAAACAAAAAACAAAAAACAAGATTCGTTGATTGTTTTCCAATTACGAAGATCAACGAGAAGCACTTGAGGGATAATAGTTTTCCATGTTCGGCGCGAAGTAGAGAGAGACGCCTGTGCATCAGCTCCGATCCGTCGCGAAAACAGATCAGACTCCGTTAGTTAGCGCTTAGGCATCAGGAAAACAGATAACTGTATATACCACGTGCGTAATGCACGTAACGATTATTCAATTGACGACGTCGCGGTTCGTTGGCAACTGGTCGCGATCGACTAAAGAAACTTTCGTTAAAACTTGAGAGCGCGAGGAGTTGCATTTTTTCTCGTCTATTGTTAACCTCTCGAGTTTTTCTTCCCAGAGAACAAAGAGCGCTTTCTTGCTCTTGCAAATGGAAGCAAATTTCTTAGCGAACTTTCTGCAACGAGATAATCGAACGTCCGTTCCTTGAGCTAAGTATCTTTTCTTCGTTCGAGTAAGTCACGCTGGAAAAAAACCTCTAGCAATTCTTATCAGCCTCAACGTTTCTCTGTTGTTTCCAACTTCCAGAGACAGCAATATTGTAAATTGCAGTTGATAACATAAACAATTCTTTACTCGGACCGAAAAAAGGAGCATCGCGTATTCGATTGCGAGGCTACAATTTTCTTTGTCTCTCAGCAGCATTCTCTATTGCTTATTGCCATACTGGGTGAATGTGACCCAGGGCGGTAAGATTCCGTGGGAAAAAAATTCAAAGTTCATTCGGTTCGGGTCCGATTGACCCCGAGACGAGATGCCTGCACAATAAATAATGAAAAAGTTGAAACGTCGAACGTTCTTGAATCGTTTATTAAATACGAAGATCAACAACGCAGCTATTAATTTAAATTTAATAATCTCTAGATTTTATAATCATTACAAAACCAATTGCATTTTTGCGCAAACCGCAGAACTGCATCAATAATAATAAAATAATAATGATAATGAAACAATAGAATTAAAATAAAATTAATAATACAAATTGATAATATCAATTGCGTGGAATAATAATTTCAATAATAATGAAAAAATTATGATTAAATAATGACAATATTAAATATTATCAAAGCTGTACAAAGTAACAAATATAATTGAACACTGAGAGTCGAATTGCATGGTTAATCGGTAATTATCCGGGAATATCAAGTGGCAAAGGAAACGGTAAAAAAAAAACTGGATTTTTCCTGTCGCTTTCCATTGGTCCGTTTTTTTTTCTATCTATTCGACAGTTTGTATTTCTTTGAGGCTAAAAATATTTGTTCAACAAAAAAGCCAAAGTTCTCGTAGTGCGGCGAGAGAACGGATAATCGATTCTTTGGTACCTATCGACGTCAGGACGATAGACTCGTTTTGCAGTCTTCGTCGCAGAGTCTCTTTGGCAAACAATATATTTTTTAATTTATATTTTTGTTCCTTTATCATTTTTTTTTTGTTTTTTTGCCGATTCCGCACGAGTTCTCGTTTGATTGTTTGTTTGCTTTCGGTTTCATGCTCGAAAAGGGAAAAACATAAAAATTCTCCGTTATGATCTTCGGTACTCTCTCGATTTGATGTTTTTACGAACGTGTCGATTTTTTATTGGACATAAATAATTTAAAGTTACGTTTTAAGGTACGGATTCTTAGAGTATTTGTTGTTACGATTTTTATATTATTTACCTGGTAGTTTAATCTCGAGTAGCCTAAATTTATTATCGTTAAATGTGGGAAATTTGCTTTCCTGATCAATTACGCTTTGTCCTGCAGAAAAACTTGTGGAATATTCGTAAGGATCGATTTTCCATTTTGTTGGTTATTCCACGGTTTTGACAGGATTCTTATTTGTACGTCAGATCTCCTATTACTTTTCCTAAGGTGTCGTCCATGGCTAAACCACGTACACTGGATCCTTGCAAACGGATATCCTCGCTTCCTGCAAAATCCTCAGTCTGGGTCCGAGAGGAACACCCATTTTTTGAAGTCTGTCCTCGCTCAAGTACGGCAGCTCAACCATGCCAACTTTTTCCTTCTCGAACGCCCCCGCATATTTCTAAAACGATAGGCAAACCCATAATTCATATCGCATCGAAAACTGAGCTCAATAATATTGAATTTTACTCCGTTCGTAAACTGAGTATTTGTTTAGTCTGATAAATTCGCTAGGTCGTCGAGGAATTCCGAGAAAATTCAACAGACGAGAAAAATCAATAAAAAAAATGAAGAATTATCGAATTGAAAGCAAAGTTTACAAGAGGAAGGAGAAAGATTTTTCAGTGAAAATGGTTTGAGCCACAATGGACTAAACTGTCGTCTTTCGGTCAATTAATCACGGGATCCTATGAAAGTAATTAAGTAACTTACCTCGTAGCCGAGTTCTCGAAGAAAAAGTCGTATCAGTGGTGGCTCAGTGCCAAAGAACTTGGTCAACTTTTTAACTCTCGAGGGATTGGAAAGTGCGGGAAGTTCCGAATCTTTGATCAACGGTTGAGATTGCGATCTCACCATAGCCATGCTCGTTTGCGTTCTCAGAGCTGCTATTTCCCCTCGGATATTCTCCATTTCCTGTTGAATTAATTACATCCATGATTCCGGCGAGTTTTCATCATTCGCGAGAGAGCCCAGTGCTCATAGACACCTCGTGCTATTGCGAGAGGAATAAAAATCAAATTACCTGAATCATCAGATGTTGAGTTCGCATCTCTGACGATAAATGAGCAACGGATCTCGCCAGTGTTACTACGTGAGATTCTAGTCGTTGAAATCGTTTGTTGATACTCTGTAATAATTGTTAAACATTGTTCAAAAGTCTTTTTCACACTCAACCAACAATTTTGACCACATGAGCAAGAATTTCATGTTTTTTTTTTTTTTTTCAAATTTAATTTTTAATCATTTACAGCGATTCTCGTTTACCTTGACATCCTTGGCTTTTTTCATTCGATCGTCGATAACGTGAGACCTACGCTTGTCATGATGTCTGGCAACTGGCCNTAAACATTGTTCAAAAGTCTTTTTCACCTCAACCATTAATTTTGACCACATGAGCAAGAATTTCATGTTTTTTTTTTTTTCAAATTTAATTATTAATCATTTATAGCGATTCTCGTTTACCTTGACATCCTTGGCTTTTTTCATTCGATCGTCGATAACGTGAGACCTACGCTTGTCATGATGTCTGGCAACTGGCCTGGAAGAGACCGAAGACGTTGGCAACGAGGAAACTGATCCATAGCTTGCCAAACCTCGCGCCTTTCTCCTCTTTTTGACACTGCCGCCCAGAAGCTTCAAAACCTTCAAACCAAAATAAAAAATCCATCAACTATCGGTACTTGCTTCTCATTTTATTTTTAGATTCTCACTATTTTCTGCACTTGCCTCACTGTACATATTCTCCAAGCCCTCCAACTGTTTTCTTATTGTTCTCGCGTCGTTTGTACTCAAGTCAGAATCACTGCGATCGAGCATCGAATCCAAGTCGAGGCCAGTCGTCGTCGATGTGAGGTCACCAGCTTCCACACCAAATACTATAAACACCATAAACTTATTTTACGAAATCAAAAACAAATGGAAAATGGCCAATTTCGCTTTAATTTGCAAACTGAATATTTCTGACGGAATGTTACGATAATTTTCACTATTAAAATCACAAACCAAAATATTCACCATTACGTTCATGGAAAATAAATGGAAAAACAGTAAAATTGCATTAATGCAGATTCATAGAATTTTACGTTCGCTTGACTTACGATGAGAGAATTTTTTAGCGGCATCTTTCTTCGATGAAGAGCCACCACGATGTTTCGGAACATTGGGAAAATTCCTTTTGTCCCCATTTTTGACGTATTCACTGTAATTCGGCTTGGATCCATAAGGCAAGCTGTAGGCAGAGAGAATGGATTGAAAAAATGAAGGTTTTTGAGAGTGACATCGTTTTTACTTCGAAGAAGTATAACTTTAATGCTTTTCTAGGTCTGAACGTGTATTTTTGTACGACGGATCTGTTCACCTGGCGGAATATATATTCCTGGAAGATCTTGGACTGCCATGAGGCGAAAGTGGTGGCAAAGGTGGAGTTACCGAGGAAACGCTCTCGGAAAGGGTCGAGTGTGCCATTGCTGGCACGTCTCTGGGTTCAAGAATGCTTCGGAGCTCGGATTCCACGATGTCTACCCACTCCGAATCCTGGCCTGTTGGTAAGAGAACCCATGAGATATTTTAATCAATGAAATTCCAGGTTCAATTGAAAATGCTTTTGAGTTTAGCGTCAGAAGGAAAAAGAGGAAAGTCGGTAAGAGATCGTGAGACGTACCTGGTGGATGATTCTGATCTTCCGAAGCTGGACGTCTTCCACTGGAGTAAACAGCGGAGCCTCTACCAGAATCAACGTTAGACGAGCTCTGACCTGCTTTGTCGTAATCGGATCCGGAGCCTTGGTTCTGAAGCTTCAGCCTCGACATTCCGTGCTCGAGTTCGTCTTTCCTCGCGTCGTTCTTCGTAGCGCCGTTTCTATCCTGATAACCAGTGTTATCTAGTCTCCTTGCACTCTCCTCAATCTTTTTGGCTGCGTCGTTAACTTGGCCTGCGTTTTTTTGCCCGAGATTTCTGGAATTGTCGGGATCGTTAGTTTCCTTGGGGATTTTTTGCGCGTAAGAAGACGCAGGCGAATCGTGATCGTTTCTTTTTTGTAGTTCCTCGATTTTTCTTTGGACTCCGCTCAGATCCTTTATCTCGGGATTGGCGTCGGACTGCAGATATTCAGCTGCTGATACATCCCGCTTCGAGGACCTTGCCTCGTCGCGACGAATGCCGAAACTTGTTTCAGGTCTAACCTCTTCGTTCTGCTGCCTCTGCGAGCCTTTCCGGCCGAACTCGGTGGGTCTTTCCTCGACAGTGATCTCGTACCTTTCCTTCGACATCGCATCGACCTGGATGTTCTTTAGAATATCCTCGTTTTCGAGAGTCCTGCGTGAGTCGTTGGCATTTTTCTCGTCATCGTAGCACAGCTGAGGCTGTGACGCAGCTTTTTCGATGCACTTGGCAGAATTCCTCCGCTGGAACTCAGTTTCTTGGTTATTGGTGTCCGGTTTCATGTAAACCTGAGGTCCCGCGTACCTCGTTCGATTTTGAGCGTAATGATAGTAAATCTCTTGGCCGCCGATTCTAACGTCAAGATTTTGCCTCGAGGTGCTAGGCAAGTCGATCTGGGAGCGTGTAATCGGTTGCCTCGCCTGTTGATACTGCTGATAAGTAACCCCAATGGGAAAATGTGACGATTGTTGTTGATTCGTTCTCATCGCAGTTTGCGGACTTTGCTGACCGACTCCCAACTGTTGTTGTTGCATTTGTTGGATGAGCTGTCGTTGGTGCATGTTCTGTACATGCTGCTGAGAAAATCTCGGACTCTGAAGCATTTGGTTCTGGTGAATCAGCTGTTGTGGACTTTGATAGGACTGATTGTTCGTCTGTTGCTGGAGAGTGTTTGGCGGTGGCAAATTCGCAGGCTGCATAGGCAGGCCGTGCTTGTTGACCGGTGGATTTTGGTTCTGAAATAATTCAACATTTCAACTTGTAAATTGAGGCGAAAAAAAAACAGATTCGTAAAGTACAGAATTTTTGGTTTATTACTTGATTGGTTACTGGGGATTGATGCATATTTTGATGCATCGATTGCGAGCTCATTCCTCCAGGACCCTGCACCAGGTACTCGCGATTTGTCGATTGTATTTGTTGCCCACCAGCTCCCGATTGGCTGAAGTTTGGTACTTGCGTCTGGTGAACTGTCTGCACTCCACCGGGTGGTGTTATGTGAGTTACGTGGAGCTGAGCACTCTGGCCGGGCAAACTCGGCTGGAGAACTTGCGACGATGTCTGAAGCTGGCCTGGTAAGGGCACGTTTTGTTGGGGAGTCTGGTAACCGTAGGCTTGGCCGTACTGACCTAAAAATTCATCAACAAACATTGTTTCAATTGTTAGTGGAAAACTGTGTCTGGCTGCGGCTACGAATCTCGAAGAATTTTCATGTTTTCGTGTTTTCTCGAAGGGCCATGAGAATCTTTGTTCAGTTTTCTGCGATCAGTAGATCAGCCAAGTGCGGGTAAAGACTCGAAGCTTCACTTTTTCCAGCAGCTCGTAAATATTCCCCGACACCTCTCGTCATAGCGAATTCTCATAATTTCAAAGCAACACTTCGCCGTGTAATTTAAGCGAGAAACCGTAAGACCGGTGTAGACTTTGTGTTTTTACGAAATTGCATGAAAGTTCGGGACAATTCTTACGTAAGTCTTATTGTTGGCGTAAGATCAATCTACGCTGGGGATTCGATTGTGCATGGAATACGGTGAGAAAAAAATAACGCGATGCTTGGCTGTTTCTCGTGGTACATATCGCGTGTGACTCTCGTCTGGGGTAAAGTTGAATTCAACCGAGTAGATCGAGTGCAATAAGAGCTCGATCTCATGGCGTGGTGTAGGTACGAGTTTCCCACGTGATTGTCTTTTCTTAAGCCTTTTAGTGTGCGTGTCGAGTGTGTGGAGTTGTAATTGTCTGGGGATGATTTGAGGTTTCTTTGAATGAGTCAACGAAATAAACGATCAATTCTGTAATGTTGCAAAATAACGAAGAGTTTACTTACCATAACTATTTTTTGAATATTGTTGCATATTAATGGGAGGCGGATCTTGTGCACGTGGTTTCCCATAAATGCTTTCTTTCTTCTTGGCCTCCTCGTCATTTATACTGCGGCTGGACTTCCTAAGCTCTTCCGTAACATTGTTGAGACTCACTTCCGGTTCTGGATCAACGTCTTTCCTGCTGGGGCCGAAACGACTGGAGATCATGTCCTTGATCGTGTGATACGTCCTCGACAAAGATTTCGTCTTTTCCTCATCGTTTTTTCCAGTCCTCGGAACAGCTCCCGTGGACGTTGATCTAAAAAAAATGAAAGAAAAATTAAATGCCAATCTTGCTTCCTCGTATTTAATCGTCGCTGATCTCTCTGTCGACACTTACGAGTACGTTTCCTGAGACTGAAAGCTCCGCGCGTTGCTCTCTTGTCTTTGATCTTGCATCTGATTTCCCTGCAATATGGAGTTGTTATTATTTGACGTGAAAGTCGAACATCTCTAGGTGAGAAAACGCGCACTCGGTGCTTTGATCAACCGGATCATTTTCAACCCGCTGTCTATCGGAGCTTTGTAATTATTAATTAGAACGTTGAGAATGCAGGAACGCTAATGATGGAAAGATCGTCAATGGAGATCTCAAGAAATTTGCGAGAAAGCTAGATGTCACGACAGATTTCATGTGCTGATGAATTCTAATGACGAACTAGAATTGTAATTCGCTGTGCGAGGACGCTTTTTTAAAAAAAATATCCAAGCAAATTATTAGCAGGCAGGAAATGTGATGAATTTAGTTACCGCAGACTCGAAAGGATCGAAAAATTGAGTATAAAGTAAAATAAAATTTTGGTTCATTGCATACTGAGAATCATAGATTAAAAGTGACAAAAGCCTTCAGCACAGTTTCGATCAGTCGTTTTCATTCAGAATTCAGATTGTCGTCTGGCCATTCTGCACGAAGGACGTTGGATAATCATTGACAGATAAAAGTGTCGATTTCTTGTACGAGCATGTATGCGTTAAATAATGCGATAGTGTGAATGCAGCAAAGAATTACAAAGTCGTGATACGTTGAATCCTACAGGCAGGAGGCTTCTTGGGAAGGGATGCGTCTGGAATAACAAGGCTTTCGGTTTGCGCGATCAGGCTTACTATACGAGAGGAGAAAAGTGTCCCATAGAAACGGAGAAGAGTCCGACGTAGCTTGCATACGAAAAAGGCCCTGTTGACTTACGACCACCGTCGTAAAAAAAAAAAAACAAAAAAGGAAAGAGAAAAAATAAGAAAAAAGCGTTCCTTTTGCTACACGGACGGTTTTTACTTCTCCGTACCTCCTTCCTGTAGGTCGACAGGCACAAAGAAATGAATTTTTTTGCCGTCCTAGAAAATCCTTTCTTTATGACCTCTTCTTGGTCCACATTCCGATTTTTTTTTTTTCATTTTCCTGCTTCACTATCTTATCGTTCCATTTCTCTCTCTCTCTCTCTCTCTCTCTCTCTCTCTCTCTCTCTCTCTCTCTCTCTCTCTCTCTCTCTCTCTCTCTCTCTCTCTCTCTCTCTCTCTCTCTCTCTCTCTCTCTCTCTCTCTCTCTCTCTCTCTCTCTCTCTCTCTCTCTCTCTCTCTCTCTCTCTCTCTCTCTCTCTCTCTCTCTCTCTCTCTCTCTCTCTCTCTCTCTCTCTCTCTCTCTCTCTCTCTCTCTCTCTCTCTCTCTCTCTCTCTCTCTCTCTCTCTCTCTCTCTCTCTCTCTCTCTCTCTCTCTCTCTCTCTCTCTCTCTCTCTCTCTCTCTCTCTCTCTCTCTCTCTCTCTCTCTCTCTCTCTCTCTCTCTCTCTCTCTCTCTCTCTCTCTCTCTCTCTCTCTCTCTCTCTCTCTCTCTCTCTCTCTCTCTCTCTCTCTCTCTCTCTCTCTCTCTCTCTCTCTCTCTCTCTCTCTCTCTCTCTCTCTCTCTCTCTCTCTCTCTCTCTCTCTCTCTCTCTCTCTCTCTCTCTCTCTCTCTCTCTCTCTCTCTCTCTCTCTCTCTCTCTCTCTCTCTCTCTCTCTCTCTCTCTCTGACTTTCTCTCTTTCTCGCTCTCTCAGTCTTTCTATCTCTTGGTTCATCTCTTCATCTTGTCTCAGTTCGTGTCTCGTCAGCAATCCTGAACAGTTTTTGTGGACCTGCGTAAGGGATCATTTATTTTCCTTCCCCCACCATTCATCACTCCCATTTTTCCAACACACGTATCACCGACGTCTTTCAGCCTTTTTCTCTTAACAAAATGATCACTTTTCCAAATGCCCAGGTTCTTTGTTGTCGGTCAGTTTTTCGATTACCTTTTCGTGACTAAACGTCGTACAAGTAATTCCAATGGAGTGGCATTCGAAATTGATTTTCCAGTAAACACGTCTGTCAGTGCTTGATGATGGACCGTTGATAATTGCGTTGCGAATCGAGCCAACGAGCGTTTATATAAAAAATATCAAGTCGTTGACTCAACGACGAGTCATTCGTTCACATTCTTTTTAAAATGTATAATTTATTTCGCAACAAAGTTTCCGAAAAAATCTTCAAATCACATAATGCGTAATTTTTCGAAATTAATACTTCGCTGTGCATCTTCGGTTCTTCATCGAGTGGCGATCGAGCCCGCGTGTCTACGCAAGACGAAGTGATGTTGAGTGCATTTAACGTGTATAAAGTAAATCTTGTAACTCGTTGCGGCCTCTGTCTCCATCTCTTTCTTTCTCTCCCTCCCTCACGCATACACACAGACTCTTATAATTTTACCTCCTTCTCAGCTTCTCGTCAGTCCCACGGGATAATTACCGGGTGCAATGTTGACTATGGACGAGTACAACCTCGTAGTTGCTGCACGAGAAACTCACGGTAGTACAGAGTACAAAATTACTTTGCCTGCGAGTTCTCGTTCCTCCTGTCCTCTACACAACACACCATGTGTGCACTCCTTGATCGCCTTGCAGAGTTCACTCCCAGAGTATGCCAACGACTCGATGAGGATCTCTCGATCTCTCGTCCAACTCCGTTCCAACCAAGACTCTACATGCACGAACTCTGTCCTAACGTTTATAAGAATCTTCCATGTAAACAATCATTCGTCTATCAAACATTTTCACACAAGAAATACTTGCAGTTCCCATTCACAATAAAATACGGTATTTCTCGCAGAGTTACTGTATCCGCATTTTCCAATATCATTTTTAATTCATCGTCGAGTCAATTCATTTGTTTCACAAGAGAAAAAAATATCATTTGTATTCACGGACTTTGAAATAATATTCTTCGTGGAATATTGATCAATCAATTATTTTTAATTATCTAACAAGCAACGCCCGACAAAGACGTGCATAGAAAACTCTGGGCTTGGAAATTATAATTGATAAATATTCTTTAACAATAAAATCAGGCCTCGAGGAAAATATTCTGTGTCGAGAAAACTCTCTGAGCGCACTGACAACAAAATTTTGTTTAAAAAGGTGGATATTTTGTTCGATACGTTCGACTAAACGTTTTTTTGAATAATCCCAAAAATTGCGTCATTGCAGCGAAAAATATTTTAGAACGTCTCTTCGGAAGCAAATTTTTGTCATTCCAGTCGTAAATTTCGCTGACAATTTCATTACAAACCAAATATACTGTCAAAATAACGAAAATTTTGAAATTATTAAATAAATATTTAGTTTACCATATTCAACAAAATATCGACGATTTTTAACAAAATTTCATTCTCAGTGTGCGCTTCGAAATTCCGTTAACTCTATTAGCTCGATATTTCTCAACAACTACAAAACGTAACTGTAAGTTTAGCAAACAACTGAGAGTTTTCCTCATAAAACTGAAAATGTACCTAAAAAAAAAAAAAATGATTTTACTGCTACAAAGAAAAGCTGCGTATTTCAAAGTTCAGCAATGGGAACGAAGAGTTGAAAGGAATATGAAACTTTAATTTCCCTCGAACTGATTCTGTCTCAAATAGTAAGTCGATCCTCTTCTTTGCCGGGAGCGAATTAAAATTGGAAAAATTCATGGTGATCCGCGGATTATTTGCTTTCCCATTAATTTATCGATTTCAATTCTCTCCCTGCGTCCATTTTGCTCTAATACGCGGAAAGTGCTTTTGCAGCTTCGGTACATTTCCTGGATCTAGGACATTTTTTTTTCTGTGTTCTACGAGTAACCGGGATTCATATTCTCGTGAGTGGAGCTGTAAGCCACGTGTACGCGAACATTAATGTTTTATGAGGCTGATTATGCGAGGGGAAATTTTATATCTATATGGAACGAAGGAGAGCCACACAGTACGATCCCGATCTCTCGAGATATTTTTTCCATCATAATGCAATAATGCTACTCGCATATTTAGCTCGTATATTATTTGCAGTTAAATCGCATTATTTAACCTGGGATCAAACTCGGAAATTGTAGAATTTCTTAGCTCCCTTTTGTGGGTATTAGCATCTTGCTTGCACAGGCTAAATTGGGTTGAAACTTTGATATGAATGAGACAAGTTCTCGTGTACGGCAACAAAAATAACGTGAGAATATTTTGCATCCTTATATAAATTATGTTTTAATAAAGAATAACAAAGAGACCGACGAGTTGAGCAACGTTCGTCGTATCAGATGTGACGCGATAGTTTATTAGGACAAAATCCTAATTTTCGCTTTCTATTCGCGTTTTCTCATTTCGTTTATTTACCAAAAAAAAATCGAATTATCCCGAATTATCGGTTTCTCATTTATCATTCCAGAGGAATGTTGTCGATCTTTTGATTTATTCATGCGCAACAGAAATTATGATAAAATAATCAGTCACGTCCCGTTTAGTCCAGCTCTGATTTATTTCTCTTGTCAAACGACGTTTTTACCCGACGACTTCTCAATTCATTAACGATCTTGTACGAATGAGTTTTCTCATATTTACGTGTTAATAAAACGTCTTACTCTGTCGATGCACGATTATTTCATATTTTTTTCAATTTTATCAATTAAAATATCTCAATTGAAACTATATCCGTTTAAATTTACACAAAATCTGTCAATTTATTATTTTTACTCACACCAGTCTCGTAGTCTGGCCTAATTGTGTCGTTATTTACCTAAAACGTTCAATCATTTTACTACAAATCGAAAATTCCCAACGAAAATCGCCCAATCCCAGAAAATTCAGTTCTTTCGACGCAGGTCTTGACATTTTTTTCCTAAATTCGTCAAATTCGATAAAAACGTATTCAGAGGAGTTGAAATATTCTAGTTTTCGCTGCTCCATCCATGAAAACTGGAATCGAGTCTAAAGTACAAAAAAATGCTAAAATTTGATGTGCATTCACGAGGAGAAATGTCTCGAGAACGCACGCATTGGGACACGAGTGATTGGAAGTGGGTAAGAAGATAAAAAAAAATTATTTACGTGCGCGAAGAATTCGCCGACTTCCTGAACTTTCACGAGGTCTCATTTACAGCTTATAATGAAAGGTTTTTTTTTTTATTGGTTTGTTTTGACAAACATGATTTCTCTTGCTGTAAAAGTGTCATGCGGCGTTGAAGGTGCTTCCAGGTGAAAAAGCAGGAATCGTTTAATCAATTCTCGCCAGTAGACATGTAACGCCCCTTAACAGGGAGGTTTCGGTTTCGCTCGATGCAAAGCAAAGTGTCCAAAATTGAAGACGTAAATATGTAGGAAGGAATAAATATGTGTTTCCTGAACACCATCGCTCATTTAAGTGTCGCTGGCGAATTCGATAATACTCATCAATCATTTACTGACGAAAAGCAATTGCGAATAATGAGATCCCCGGAATTAAGGGGCCTTTGATGTCGAGCGTTTTCGGTGATATAATCAAGACTGTTATTCGCTTTGTAATTCGACCGTAATTACCAGCTTGACTAGCATGAATTTTGCAACTCACCACCCAGTCTCTGATTACGAATAACTTCAGAATTATTAATATTTGTCTATGTGCCTAATGGAGCTGATAACTATGAAGAAGATATTGAGGAGTCTGGAGCAAGCTCGCTACTTGGCTGGGTGACCGTTTAAGCACACACCGCTTTTTCCAATCGTTGAACTTCAGCGATCTCGAGCGAGCTCTTGTCGTTGTAAATAAAAATAATAAATGCAAGACTCGGATTGAATGGTTTTATAAATAGACCGGAAAATCGATAACGCGACTGTTTACTGATAAATATTTGCAGGACACTGTCTCAGAAGCTTTCTTTTCACACAGACATAAATATTATTTTATCGTTTGTTTCTTTGACTGTTTTTTTTTTTTTTTTAATATTTATTATTATTTGACAGCTTTTCTCTTGATGTCCCTACAAAATGTGGAACACGTTGCTTGCTTTGTCGAATGACCGAGTTTACTGTACACTCCGTTTATTCTTGGCAATTCACACATTCGTAATAATACGTGCTTCGAAACTATGAAACAATATCGTATAATTATTGATTTGAATTCATCATTTGGTTCACCGGCCAACTCGCACAAAAACAAACATTGTTAGGCTTGAGACTCGCAGTAAATTCATTAGTGCTGTTATTCTTAATGAATGGCATGGACTCGTGCGAGTAGAGCTCCTTTCCAGTAATCTGGATTCCTGGCTATTCGAATAGCCAGGAAGTTTGAGGTCCTTGCATATAGAAAGGCTCAAACTTGGTCACAAGTTTGTGAGAATGTGTAGAAATGGGGTGAATGCTTATAAAACGATTTGTGCTCATCGATGCGTGACTCGGATTTTAGTCTCGTTAAAAACGTGATTTTCCAGCTCGTCCTGAATATCGTCGGTACGAGAACGTATGGACCGAATCTCGCGGACATTATTGCTGTGCGTCAATGTATTTTCTCGGACGCTATAGCATCGAGCGATGTTCGATAACTGTACAATAAATAATAGAGCGAATCGAGGTTGAAGGTGTACGCGATGATTGTCGTGTATAAATTTATAAAACCTGACGGGTACGTGAGAGATTCGATTTTGCCTGTAAACGAAAGAGCAAGAGAGAGAGAGAGAGAGAGAGAGAAAGCTTTCCCTCAGCGTCCATAAACGAAGAGACGCGCTCTCTTCGAACAATCCCGCGTTCTTTCGGCGAAACTAGGACAGGACGTTGGCAGTTGAAGCCGTTGATACACACAGCATTTCTTTTCGACACAATGAATTGCTCTATAAATCACTCTCGAATAGTATAAACGCTGAGATTTGCGTTGGCGAAATGGTACAAGGAAAAGAAACGCAGAGAGAGAGAGAGAGCAGAGAATGAATTTGTTACCTCTTGGACCCAAGCCTGTTGTTTGATTGGTGCATCCGGTGCGATTGCCACTCTTCCGGCTCCTCGCTGTTTGTACTCGTGCAATATCGGAATTTTTGAATTCTTATCCGTCGATGACAACACGACCTCGCGCTCGATCTGTAATTAATCAAAAGCTACATCGACCGGTCGAATTGAGCGAAGAAAATTCACTCCAACTCGCAATAACAAAAATTTACAAATTACTCGATTTTTCTTTCTCGAAGAAAAAGTAAACGATAAATTCATGAGAATCCATGCAACTTGTGATATTTTTCATTGACGCACAAAGATCGTCGACTTGCAACGCGAATACAAAAGCTCGAAAATGGCTTCGTGACCGAGAAAACTCGGTATGTCGACCCTCAAGAAAATAAGGAAATGTTCCTTTTGTGTTAAATAAAAGAATTAGGTCTGCGTTTATGGAGAAATGAGAATAACTAAGAAGCAATAGAGTCCTCGGGTAAGGAAGTGAGCAGTGGGCGCCACAAAAGCCGAGCGAGGAAAAGTGACGCGGTATCCGAACGGCTATCGTAACGCCGTTTCCGGTAAACGGTACATATCCATATGTATACTGATCTGGTGTAGATGAACCGAGTAAGCCACTGTCTTTGTCTCTTTTCTTTACCCCATCGTTCTATAAAACAGTAGACTATGAGAATATTCCCAAGATTCGTACGCGAGCAAATCTGTGGCGTACAATCATCAGAAACTACGTCGTACGATGAACCGCGTCTTGCCAAACATTTCGCCACCATTTTAAATGAAATTCCCTGTTCACTCACACGCATTTTTTTTTTCTACATTTGCTCGATATGTTACAACACTTCAGAACCAAATCTATCGTCCGTACACAGCAAGAGTTCAAAAGAACCGAACGTGTCAAAAAAACTACGAAAAAGTATCGCTCATCGCCATGGCGTCCGACGTAGAAAAAATTAATTTGTCAATAAGACAATTTGTTTTGGTTTTGTAGCGAAGAAACTCAAACATTTAAAACCCCCAAACGAAGGCTTCGAGATGTTTTGAGGTATCACGGAACGACTTTATTGAGGGATCCTTCAAAGTTTTGTATACAAACGCGTTCTTGGCACCAAAACTAACAATTTTTTTCTATGAAGAAAATTTATCTGACGTTTACAATTTGAAATATTCAATTTCTAATTTTTTTTATCTTTCTCATCTAAACGCATGTAAATCGAAGTCACGTTTCGTTAAAAAGTAGCACGGGAAAAAACGAAAGAAACGCGACTTCAACACGCGTTGAGATGGGAAAAATAAAAAAAAATTGGAAATTTAAAATCTCCAATTCTAGACGTCAGAAAATGTTTCGTCCTGTAGAAAAGTTGTTCGTTTTAATGTCAAGAATATTTACACCAATTTTTAAGAAAATCAACCCATTTCGCGATGCCTTAATTTTTTTTTCAGTTTATTTCTTATTACGTAATTTTTTGCCGTGTCATTTCAACGCAAGTTTTGCCGACGCGTTATTTAGTCCTCGAGTAATTTTAAACATCGTCTCTTGCAGAATAATTTTCGAGCGAATAAGAAAATGCATTTTTACCGGAAATTTGTTGCTGTGCGTTTGGAGATGCGTCGTTGTTTGATTCTGATTGGAAGTCTGTTCCTCTCCGTATAGAGGTGGCATTCTGTATTCGGGACCGGCTGCACTATGACCGGAATCGTTTGTTCTGTCCTCGTACTCGACTTGTCCGTGTCTCGCGCTGTTAGCGTAAACGACCGGATCTACCACCATCGACTGTGGTCTTCCTGATAAAGATTCGTTGTTACGTTGACAAGTATTGTTCCGTTGATTATTCGGCACCGGCTTCGGGGCTGGCACCGATTTGAAAGGATTTTCTTCATCTGCAAAACACACACTCAGACTTATTAATTTCCCATTCATTCTCTTTAAACACTTTATTTTTAATAAATAAATAAAATGACATGCAAAAATTGTGACTTTTCGAAATGCAAGTTCGTTGAAATATCGAAAATCGATAAATTTATAAAAACGAGGATAATGAATTGACGAAAAGTTAATAACGATGCACACATTTATCGTGTACTTCGGGCGTCATGGTTCCTTGAGTGGAACTGACGTTTATTCTCATTTTAAAAAATTTCGTGTTTATTCTATTCACGGCTAGAGAAGCCCAGCGTGAATTATCTAACGGCAATATTTTTTTATATGGTTTGCTGCTGCGGGTGTTAAACGAGCCTCGAAGCATCTCTGAGAGTGCATTAAGTCTCTTGCCAATGAACTGTCTTGGGTTTTTTCTCTTTCCATAAATGAAAATTCAACGAAATTGAATTGTTTTGGAAAAAGTTTTTTCCTTTCGTGGTGATTGACTTTCTGTGTTTTTTTTTTTTTTATTGTGCCAATTGTTAATCAAACCCCGAAAGATTGTAATGAATATAATGAATTCCTATTCGCTCAAGCGTTTGACATTCAATGATAATTGATCATAAGATTATCACGTGCTTGATAGACCCTGGACGCAATGGCATGGCGAGACCACGTCGTACACACGCGATGCTTATTCTCGGGAGGAAATTCCATGTGGCAACGAGACTCGCGTGTGCGGTACGCAAATCAACTGGCTACACAAATTTTATCTCGTGTCCGCAACTTAATTGTACAGTTATTAAATAAATTTCGAAATGCCTCATTAAGTTGATAATCAAATAAATTAATATATTCGCCAGGCCCCAATTTTCATTTTCCTGAAAATAATAATCCAATTTTTTTTTCTTCATCGATTTTTCTTTTTAATTAAATGAAGCTCCACGCACGGAATCTTCGATTATGGGAAGAGCGAGCGTCGTTCGCTGTTCACGCGAGAAAGGTAAATCTGTCGAACTAGGGCTGCAGCCCAAAAGTGGTCCAAAATCTTTTTCGGAGGAAACGATCTTTCGAAAGTTATTCCAAAATGGTTTCGAATGCATAATTTTTCGTTCGGGAATTGCAAAGTACCTTGATTTTGATTTTGTCGCCTCATACGATTTTCCTGCTTCACTTTTCGAACAGTCGTGGCCATGGCGTGTTGGCTGACCATCTCTCTGACGAGATGGTAAAACAATCTTCCACAACCACTAAGAAACTTATTCCCGCCTCATTCACTCGTTCGGACTCGCCGTCGAATTCGACTTTGCATTCAATAATATGCGCACGTTCGCTTTCCGCTGCAGTCTTCACTGCAACGTCACAATTTATTCGCACTTTCCAGCGAAGATAAGAGAGAAAAACTGAGTGAGACTCCGGTAAATCTGCCACTCGAAAGTTGGCGCGGCATGCAAGCAAATGAAAGAGAAAAAAAATTAACGAAACATGTCGAAAAGTTTTCCGGTTAAATTCAACGTCCATGGAAGTTGCGATTCGAGGGGCGATCACGAAAGGGATGAAGAGAAACGACTTAATGGATCTTTTCAAACGTTCCAGACTTTTTCTCCCACTTCATTCCCGCGCGCACTCTCGAATGTAAACAGTTTTTATTTTCTCAGCGTTAAGAAAATCTGTTTTTTCCCTCATTCATTTATTCGACATTTTTTTAAACGTACGGACACTTGTCGCTGGCGCTCTAAGCAACCACCCAACTACGAGCCTCTTGGCTGTACTGAAAGACACCGAACTTTCCATTGAGCGAACGTTCGTAGATGTTCCGCCGTTCTGACTTCGTTTCCGGTATCATCCCACCACTTCATCCGCAAAGAAAGAGCGAGAGACGCGTACGAATCGTTATAGCACTCAAAGACGAGGCAATAAGACACTAAGATAATTTATTCCGGTGGCCCATACACCGTGCAACGCATATATATTTACCACACGGGCTTTTTCATATTTCATTCACCTCGCAGCCTTCAATCTTAATTCCTATCTTATTAACCACCTCCGAACCCATAAAAACATGCATTCACTTTTACATCATGTTTTTACGTTCAATTTAATCGAATCTGCAGTTTATTGAAATTTTTCTCGCTTCTAGAACGTCGACTGGAACTTTTAATCGAAAGAAATTCCAAACTTTCTTATTAAACTCTGAGAAGAACTCTCTCACGCCGCATGAAATCTTCTCATAATTAATGACGAATTTGAAAAGATAAAAACAAAGTTCAATGCTTAATTTTGTCAAGTACGGCGAGGTCAACAATTTTCGAAAAAAAAAATCGGATTTTGATATTAAAAACTTTGGATGTAATTAAATTCTTTTTTTATTCGATTCTTCGCTCGGGTAACGTGCAAACTAACATGCAGTTGCACTGTTTACTCTCATTATGTATTCAAATTAATCGACTTTTTATTCAGAGAGAAAAGCCCATGGATTTACACGTACATGGGAAATGTCTATGTAGGCGATAGTAGTTGCATTGTTTTCCACCAGATAGCCATAGTTTTTCTATAGCCATCGTTCAAGAGCCCAAGACTTCGTGGACCGAGAAGTGCATAACACGTGAACCCGATCCGATGTACCCTTAATCTATTCAAGATCCGGGCTTTTCGATCGAATCGACGAGATTCTTGTTTGCTCGAGAAAAATACACGCGAATGATTAAAGAGAAAAAAATGCATAGTGGAAATTAATATTTTTGGAAAATCCGTTGAGCATGAGCAAGTTTGAAAATTTTAAAGGAAACCTTGGATAAATTTCTGGTAAAATTGAGGCCATCGCGACATTTTTTCAAATCGTCTTGAACAATTTTCTCTCGAATATTTTCATATAAAATTTGTGACTTTGATTAATCAAAAAAAAAAAAAATGCAACTAACGGTGAAAAAACTTGCGTGAACGATTGACAGTAGAAATTTCATGGGATTCTGATCGCATACTCTGGTTCCAGGGGACATGAGAAAGTCCCCGGAGCGCCTCAGGAATTTTTGAGGAATTTTCAACATTCGAATCCGAAGCTTCAATATTTCGTGGGACTTCCGCTCATGAATTTATGGAAAAAAAATCTCAAACGATTTGTAAAGCTGCCGGAATAAATTACAAACGAGTATTGTTGCAACACTTGTTCTTAACTAAAGTGCACGGTTTAGACGACTCCGAAGAGGCTCATTAAAAGTTTGAGTGCCTTATTAAGTTCAAGTATTTATGTTTGCTCTAAAAATTTTAGCGCCAGCAAGTTGTATGGATCGTTGAAGTTTCCTCTGTGTTNTTTTCGTAAACTGCAAGATGACATATCGTTGTGAACATTTATGGATAGTCTCCGTGCGAAGTTGTTTCCTCCGTAAAGAAAAGGCAGAAGATCGAATGATTAGATTTACGATCGATTCTTCTCAACGATTCATGGTTTCTTGCATTTTTAAAATAAAAAGTTGAGAAAAATTGAACGATCCACAGATCTGTCGAGAGAATAAATTTTCATAGCAATTAGTTCCAAATGATGCTAATCAAGATCGATAAAAAAATAGCAGCTTTCTTTCGTTTTATTGCTTCCTCGAGATGATTTCCAATATGGTCACAGTCCAGGGCAATGAAATCCAGTCTCTTTAATTAACAACCACTATAAAAGCCAGAATTCAACAACCCAACACATCAAAAAGTTTCACTCACACTCCGGAATGAACAACATTCCCTTTGGTACAATTTTGCTCCATAGAAAATTGCTCACAAAGGATACCTCGAGGTTCCTATCGGAAATTCAACTCAGCTGGAATTCGAATGAGCTGTCTATAGGTTTGCATGTAATTTGGGTCAAGAATATATCAATAAATTCTGCAGCATTTAGCCAAAGCCCCGTTTTTTGTGTGTGTTGTGTGATTTTTTTTATCTCAAATTCTAGGAAACGTTGATCAGTGATGATCAGTGTGACTAACGAACAAACATGAATATGGCAAGTTGCGATTATTTTTCCATTTCTAACTTATAAATTCCCCGACTGTATTTCCTTAAACGTTGCAGGTGATGTGGAACCCGAGAACCTCGAGGCATTGATTTTCAATAAAATGACAATTGGCGAATAAAATAATAGGCTAATGGATCAATCATTTTTGGCTGCACAACGACAAATCTACGTTTGCGATAGTCACTGAAATGAGAAGCTACGATAACAAAGTCCTGAATCTTTCAAGCCATAGAGAATCGATCACAAAAGTCCGATTTCCTACGAGTTTTTTTACGAAGCAGCAAAGGTTCCTGATCGCCCAATTCCATCGGACGTATGCTAAGGAATCGAACTGTCGATCACGGGTAATCTGAACAAAGTAAAAAATAATCTCCTAATGAACGTGTCTCGCGGTGGGTTTCGTCGAGCCCCGGGGCGTCCATTAATTAGGAAAAAAAAGTATCTCGCTGGAAAAAATTCCATCATGGATAAATAATTGTGAGGAGAAAAAAAAATTGACAGTAATAACTCGTTGACACGGGCAAGATCTACGAACTCTCCTTCCTGGGAATTGGTACGCGTTCGTCAGATCGATCGATCGGTTCATCGAACAAAGTTTCTATCTGTGTCGACCAACACATTGATACTTTGGTTTCTTATCCAGTTTTCTCGCACACAGGCCCTCCCGAGTATGTGACTAGGTATCCCAAGGCTTTTTTCAAATTTAATTCCTTTCGAAACCAGTCGGTATAGTCGGCGCGTACAACGGCAGCCAGCGAGCACAGCGTGTGATTTGTACATCGAGAACGGCTCACTGCAGCCACAATAAGAAGGCGAGTAAAGGCCTCCTCGTTCTTATTTCTCTCTTCTCTCTTTCTCTCCTTTTTCTTTCCCGTTTTACGAAGCTCGTGAAGTTGGTGTATATAGATGCCCATGATTCCGTACGGGGAACCACGCCTGGCTGAGCCCAAAGCACACGAGTGTGCTCACCGTGAGCTCCAGCCGAGCATAGACGTCTGTCGATCTTTTCTACTCCTACGTTTTTTTTTTTTTTTTTTTNNNNTTTTTTTTTTTTTTTTTTCTTTTGTATGTGGATATTTTTCGACTGTACATACATAATTGCCTGTATATTTACATATATCTATTTATATACATCAAGTATATAGGACTGATTTTTCTACCCTCATGCTCGAATGCCCGACATTGCCGATTTTTCTCTCAGTCATCCGATAAACCGGAAATCCCTCGGGCCGATCTTGATTCGAAGCGAAAGAGTTTTCCTATCGTAAGCAGAAATTTACGTTTGAGGGGAAAAAGCTTTATTGCTGTGTTAGTATCCAATAAAAAAATCGATAAATCTTCAGGAATTTTTAGATTATAAGCAATTTTTCCATCAAGTACGTTAGTTGCGAAATTCTGAATGAGCGGCGAATTAAAATTTAACTACGGATTGCGTTTCCGTTTAAAAGAGTCGTATGCAATTTAGTGACGTAAGCAAGGTTTGCAAGGTAATTTGATCCTTTATCAGCCGCGAGCCTCCAAGAACTTTAGCATTTTATTGGAACGCCATGAAAGATCGAAAATGCGGAAATACTTTTTCATGCCATCAGGCAAGTTGGACCTAATGTTTCTTTTTTACCGTACACGCTGCTTTCGACGTGATTCCTCAACGTTTTTTCTCACGGGCCTACGCATCAGAGACCACGTCACCCCTCGTGAAATTCACCGGAAGTCCAAAGACGAACGGCAGTGGTTTCGCTTCTCTGCATGTCCAACTCCTTGAGACTCTAATCCACGAAAGGAAAATAAACAAGTTTGGACGATTTAGAAGTTTTATTCAAAGCTCCACTTTGACTCACGGCAACGAAGTTAATTCTGTTAGAAAATAAAAGTCTGACAAGAGTTTGAAAAAGAAAAGCAACAAGAACGATCGCAAACGTGGAATCAATAGCGATCCGTTACAAAACGCTCATTATCGATGATCAGCCATTCTTTGGAATGACGAAGCACCGAATTCCTCACAGCATTCGATCATTAGTCAAGTTTCATTGGTCCATTTAATCTCGTTTAACAAATGAACTGCCATGAAATTGGAGGAAATTGGAGTATGGCGACGAATCCTCACGTCAATAAAGCACAAAATATTGTGTGGATTAATCCGTTAAAGATCGAGTTGACTGCGTCGAAACGTAACGAGAAGCTGCGTCCACGATTGCACGAATTCGTTCATTACAAACATGTTATTAATATTTCTGACCCATTAGGCCTCGGATGGCAAGTGCGGAAATAAACGTCACTCGACCAAGGAGCAGGGAGTATAACGAATTTTTCTACAATTTCTCAGAGTGTTTTATCAAAATCCGTCACATTTCGATTCTTCTCGTCATTACTGCGAGACTGTGATGCATTATTCGAGATTTTTTTTCCTCTCGTATTACCGTTCCTCGCTGTCTAATAGCTGGAGCGTTAATGATCATTTTCTTTCACGATATATCAGATGAAATTATCCTCGCTGAACCATTATTGTTATTAATCTTTTCCCCTACTCCTTTCTCTCGCTCCCTCTCTCTCTCTCATTGTCGCTCTCTCCTTTCTTGGCTATTCTGCGGTTACCATTAAGGGCAGTTTTCCTTTCAAACTTGTCCTCACACACACATATGTGTGTGTGTGTGTGTGTGTGTGTGTGTGTGTGCAGCGTGCGTGCTGGTGATCTTGCCGGCACTTAGCAACTTATTTTCTTCCATTTATCTGCCTCATGAGAGTTGCCTCTAATTCCGTTTTTCCCCTCTCCACTTTCTTCGTGGAATAAGACGAGCTGCAATGGCTATGGGGAAATTCAACCCCTACCCCTTCGCAGCTCGAGATCTCTCGCCAACTGATGGCTATGCACACCTTTGGTTAACTCTCGCGGCAATTTAACCTGCTGAAGCCCTCGCGGCATCTCTCATCGAGAAATTATTCCTCTCTTTCTCTTTATCTCCTTCTCTCTATCTCTCTCTCTTTCCCTCTTTCGAGGCTTATCTTTTCCTCTTTCATATAATCGTTACCGGAAGTGCTCTTTTTCGTTTTCTATGCTGCAAAATACCTTGACATTTTTACCTATTCACGCCGTTTCGTTTTTTTCACTTGTCTTCCTAACACGAACACGACATCATCATTTCCATGGAATTTCTTGGGGTTTCTTGTTCGTTTATTATGTGAATATAATCTCAATCAAGATCCAGTTGCTTTGTACGATTTGTCAGCAGCCATTGTACGGGCTCATCTTTTTTTCATCAGTTGTTTGTGAAATTTTTCAAAACTTTCGTTGCATTTGTTACGTCATCGTATTAAGTAATTCATATTAAGAAATTCCTTTCGCCAACTCAAACATTTCGCGAATATGGTGGAGAAAGAATAAAAACCATTTGTTCAGTGAAAGAAAGAGTGGAGTACAAATTAATGAAAAAGAGTAGTGAGTGTTGAAAATTATGAGGTAGAAAACGATTTGGAAAAATACGCTCTCGCGTTCCCTCTCCGGACGACGTAATTTTTTATTCATTTAACATTTTTATCCAGTAAAACAACTCGCGAAGAAAAAACTCATACGCTTTTCTGAGGAGAAAACATTCTCAAGATTTCCGAGTGTTCCGTTGGCACGTAAACAGCGCAGACTACAATCGCGATGAAAATATCCTCGGGCTTAAAAAACAAATTTTCACGCGAATATTCTCGGAAGGTTAATCAAGTTGCCGGGATAAGCGAGTTACACTTTTCTCGAGAGGATCTCACCGCTGTCTAATTTGCATTTTTCCTCAGGCTTTTCTCGTTTCTCATTTCTTATTATTTACATTGCGATAGAACCGTTTTTAAATGCTCCCAACATGATAAAAGACGAGATTATAATTTTGTCCCTTAATGAGTTTTTCAACTGCACGCTCTTTACGCCCCGTTACGAAGATTTAGCACGTCCAACGTTTTTCCTATCAGGTCCATTATCATCTTTTAGTGCTTCGTGCACACCCTGATGGTTTGATCAATTATTGATTAATTAATTTGCGTTTTTTGTAAAAAAAAAAAAAAAAAAAAA
>JBAJMU010000008.1:6566452-6609366 GCA_037952995.1 Hyposoter didymator
AAAAAAAAAAACTTCGATAACAATTTTTTTTTTTGTTTCCTTAACTCATTTCTTTGCAGATTTATATATTTTTTTCATCACAGAATTGACAAAATTGTTCAGTATAATTAATTCGATTATGAAATTTTGAAATTTTCTATTTTTGTATTTCATTTTTAATTCATTTGTTCATTCAGTTCTGCATCGCCTTTTTCTGTCCTGTATTAATCCACTTATCGATTTGTTTGAGAGCAACAGATAGAAATGTTAAACTTTCTCGACAAATGGCCAAGACCCAGAATACACGATCATCCTTTCAATCTAACATCTGTCGGTACTCGCAGCCAAGCTGTTTGTGTAACGACTTAACTGTACACCATGCTCTCTAACGCTTCGTGGCACTACTATCACTTCTACAACTACTACGACTACGTATAGTATCCCCGCTTGGTATTCAAACACGAATTCTACGATTTTAGTGAATAAGCTTTCGACTGTACTGACCGAGATGTTTCGGTCGTGGTCATTGCTGTCCCAGAAACATTTTCATTCTGTCAAATTTAATCGAAAATTTGAATTACGTTCATGAAGAAATTGACAAGGACGGCGAAGAAATTTCGTCGATCAAAAAAGTGTTACAACCGTCCTAGATAATGCATTACGTCCATGTACTTTCTTTCCGAATAAATGAAAAAAAAAAAAAAAAAACAAAAAATGGTTAACTGAAAAATTCACGAATTATAGTAATCGAAATAAATATCAATTAGTCCTAATCGCTTTGATTATAATCACATCAGTCTGAATCAATCGTCTGGAATTCTCAATGGAATTAAATTCCTATTGATTTCACTTTTATTGAAATAGAATTTATGATTGAACTTTCGTTTCGATATTAAATAACACGGATACATAATTAATTCATATTTCTCGGAATCGAGCATGGAATCGGACAAGGAACACACTGAATCGATCGAAATACCGGTTAACAATTTTAATAAACCTGAATTTACATGGCAGTTCTTGTCATCGTCCAGTTTATGATATTTTTCTCTCTCTCTCTCTCTCTCTCTCTCTCTCTCTCTCTCTCTCTCTCTCTCTCTTTCCTTTCTCTGCTAAGGTATGTGCAAAGATCTGATATTTAAAAAGCCACTCTCACCCCAAGGGAGATACGAGATTCTGGTATGCGCAGAGATTTCTATATATACATCTGTACATTTCTATCCAGCTTGAGATGTGAATGCATACAGCGTTATATCAGTAGGTTGTACTATTGCGTACATGACCCAACGAGATCGCGTGCGAATCGCGTGGGTCGCCGCAGTCGAGAGAATTACGAAGTCGCGCTTATGTTATGACGATGCAGTGAAAAATTAACGCACACGAGACTGTGTCAGGGATTGATATGCATAGAAAAAAATGTGAAATCTTTGAAAAAACTGGATGCAGTTTTCACTTTTTCATGATTTTTAGGTGTTAAAACTTTTTTTTTAATTGCGTGTCTCAGTTTTTCTCAGGTAAGCAAATAATTGTTGAGCAGATTTTTCAAAAAATAGTTACTCGGTTTCCTGATAAATGGACCAATTGAATTTCCATATAGGAATGACGAATTTTAATTGCTCGTATTTACGCGTTTCGTATAAAACGAGCCTCTGGTTCTTCGATGATAAACGATGTTTACTTTCATGTTATTTTAAACGAATTTAACTTGTCTTCGATTATTTAGCGAGAGCCTCTCGATTGCGTCGCATGCGCTCGAATTATTATTAATTGTTGAGACCGGTTGGAAATCTTTTATAATAGCTCTCGCGCGAACCGGTTCGTTTATGTACGCGACTCCTTTGCGTATCTCCCTCCATTCTGGATCCTTGATTTAGTCGCGAACGATCTAGGATCTCGTCTAACGTGTAATACACGAACACTGGTAGTACGAGCACTTTCGGTGTGTATTCTTATGATAAATACACCTGCTTCCCCAAGGGTTTTATATCGTAGTACAGCAACGTGGGTTCGAGGAACGAGAACGGCACGAGATGTAATGCAAAAATTCCTCGAGGGAGCAACCTCGCTCTTTAGTGCTTCGTACGACCGACATAAAGGAAAAGATTTCAGATGAAAATTGAATGGCGGACGAGAAAAAATAAAGGAAAGATCTCTTTGACGCGAAAACAAAACGAGGCACATATTACTTCCTGTCCCAACAAATAAATTCCAATTCATTTTTATTTTTTCAATTAAAACCAGTCCAAGCAATTCGTATATAAAAAAAAAAGCGTATTCTTTTATAAAGTTACCACTGAAATGGAAACTCTGTTGGAAAAGATCGATATTTTGTTGGATACGTTCGAGAATATTTGAAAAAATTTGAAAAAATATTCTAGAAAGTCTCTGCGAAAGCAAATTTTTGTCATTCCAATCATAAATTTTGCTGACAGTTCCGTTAGACATAAAAAATATTGTCAAAATTACGAAAATTTTGAAATTATCAAAAAATATTTAGTTTACCGTGTTGAACAAAATATCGAAGTTTTTTTGGCGAAATTTCATTTTCAGTGTACGGAGTAAGATGGAACCACGAATTTGAGTGAACGAAATGTAAATTCGTCGGTATTCGAAATTTATTTTATTTTCACCGGTAATTAAAAATCATCCGAAAGTTAATGAGGCTCCGGAACGAAACAATTTGCGAAAATAAATAGTTCTAGTTACCATTTTCGTCGGCAACACAGTTTTCGTATGAAAAATCAATTTTTTTTTTCGTCGCTCCGTTTTAGTGGCAAGTTTTTGTAACCAGGATGAGTCGGTGGTGAAAAAATGTAGTATTCGAATCGCCCACACTTGATACGATTTAATTAAAACGCATAAAAGTTTAAAAAGGGAAAAACGAGCCAGCAGCTCTGACTTTATGAAAGCACCTTACTGTAGTCCTGTCTCGTGTGCGTAGATATAAAGTCATAACGTATGAGAGTTCCTTCGAGAGTCAGTGTACTCGCGGAGGGGGCCTTGGAAGCGCGTGGGTTCCGGAGCAACGAACGTCTAGTACAAGGAAGGTAAGCATCAACGTGTAAACTCTGTGAATAAAATGCATAGAAATCTTTTCTTTAAGGTACTCTACTCAAGGCAAACGTAATCACGTTCCGGGACTAGCCTCACATTACGCGTTTTCCATAAACACATAAATATACATAAAAAATGGAAAATTTAACAGTGTAATAATATTTCATGAAAATTGAAGCCAACCGGTTAATTTCGTACTGGCACAACTGATTCGTACGAATATCGTAAATTACTGAATATTTATTGAAACATCGAAAAACCAAACTCCACGATATCGAAAATTCTCAAATCCAGTTGGAATTTAAATGAGCCAATTTTTTTTCTTCTTTTTTTGCATTTTTATTTGTCAAGACTTTCGGAAAATCGTTGAATTTGTGAATTTCGAGCATGACTAATAGGGCACTCGGTATTGGTAACACGTATTCTTATTGTGTGAACGACAAGGGTGTCTGCAGGGGTTTTAGATATAGACACCTTTGGGGATATAGGTATATAAATATATATATTCTTTTAAATGAAACATCTACTCATGGTTGGATGAATCATTGGATCGTGCTCGCGCCTCCGGATCGGATTACGCGGGGGCTCGTAAAATCTTTTTCCTCCATTTTTTTTTGCTCTCTCTCTCTCTCTCTCTCTCTCTCTTTCTCTCTCTCTCTCTCTCTCTCTTTGTCCAGAATATTAATGACGACCATTAATCAGTCCAATAACGCAGAAATCTATACGCGAATTCCTTGTGACTTTTGGGCGTCTGGTATCCCGAGGCAGATTTTAGTTTCTCGTTTCGTTTTCTAGAGTTGAGGAATATTCAATTATTCGGCTCAGATTTTATTCCGATTCAGTTACGTCCAGACGCGAGAGACGAAGAATGGTTCGTTGGAACGAGTACGATGAATATTTATTTTTCTTTTCGGCGTAATCGCAAACAGAGCTAATCTTTTATTATGAATATTAATGCTTTGCTCCATTATTATTCATATTTATCGTATCGTCAATTGTCTCTTCTTTTCTTTGTTATTTCGCTGTTATTTTTCAGAGCTTTTGACTGAGTGAGCAGCTCGAATGTTTTCGATCGAAATGTAAATAATTCTCGATGATTTGTGACTCGGTGTCAAATCTTTTTCCTCTCCTTTCTGCTTGCCAAATGGTTCCCTCATTTCTATCTTATTTATTCGGGCTTTTTCTTGACCTTGCAACTTCCGTTCGTTCGTCTCTATTGGCAATGATTTATCCTCAATAATTATGCAGGAGTCTGAATGAAATTCCAACATTTCGATGAAAATCAAGTTCGTCGATGTCTACGTCGATCATTGCACCTCGACAATGAAAACTTTGTCACAACAATTTGGTTAAAAATGTTAATACTGACGTATCTTCAATGATTATTACTTTTCCCTGTTAGTGTCACAGGACGGGCCATAATGCCATCAATAATTTATAATAATGAAAACATGAAAAAAATGAAAAACATAAAAATGATGAATAATTTTGTAACTTGGAATAAATTAAATATTCTGAACCATCGTTTCCTTCATCAACATAAACATTGGAATGGGAAAAGAAGTAGCAAAAGATTTTTAAAACGCCAGGATAAAAAGAGCAAAAAAGTTGGAATGAAAAATAAAAAAAGGTTTAGAACGTACAGTATCTACGATTGAATCAACACATTTGAATAGCTTTTGCAATGGAGAGAAAGCAATCGAGTTTTTTGCATGGTTCTTTTGAAATTCAAATGAAGCCAAGTAAAGGCCTATAGCTTAACAATACTCGTCTTTCTTTATTATTAGCAAAGCTCGATTCGAATAGCCATTGAGATGACACCCATAAGCGATACGGACAAAGAAATCCGTATGTGGTAATCGATCAACCTCGCCGACGAGTGGCCCCCTTTCCCGCGCCCGTGCCCCAGCCCGTAACTCCGAAGCCGGGCGGTTCGTCTTTTCTTACGCAGAAATTCTCTCATTCACTTCAGTTACCTGCTGTGTCGTCGGTTCTCAGGTGAATGACACGAGATCCGTACGCGTCCTTCCAGACGTACGGCTAGATCCGAACAATAAGTTGCTCAATTTGGACGAGCGCCCACGCACGAAAAATTCACACGTTATTAAAAAAGTGTCATTAAGAAAATTGCGATGAAATATATGAAAACGCGATGACGAGAGCTTCGTGTCACTGCCAACCAGATCGTGTCTAACAATTTCAAACAGAAACTTTTCCACCTCGTGATGTTATTCAAATGTTTTCGTTCAAGTATATCGCGCGATCATCGATCGCGATTAGTTCACTTTCGATCGCCGATGATACACACTCGAAAATGAAAATCCTAACGATCCGATGGATTATTCGCATGAAGAATATTTTTCAATGATTTATTAATTGGAGATTCTCGCTGAGGAGGCTTCCGGTGAATCGTTTTACACTCGGCATACTAATAATCTTTGACCGAATCGAAAGAAATCGACAAGGATGGAATAGAAGCAAAGCTGCCTTGTGATTTTTATCACTGTCTCGATTCTACGGCATTCCAAGGCGTTTGTAACACGGCGCCGGGCCCTTTTTTCCAGGAGCAAGATAGTCCTTTCTATACGAGTGACTATATGTGTAGAGAACGAAGAGAAGGAGGTATATAGTGTTTTTCTATATACGTACATACGCGTGGTCGTTCTGGTAGCTCGTCCGATCGTACTTTATGTTCTGTACGTGTATCTCGACACATACATTTATAAATTTATGTATATTTCCATGCAACACCCAAACGGAGAAACTCATGGGAAGCAATAAATTAGTGAATCTCTCGAGCACAATATTAAAAAACTGGTAACCTCGCAGCGAATTTGCAACAACGAAAAAAAAAAAAAACTGAAAAAACTGATAAAATATCAAAGCGGTGGAAATGCCAAGGAGCACACACGGTTTAATCAAAGAGAGAGGGAGAGTCTTTCACCTGTTGCCTCGAGAAAGCATCTCAGGAAGCGAAAAATCACGATCACTAACCGATACGAATCTCCATCGATTTTTTCTCATGGCATTTGCTCCTTTTCCTTTAAATCACTGCACACAAACGATATTTCGTGAAACGAACGAACCTTTTTCCCACGAACAACGCACTTCCGGTGGTCCAATTTACGCGGACTCGAGACAACAACAACAACAACAACAACAACAACAACACGCCGATTCTCACACGACTATTCTCTCCATGCTCGAACAACAAAAAAGATCGTTACTTTCTGTGCAAACGATCTCAAAGACACTGCGGAAATAGTTTCACGTACTCCACACCATGTTGGCTCCACCGATTTCCTATTTTTTTCTATTCATTTGCGCAATTTTATCGGAAAAATTGGAAAAATGCGCGAGACTCGGAACGATTTGTAGATCGAGACGTATAATATGGATCTGTATTGATCTCGTGACTGACGCGCGTCTAAGAATCGTGTGTGTTGCCTCGCTGCGGTGAACAGCGACCCGGCTTCCTCGCAGACGCCAGGTGGGAGTAAAACACACGTAAATACATATATGCACGCATATAGGAACGTCGAAACATAAATTGCTTTACATGTATATATTTATTTGTGTATGTATGCGGAGAGGGAAACGCGAGAGACTCAGAAGTCCACGAACATCGAGGACTCTCTAGAAACACTACTTTACCACCTCCTTCCTCCTCCCCCTCCTCCTCCTCCTCCTCCTTATTCTCTTCGCGGCTCCCCTACTCTCCTTTCAGACCGAACAATTCTTTCGTCGTCTTTCCTCTCCCTATAAGAGTTTGCTCTGTTGCAGTAAACATTAACGGAGCTCACTCAGTTCCCCCTGGATTTCTCAGCTGCGAGACTTCGAAATTCCCCCTGGAAATCGCACTCCCGAAGCTTTATCTCTCTTTCCATTGGCCGATGAGCCGATCGGCACTCTCGACCAACACTCCGACTCGCTATAACTACACGCACGCCCCGAAGCCTGCGTGCATGCTACACGAACTCACCTCAACAAACTCGCACACACGCCAGCAGGGCCTTCACTCTTTCTTATCCAAATTCACCTGCCTCTCTCGTATATATACCTGCTACTCTTCAAGGTACATACCGCGATTTCTTCCTTACCGATCCTGAACACCTGCCTCATCCTAATACCTCTTCGTGCACGATCATCTCCAATCCCTTTTTTCAATATTTTCTCTCTCCCTCTCTACGTTTTTCTTTTATTCTCCTATACGCTGCTTCGTCTCTTTTTTGCTCCTCACACTCTTTTCTTTTGCCTGCATTTTTGGCTACACGGACGTCAAAGGGCCGTCGGGTTTTCCCCATTTATTCCGGCCGTTTTGCATCGAACTAAAAAAAAAACACAGTTACCAGGAACAAAGGAAACCACAGCGGTGCGAAAAGTTTAAACGATCCCCGGAAAATCATTCGGAAATAATTATCCAAGTTGCTGCTTCGATCCAAACTTTCCTCTCTGCGCTTCCAAATTCATCTTGACCGTTTTTCTTTAAGGAATTTTAAATAAAATGACGCAAGCCTTTGTGTGTGCCATAAAGTTTGAATTTTGGGAAACCGAATGCCTCGAATACCTGGCTTTTCACTGCGTTTCAATTTGTTCGTGTAGATTTTGCATCGGATTACTTTTTGTCAAATTTACTCAACGAATTAAATTTATTCTTGCGAAAAAAAAGATTCTTGGTAACGTGCTTACCTGATATCGTGACTGCGAAGGAGCGTTTCTGTAACAAGCAAGTCAAATTACAGACTCGCGTAATTGCAGGAGGTGTAAAAGTAAAATTAAACCTTTTTTTTTTTATTCATTTTTTTAAAACGTCGATTATAGTAATAATTTAGTTTGTTGCATGGCAGGAGCGCTGATACAATTTTGACGAAACACGTGTTTGGATTATTTTCAATTCATTGGATTCGCGTGCCCTTTACAAAAATTAATTATCATTGTGATTATTTATTTTTGACAAAAAAAATGAATTAAAAACAAAATAAAGGAATGCAGAAGGCGGCGGTTGAGGAAAACTCACCGGAGGAGTGTCCTCGGTCTCTCCACGATTGACGTTCTTCATCCGCATGTTCTAAAAAGCACAAAAGTTATAGAAACGTCGAGAGCGATATTTTCGGGGATTTTATACTCGTGGAGATAGAAGATTGGTTCGTCAATCGATAATTAGTATTTTCTGGAACAGGAGTATTTATTGAGAAGCGTAAAAAAAAATTTCCCCAGACCGAATGTTTCAATGTGTATTTACAGATTCTTTTTCAACTCTCATTCACCGTTGCTTTTGTCTTGCCCATTCAACGAACATCGATGAGCTTCGTTCGCGCATAAGAAAAAATTGGTCAGATGTAGAAATAATACCGTAAGAAAAAAAAAAACTGGCTAACAAGAAAGGGAAATTTTTTTCCTGTATCTCGAACTGAAGGAAAGAGAACGGCTTGCGATTTTTTGTGGTGGAGAAAAGGATATCAGCGGCACGAAGATGCCACGAGGAGCACTGGTTGTGCGAGAGTCTTTACGTACACGGTGTTCGGAAAGTCATTCTTCTTAATCGAAGGGATAACTAGATCTTAACAGTCTGAAGACAAAAGTCTTCCCGAGTTTTCCTCTCCCTTGGACCGTTGATGAAATAATTGTTCATTAAATGCGTGCGTGAGCATTTCCCTTCGCGTCAGTTTTTCGTAACCACGCGCCGTGTGCGATGGCCATTTATTTATTAAATATCTCATCAACGGTACGGCGCAGAGAAAAATATACGAATATTTCTTTTTTTTTGACATGTTTTTTGGTTGTTGAGACGAAGAAACTTCATGGACAACCTGTATAAGCGAGAAACCAAGGGGGTGCCGTGATTCACTGCCATTATAAGGCCGAAGCATTTTCTCACGGGATCTCTTCTCTTTCTATCCCCTGCTCTCATCTCTAATTATATGTCTAGCTTATGCTCCTGAAACCTACGGCTTCATTGCTAAACATTCTCTACATCCAACATCGTCCAACGTTTACGCTCGCGCGAGTTTCTCGAAACCGGTCAACGAAAAAAGTCTAATTTATACTTTCGACAGGCCACCGAGGGGTCCGGGTCAAAAGTATTGGTTAAAGACACAACCTGCTGGCAGCCATACACTCCTCTGGATGGTAGTCAATCAAAAATGGAGCAAAATTCTCCAAAACTAGTCTTTACGGTATTTCATTGTTCCGACCGAGAAAAAGAGTTGGCCGAGAGTTCAATCCCAAGTCCAGTATCGTTAAAAAAAAGTGGCAAAATACATTTCGACTACATTTCGCAACGTAAGAATCGTCCTTTTCAATTCTTTGCCCCGAGCGGGAAAGACTGACCGGTGGCTTTCTCTGAGAAGAGTTAGAGAGCGAAGCTCAAGGGAACAGGAACAGGAAGGACGTGGTGAGGAATCAAGTAACGTCAGGGCGATCGGACGCGTTCACAAAAATCCATAAGATGGTAAGTAGCAAAAAAAAAAAACGCAATGACTGCAAAAGTTGATCTGTTAACGTCAAAAAACGGTGGCGAACGTTCGCTCCGAAGGAAAATATTTCTCATCGATTAGTTAACCGTTTTTCTGTCAATTTCTTAATCCAGGAACGAAATAACGAAAAATATGATATTCCTCGGATATAAGACGTGGCTTAAGAAAGCGAAAATGAAGAATGTAAAGCAGTGAAACGGCGCGTATCAATTATGACATGGAAAAGTTATTTCATTCATGGCGAAGCGAGACTTTCAATGTTTTATTTACTCGGATCGATGTCCCTGGGCGTATCAGATGACCCTTCCGCGCAAAGGAATCGAGCGAGTCTGCGATCGATGTAATACGTTATATCTACAATATCCGCAACAGGATATCCTCCATGCTACGAGGATCGATCCACCTTTTTATCTCATTTTTTTTTTTCTGTACCAAGACCAACAAAGCTACTAACCTCCAAACGCGAACGTTTGATAATTCCGATTGCACGTTTCACCTGTCTCGAGTCTTTACCGTACGAGCTCACCACAGAGTACCGAGTTCTGCAGCCAACAGCACCGCAAGAATTCCGTTTGTTAATCTGCATATGTTTCTTTCAAATGTACTTTGTCAAGCTGGCTCGTTATAATTGTGTTCGATTCAATCAAAAGTGGATCGCATTACTGCAGAAACGAACAAAGTAAACATTGCAACGAACAACCACTCCAAGCGGAAACTCAAACAAAGTTGCAGATTATTCTCTAGCATTCGTCTCATTTTTTAATTAAAAGGATTTCTCAGTGTGGCATTCGGAAAAACTTTTGTCGTCAAGTTCTGACCCTCGAAACTCTGCACGTGTTTTTTTATTTATTTTTTTTAATTTTTTTAAATCCTGGAACTTTGCAACGTCAAAATTCAAATTGCAATCATAGAGAAAAATTAAATATTCGTTGAAACTCAAAAATGAATCCTTGACGGTCACGATTCATTTGGTATTAAGATTCAACATTAATCGTTCATTCGGCACTCTTTGGTGTGACAAGAAGAAACAATTATCGATCTGTCAAGATTTCTATGATCCTACGGACGTTTTTCGAAATTGGACAAAGAAATAATAATTCCGCTGATTCCGGTTTCTAGGATCCTAATCCAAAGGTTTATTCTAATACATACTGCGGTGAGTGATAAATTCGCAACTGCTGCCTTGTGCTGTGTAACAACAATGTCTAAGCCCCTTTAGCCTCGTCTTTCCCGATCGTCTCGATACGAGTGGATATCCAAACACATTCCGTACAGCACACACCATAGTGCAATCTCGTGTATCAGCTCGATGCCAACCCCTCGTGAGTACAGCGAGAGGAGTCAACTCGGGAAACAATGGGCCACTCGACAAGAGTTTCCACGGAATAGAGAATTCTCGTGCTGATTAGCGAGAAGATCGATTCCAAGGCAATCCGATGTAGGGCTTAGTTCTACTTGACCGATTTTCCTTTCGAGAACGTTTGTTACGAAATCAATTCATTATTATTATTATTATTATTCCAAGAATAGAAAAAAAATTTCACGCACTTTTTTGATAAGGGAAGAAAAATCCTTTCACGAAACTGCAAATCGATTCGGTGCTCATCCTCGTGCAATCATAAAGACAACAAATTGTTATCCCAAACTGCAGGTTAACATGTTCCCAACATCGTGTTGACATGACATGATGGAAACATGCTCCCCAGCGATTAAGGGCAAAGTTAGAGAGGGAAGCAAGTGTGACAAGCAAAAATCCAAGGAATTTTCTCGACGATTACTGAAGCGAAGAAAATTCTGCTGTGATCGAACTGAAATAGGGTGATGCGTTTATTTCGCAGAGGATCCTCGATCGTAGACAACATTCTTTGCCCGAAGAAAATTGCCAGTTGGATTTTCTCAAACACTTTCCATCCCCATAGTCCCTGCAGACGTTTTCTACGAAGGCAACTTTAGAAATTTCGATCGACACTATGGCAACAGACGTTTTCTATCATTTTTCCTAACGGAATTCCATGAATGGAATCGTGCGTATTTTTTTCTTCAACTTTTGTAAGAATCGGAAGAGAAAAAAAATCATTTTTCTAAATCGAAACGTCCACCGGGTGATTTTTTATTTTAATCGATACGGGAAAAACGTGCCGGTCGATAGGGAAGGGAATAATTTTACCAAGAGCTTAACTTTTCGAATTTCGATTTGACATAAATTGAACGAATATCTGTCGTAGTGTTTTTTTGTTTGTTTTTCTGTTCAATAATTTTTATTTTCGTTGTAATTATTTAAAAAAAGATCGAAATACTTTGAGAAATTTCATCGTTCGCTTGACAAAATGTCAGACATTCCAAATCTCGAAATATCTGCGTCGAGTTTATGTATAATCTCCGGCTGCTTGTTTTCAACAGTGAAGAATCTCATTCCCAAGGAATTAATGTCATGAGAAGCAATGAAAAGTTTTTGGTTGTTAATTGATGAAAATTCTTACTAATTTGGCAAGAAGTCGGAGCCTTGGAATTTTTGGAGGCTCATGAAGTTCCCGTTGGTTGGTTCGAGCAGAGTAACGAGAAGTATCCGTTTAAAAAAGATTGGTTCGAATTGTCGAAGGATTTTCGGAACAGCAAATCAAGTCCGGATGCTGGGTGTAAAATTTCGTGCTTGCCGAACAAAGTTGGAATATCGCGTGACAAAAGAAACTCTTTGTAAATAATAATATACGTGTAAAGGCAATAATGTAACTGGGGTGTATATGGACACGAGGCAGGTCGAAATAGTCGACCCAAAACCGGAAGGCATTCGGTGATTCGCGTCGGTCCAAACTGGCGTCTCATGACAAACTGGCTTTGAGGCGTTCGGACATGGTGAACGAAACCTCCTCGAGGGTTCTCTTGCCCTCCCTCTTTCTTCTTCTTTCTTTCTTTCTCTTTCACTTTTTCCTCTTTTTTCCTTTCTCTTTCTCTCTTGGCCTTTGCATTCTTGAGCCCTTGGACCTTACAGTGCACACCAGAGTATCTTCCTTTTTCTCTTCCGTTCATTACTCTCGATCTCTGTCTCTCTCTCTCTCTCTCTCTCTCTGCGCTCTTTCTCTGTCTCTCTTCACCTCATCCCTTCCTCACGTCCTTCGAGCAGTTTCGCTTCGACGCAATTAATACAAAAACGACGTTGTAATGATCCTTAAGCTTAGCCATTATTTATAGCGCATAACATCCTTCACTATTAATTCCGAGTTACCACAAATTAATATCTCAGTTCGGAACCATTAATTATGTGAATAATTATATTTATTGATAATGAAAAATGGAATTAAATTTATTTTCGATTTTTCGTATTATAACTGCGGAGAACTTTTTCGTTTTATTTGAAATTTCATATCGCAATTCATACAGTTGCCAATTCTTCGGCGTTTTTATTTTTATTCAACTTGATTTTTCCCCTTCATTTTTTTGTCGGGCTCGGATGAGATCTAAATAATTCTATTTCGTACGTATTTTTTGGTTTCCTGACAGGATCCAAAGAACCAGCGAGTTCTTTGACTGGAAATCCTTAATGAAGGTACGCCTAAATTTTGAGGAAATCTTTTTAAAAAATCCTTTTTTTCTCCCTTTATGACTTAACTTCTCGCCTGCGAAAGGGCTCATTTCCGGACCAAGAGACATCCTTTGATGAGGCTAGGTCGTCAAGCATCTCCTTGTGCATCGTGTTATGAAGCTTTCGAGAGAGAAACCGAAGCAGACAAGTAGCGGCGGCGATGATGTGAGAGAAAGAAAGCGAGTGGCAGTCTCTACACGATAATTCTGAATTTTCGCGAATAGCAAAAGAGCTGGTGTAACGAGTGACCGAGTTGATGAGACTCGAGCTACCGACTGCGAGAAAACTCCTCGATTATAACGAGGACGAAGAGGCTGAGCGATGTTTTCTCTTATTTTCTTATAACTCACCATTTTTTTTCTATATTTTATTTTGATAAGAAGAAACTTTTTCCAGGTCGCGATATATCAACCAAAACTGTGTCGAGGTCGAAGCGAGGCACAAAGATTTCGCTACTGAATTAGTTTCTGAATATTTCGTTACTATTCTTACAACAAATTCCTCGTGTTTTGGTTCTTCGTGCTCGTCAGGACATTCAAAGTTCCAAAAAGAAAATGAATTGTCATTATTCGTTAATTTTGCAGGATCACGTAAAAATGAACCGAACAACTGCAAATATTGGAATGCCATTTTTTCCAGAAATTCGGTACTCTCCAAATGCTTGACCCTTCGAGTGCACACTGGGTCGTTTTGACCCGAACAATTTTCTGTCCCCGATTGTTTGGCATTGAATCAAAACAAATGTTTCGTCCTTGAAGCTATAAAACTTACCAAAAAATAAAATGCATATTTAACGGAATGCAACTGCGAAGGGTTGATGATAAAAAAATTCAACATTCTCCGTGTGGTGGGTTTTGTAGAAGAAAAAAAATAGCGACGTTTTGTATTTTTTCGAGTTTCGAGTTCGAATTCGTAATCGGAAAGAACGATCGATCGACAAATCTCAGTTCAATTTTGCACGCTAAGAAAAATGTATGGCTAGGGTGAAAAAAAATGTCCCTATAATGGATTCGGTCTTTCCCATGATAAGAAAAATAAATGCTTACTTGGGTCGTAAAAATGTTTGAATGAAATTCTTCGATTTACGAGTGTGGTCATGACGAAATGGCTTCAGAAAAATATCAAAATTAGGTAAAAATATAACGATTGCTCACAAATCTCACAGTGGTAGAAAAAAAAGCGTCCTGCATGATAAAATCTTGAATGAATGAATACAAATTCGACGTTAACTTTTGGAGTTTCTTAAAGCAAAGCTTTCCTGCGTCAGAGCACTGCCTCAGAGTTTACTGGGCAACGAACCAAGATTCCTAAAATGTAAAACCCGCAGGAATGCGATTTAAAATGAATTTTCATTAAACGCTACTGGGCGACACGCCGGGACGTAACGAGGAAAATGGTGCGGAAGGGTGAACTACAAGAGCGGAAGAAATGTTGCAAATTTCCGAACCTGCGAATCTTGTTACGGAAGATAAATTGTCTGACGAGTATAAAGTACGACAAACTTGGACGAACAAAAACCCCCCACGATTCTCGTCACTCTGCTTCAATCCAGAATTCATTTACATTCGTTGAATTTATAATATTTCGCTTAGTTTTCGCTGGGGGTACAGAATTGTTTTTCAATTTGTTCACCCACCGATACAAAGTCCCCTGAAGCCCCATTTGTTATTTATGGGGTGAGCAGATCATTCGGTTCTCACGGAAAAAATAACTGATGATTTTTTTTTCCACTACAATCGTTCGAGTGTAATGAACCAATCAATCAATCATTCATCAAGCACTTTGGAAGTAAATGCTCTGCAACTATGCACGTGATGGTGACATGCAATAAGTCAAAATATCAAAACACCGTAAAAAGTTGAAAATCTTTGCATCAAAATGAAATTTCACAAACTTCGTAAATTCGTGAATGACAAAAAAAAAGGACTAAAATGAATAAAAATGAGAAAGTCTCGGATAAGCAGGCTGATGAAAAAATAGGTTTTAAGAAAAAAAATAAACAAGATGAAACGCCGACGACGTAATCTGAGATCCATTAGACAATAATTTTCCTTATCCATTTTCTCTTGATATATATTTTCTTAATTTTCTTTGAGCTTCTTGGCTTTCTCGACATGCCGAATCAGCATTCGAAGGAGTATGGCCTTAATTCGAGTTCCCCCTTCAAAGAATGAATTGCGGTCTAACTTTCCATCTTGTTCCGAAATGGCACGAAGGGAATTCGAGGACTTTATAGTTGACTTGCCTTTAACTCTGGTTACAATTGCCCCTTTCCGATGCTCGGAAATCGCAACCTTGTACATTAAAGCCATTGGCTTTATCCGTTTGCTCGTATATACAGGCATTTGAGCAGAGTTCTTCTCCAAGTCAAAACTATCAAGCGTACCGAGTGCAACTTTGATACGAAAAACAAGGAAAAAAAGGCTCAACACTATACCGCAAATTTCAAAAGTAGCACTTGATTGTTTACTCAATAATTTGCTGCTCTCTTCGATGTGTGTCACTGCCGAGGTGAATGCGATGGAGGATAATGGAATTATAATACTTTCAATAAAATTCAGGATGGGACAATTTTGAGTTCAAGAGTTTTCATAATTGGATTGCATCGTTCGCGATATTCTAACGCACGAAGCAACGATTTTCCTCGCATGTGGAAGTAGCGAAACTCGAGAGAGTTGAAACAATTTTGATGATCGACGTCATGCCCCTCTTTCCTTCTCTCTCTCTCTCTCTCTCTATCTCTCTCTCTCTCTCTCTCGCTCTCGCTCTTTCCCTACGACGTGCTCAACCGAGGGAGAAATTTCATCATTAATTGGACTTTCCAGATGGGCTATTCCAACTTTTCACACAGCAGGCGACGAACAGTGCCGTATATACACACCAGCAATATTCTCTCATCGCTTCAGTTGTGAAAAGTTAGAGCAGCCACGTATGTGTCTATATACGACCAAATAATAAAGAAAAAGTATACAGGGTATCCGGAAATTCAAGCTGGGCTGTGCACAGAGATTAGATTATGAAATCTGCCAAAAAAAAAGTTTCCTCGTTTATTAATCGTGAATGATAAATAAATTGAAACGGCCAGTCGATCGAGTGGCTCGTATCGATCTTCAGAAAGCATAAAATTGGCTGTAAGTAACTTTAATTAAAATTACCAACAACGACAAAGTATGAAGCGAGCTTGGGCGAAGCCAAAACTTGATTCGGTGACCGCTCTGAGCGGTAATCCGCATGCTGCCAAGTTTGGGACACTCCGTACAGAAGTGTACGTTCATATACATCGCCTCGATTTCCTGCAGGAGCGAACTCTCTTAATTCTCTTTGCCAAGATCTAACGAGAGTACTTCTGTAACAGAGACAAGGGTAACTTTTGCTCGTGTGTGCGAGCAAACAGTGGTATTCACCTAATGTGCAAGCCATTAATTCTCTTGGTAATCATTTCCTATATAGGGTTGTCTAAATGAACTTTTTGTAGCTTGGAAAGAAACGGTATCAACGTGGAAACTCGTGGCTTGACAACGGCAGAGATCAATTGTGACAATAGTCGCTGCCCAATGCTCCACCAATCCTGAATCACCCTCTATCTATCACGTGTATTTCGCTGGATGCTTCGAACGCCTACACTCTGTTGCGTGCCATGTATACTTTATTCTCCAACTCTGCAGCAAGAATATAAGAGTTATTCCAAACTTTTACATCCCACTAAACTTTATACATAGCTTCCGTGACATTTGTATATCTATCGAGTGCATCTCTCGCTAAAAAATGCCTGTAAAACCTTTTGTGCTTGGCTGCATAAATTCAGTATCACGGAGGATGAGAAGTTGATTTTTGTTGAAGCAGTTTTTTACACAGAAACAAAACTATTTCCGGTTTTTCAAATTGGAGTAAAAAAAATTTTACGGCGTTTCAAGTGCTTCGAAAAAAATTTACGTGCCACTTGAGTGTCGCATTCGCAATGAAGCTTCATAACGATAGAAAAATTTTATTCGTTGGAATAATTTCGGAAAATTTCTGCTTCGCGTTGCAAAAAGAAAACTTTAGAGATAAAAGGAGAAAAATCAGTGGCTCGATGAGAAAAACGAACTTCTACGGAAGATAGAAAAGTGACGTTGCGAAAAAAAATAATTAAATTGGCAGATAATGCGTTTTATCGGATCGTGGTTGTCAACACGCGAGAATGGAAATGTCTATGCGCGGCTTTCCACGTCCCGATGAAAATGGCCGAAGCGAAAACGCGTTATCTGGAATTTCTCTTCAAATAGTGAAATCCAAATCGATAACACGCTTCACCCACTATTTTCCGTCTCTCTGGGGCACGTCAATCACCAGAACATGATTGCACACTACGCTCCAAATTTTCTCGTTTTCACTTGATGCTCTCGTTCGGATTCCACCAAATGACAAGCTTCAAACACAATTCAAACACACCTTGCCATACTCACACCCTTAACCATCCCCGAACCTATCTTCGCGAAACTGTTTTCAGTTTCGGCCATACAATCCTTCATGTCCAACGTCGAAGCTCACAACCCAAAAATTTACAAACGCAGGAACGAAAAAATGAAAACATATCAAAATATATTAACGAATCGTTCGACACGTTGCTCACAGGCACGAATATGGTCCTGTTGATTCATGAAATCTTCATAGAACTTATGAGAAGGCCAATCGACTGAAGATTCTTAATTTTTATTTCAAGCAAAATGAAATTAAAAAAAAAAAACAAAAACAAAAACAAAAACAATTTTTCGAGATTAAAATCAACGAAATGATCGACAAATACAAAAATATCGAAAATCGTAGCATGTCCTGTTGCATTCCATCGTGTGCATCCATTTCTATGAATTTTTGTGTTATCCGAGAAGCTGTATAGTGGGAAATTTATTATTTGACGGATCATTGAGATAACGAGCGAAAAAGTTGTCTGCATTGTGGTTCGTTGAGGTTTGGATACCGAGTGTCAAGTTAAGTGGGAATAAAATGCGTGATAATTTGTTTATTCACAGTGGTTTTGCCCGTGTGTGTCATTACGTGGAGTGGTAGGAGGTTTCACGGGTATATAACGCTCGATTGCAAGTAAGGGTTGATGTGTAGCGGACCGCGAGGTGATTGTGGTCATGGAAACTTAATTGGACTGACCATCGCTGTATTGTTCGGTTATACTGGGAAGGGGGAATCGCAGTAGTTAGGCGCACAGCAATTTACGATCTGAGTCTGTATCCGATTGGTTGTTTCTCGAGTATATAGATGCGTGTGTATTACTCTGAATACGAGGCTACGCAGCCATGAAATAGGGGGTGGTCTAACCAGGATGTTGAAATTGTGATAGCTGCCAATAAAATTGACACTTTCTCGTGCTTCATTAACGAACAAATGTCGCGGCGAGACGAACCAAGGGATAGAAATAACAGAGAGACGAGAGTAAGGAATTGAGGGCAGCAAGGATTAGAAACGACAGACTCTTTTTCCTTCGAGTGTCTGATTCGTGTGACCGAATTGAAAGAAAAAGAAAATCTATAGAATTTCTATTTTTCTCGTGTGTGAGTTTCCAGGGAAATCGACCTCGATCTTTTCGGTTATTCGGAGCCTTATCCGGAGCGAAATTTGCAAGTGAGCTCTGTGGCTGCTTAACCCCTGACGAGAGAGTATAGGTCATCGTTTTATTTTGACCTCTCATTACGTATTTTTCGACTAAATTATGCAGGAGATCAATCAGGCGGAATGAGATCGCGTGTGTTTTATATATTTAAAATCGATAAACTTGAGATTTTCGTTAATTATGCAACTCTAGTAATTGCTGGAAACAATAATCGGGGAGAAGGAATAATTTGTACGAAATTAACGTTTCAATGGAATTGCATAATTCTGCATAAATCGATCGGTGCAGTATTTTTCGAAAAATTGTACCAAACCTTCGTCTCATCGATTGCCTCATAAATGCAATCAATTCTGGGCGATTGATCGCACGAAAAAGGGAAACGTCAACTCATAAGTTAAAGAGAGAAAAAAAAGTTTTATAGGCGATGTGAAGGAGAGGGAAGTTTGGCACTTTGCGAATTATGCGGCATGGGGATCCTCTTATTTTGACGTTTTTTTCTTTTACGACCCAGATCACGTTTACTTTGAAAGTTTTAGACCCGAAGGTAACAACTTGTGAATTAGATCCCTCTCGAACATTTATTTACGTGCCTATACGTATATACACGCGTTATGTAAACTTTTCCTTTTTTAATAGAAAGCTCGAGACGATGGAGAAATCGAGTTGACTTTTTTCGTCGAGTTCCCAATTGTTCGATACAATCTATTCCATCAAAGCATCGATCGACAAGGCCGAAGCCCAACGTTTGACCTATTCTCTCCGCGTCTACGAACTATGTGAGGAAATAACATTTTCATTTCTTTGTCTCTCCCGCTCTCTTTTTCTCCTTCACCCAACGTACACGATGTATTTCTTACACATCGTCTTGTTAAAAACGATCAACTGTTTACGCAGCTAATCGAATGGAAATCGTGACATTTGACCCCAGCGAACGAATCGACTCCTCAGGGAGTTCTCCACGTCGCGTTACGTCAGTAGATTAGGTGGAATTTCCTACGTTAGTAATCTGCTGAGCGATATTTCGCGTCGTCCGAGAGTCCAGCCCTCACCACCGTAAAGGTGGCGAGACGGTTGCTAAAATAATTGCTCCGCGAGGGCCGATCCAATTGAAAAGTAGAAATATCAAAGCTGCGCCCATTACGAAAAAGCTAAACAATGATTTCCAGTTTTTAAAGGAACAAACTGCTGGAAAAACACACGATTTTTTGACTCGAAAGAATTTTTTTTCCAGCTACACTTTCAGTATCCTTCATGCACGAAGAAATCGGCGATAAACGCGATAGGGAAGTTAATTGACCCACTTCGAGAGTCTAGTCTGGTCAGGGAGCCTTCGGTCTATGCACATCTAGATTGGTCTCCCTTTGAAATTACCAATATCTGCTCGCTCCTCGAACCTTATCGATATGTCGGTTAAATTCTAAAGGAACCTCCTCATCCTAATTCTCCATAAAACGGTAAGGATATAAATTTACGGCCGTGAACCCTCCTCTCGGTAGTCTCACCGTAACCGCTTTCTCTCCCTATTCCTCGTCACGATTTTTATCGAGTCCTTACTAGACTAAATGGTCTGAGTGGTGGACAACTGTATATATTTATATAGGATGTCCTGACAGCCGAGCTTTTGATGTTCAGAGATTTTTATCTCTAGCTCATCCATCGTCTGTGAGATATTAATGAATCGCAGTAGAAAACGAACGGTGCGGTAGACGTTCCCGATATGAATCGAGCATGGTCAGCGTGGGAAACACTGTCGACGGAATAATTTCATGGCAGAACGAGCTTTTTGCATTTGACACGACGTTCACGCCTCAGGCCATCAGCTCCGAGCTCTCAAAATGCAAAGGAAGTTTAATTCTTTTTCAATTAGAATTTCGTCAGTATTTGGCCCAAATACCAGGCCCCCGAGGTGATGGAATGAGGATCGAACGATATTATACGCTAATTAGGCTGCTCGCAATTAATTAATGACGATCGTGAATGGTAAATCAATGGAAAGACATCGCAAAATGGTTTTTATTGAGAATGTCGTAACGTTTGTTGGCTTCCAGGCCTACGAGGTAACTTTTGGGACACTGGATATAAGGATATTCATGTGAGGAATCTTCTGCCCTCGAGAATCTTTCGACATTCACCCTCCACACTTTATCTCTCGAAACTGCTATCGCTCACAGCCCTTGACTCTATTTTCACCCTCCTTGTCATTTCAACTCGGTGTCCACTGCGTTTTGCTAGTGTTCATCCTTTGAGATGGATTGTAATTTAAAGTTTTTCCTTTTCGCTCGAATAATGAGGAGCTTTGGTGCTCCTCATTTCACTTTACTACTGTACTGAATTTCACTTTTGTAAATTTCGTCCAACTTTTTCATCGCCGATGTGACGAAACTTTTCACTTGCTGAGCTGCGCTTGTCTCCCAGCGAATTGAATCGTTCGGCATGTCCGTTGAAAGTATTCAACTGTAAAATCGAGCGTTTTCGTCACCGAATAATCCGAGCAATCGGTTCGTTTTCGCACGTGTATCGGTTTAAAAATGTTTCGATTTTGAAAAAAATGATGCGTCGTCTAAAAAAGCCTCTTGCAAATAAATTCGAAGCTCCTATTCCTCGAGTAAAGCTGCATGTGTAAGTTCAGTCTCGTCGAGTTCACTATCGACTCGAGGGAAAGGAAGAAAACTAAGACGTTTTACCGAAAACACACAATTTTCCATAAAATTACCTGCTGCCCTTGACGAGGAAACTTGAACGAGAAATGGAGTAAAATTGAGAGCAATTTTGAGCAGCAAATTTCGTTCAATATTGATGTTTAACATCATTCAATTTTTTGCCAGTATTAAGGGGTGGAAGTAGCGAAAATCTACAGAGAAATGAACGAGCAGGAATTTCATACAAAACTGCTAATTAACAGTATTCCGTTTCGCTCCGCATTTGTAAAATACAATGTGCAACATATTTGAATGGCCCACAAGGGGGTTTCGAATGGACAACCCGAAGGAGAGAGCAAGAGGAAAGGCAACAAGGAGAGAAAGAAGGAAGAGGAAGAGAGGAAAAGGAAAAAAAATTAATTTCTCGTCGTGTGTAGGTTGCGAGGGAGTGGGAGATCGCTCGGGGATAGACGAGGCAAAGGAGAGGGTGAACAGAGGGCTTGAGGGTGGCAAAGACTTTTCTTTCGTGGGGGCTGGCTAGCTGGCGTATCTGTGCCGGTTTCCATCATAGTGAAGGCGTCCAGGGGTGGCGCGCGCTTCGTTTCAACACACATTTATCAACATACATATATATAAACGTTCACATACGTATACAGAGAATAAACGACGAGATGAGCGTTGAATTTGTGGCGCAAGCGCGAACCAGGCTCTTATTATGAGCGCCCTCAGTCTCGGCTCGCCTGGGCTGTAGGCAAGATCTCTCTCTCTCGCGACAACCCTTCGTGCGTGCATTTTTTCCCTCCCAGAGTGACTGTTGTGTGTGCGAGTTTTTGTGTGTCCACGCCAATACCGCGAGCATCGCCATTCTTATTTTTATTTATTTTTTATTCAATAAAACAACAAAAAGTTATGTGGTGACCAAGAAAACAAAAAAACCAACGACGAGCCATTAATTGCTGGCGAGATTTCGAGCGCACACGCGAGGTACGAAAACTTGTGGATTTTCGCATTTATTTTTATGTTTCGCATCGAAGGGTTTGAATTTAAAAAAAAATCACTCACGAGCTCGACTCGCGCGCAATCGCGTCCCAAAATCATATAGTTATATATTTTTGTCATAATTAACGGTATTTTTAACAAGCCCTTTGAATGTCCCATTGAGAGGGAAAAATCGTGTCGTTGGTGCACTTGGCTATGTAGAATGTTTGTCTCGTAGTGGCCTCGAGAATATGTTAAAGGGTTGAGGGCTGCAGTGGTTGCTGGATACGACGTGGTTGGAATTAACGAGAGGAGAAATAGAGATATAAAAATCCTCGGATGTAATGGAAATCCGCGAGTTAAACGTGCAAACATCAAATTCATTAAACTTTACTGGATTATACTTTTTATGTATAATGTTTGTATACATTGCTGTATAAATAACTGTGCGTTTAAGATCACCCCTATAAAATGTTTACATACGCGATTGTCAAACTGCCAGGGGAGGAATTTTATGGAGAACGAGGTGAAGTTTGAATAATGAGAGCTTAAGGGGCATAATCGTTTTTCTGACGATATGACTCGTTCGTTTAACTCGAAGCTATTCAACGGCTGATCCACTTTCGGATCTTTGAAACGAGAGCTTTTTGTGGAAGAAATATTCGATATATGCAGAAACTTTTTTTATTCTTCGCCACTGAACGTAATTATGATCGGATGGAAATTATTGGGCAAATTAATTGGTAACGAATTTTCCACTGCGAGCTTGAAACGTCAAGGAACTATGTACATTCCGCACTGGACGTCAGATATTTTTTCTCATTAATTGTAACCGAATTGCGTCAAAAGCTTTTTATAGTGAGGAATTTTCACGAGGCCAGGAAATACTCGAGAAGTAACGAGGAAGCGAACATTTTTTTCCTCATTTTTTTATATTGCAGTCATTTCTTCGTTTCTCTGAACTTTAAGGATGCACCATTCAGCTCGAGATTATCGAGCATTTTTGTCCAACAGTTTTATCTTCGCAAATTGTTGTTGGCACAAAAATATTTTTCTTTCCCACATTGTCATTTTTTCTGTTTGAGTAATCGTTCCATTTCCGGTGGAAATCGTTCGAGAACTTTTACCAATAAATTGACAATCTACCGCGAACTGTTTTTCATATTTCGTACTGCATCGAGTTTGGCTGCTGGCTTCAAACATAAAATACCTTTTCACTCGTCCAATCGAGTTGATTAATATACGAGAAATCCTTTTTTCCAAACTCTGAACATCAAATGTTCATCGTATAATTATTAAAATTGCAAAATAACAAATAAAGTCGATATTGATTCAAAATATCGTTATAAAAAAAAAAATGAAAAATCAATTTCACTCATGAAAATGCAAAAGAAACTCTGAGCTAATGATCCAATCGACCGGATCGATTCCCAGTCGATGGGAAACGAATTTTCTGTGCCGTTGACTGCATTTTCCCGAAAAAATCAACGCGCATCAATTAACGTGGTAAGCAAAATGTAGCAGATCGATGATCATAACAGAATATCAAGGAGTAATGAATTTTAAAGATTACACCAAAGTGTCTTTTTCGAAAACGTCCATCAAATGTTTCTCTCTCTCTCTCTCTCTCTCTCTCTCTCTCTCTCGCTTCCGTTCATTTTCTGCATGGGCGGATATGCGTTTGACAAGCGCGCATCTAACCCCTCTATTCATCTTGTCGTCCCTTCTGAAGAGAAAAACATACTGTGTGAGTGGTGAAATGACAAAAAGCTGCGTGTAGGTGGAACCTGAGCGAGATGCGGAACGAAGGCTCGTTCCTCGAGATAGCCCGTAAAAGTCAATTAAAGTCGACCATCGTCGATGAAAATTTTGAAAATGCGAAAAAAAAGTAACCGCATAAAGAAGACTGCACGGGACTAAAAAAATTCCATAAAAAGCACAAGTCACGATTTATGGAGTTACGCAAACGCGTAAACACACCCTCCTGCTCACGAAATGATCGTAAAAAACTCTTACACCCAATGCAATGAGAATAAGTTAATATTCAAAGCAGCGGAGAAATGCAATTCAGAAACCCTCTACCACAGAATTTCCATCTCTACATGTACGTGCTTTATGACCTCCATTTTTTTCTCCAATTTTCAAGCCCCGGATTTTCCATTCGAACGAACAAAATTATGCTCCATTATTCGAAAATCTTATGGTCGAATGACTGCATTCTGAGTATATGGCGATGGCGTGAATTTCTACAGCTTTTCATACTTAAAAAACAATGAGAAAAAAATGTAAATGAGTGGAAGTAAAGAGCAACTCTTTTCGTTCCCATAAATAATCAGAAAACTTTGTGTCACCTGATGAGAAGGAGAGACTTCCAAGCTGCGCAACGTGGAGGAGAAACTCGGCTAAGAATTGTATTTCTGACGACAAAACCGTTCGCATGAGGGAAATTTCGAAATTGCCTGAAAAATGTTCTACTCGTAAAACTTTTGTATTTTTAATCTCTTCCAAAAATTTTCACGACCCAACAGTCTCACTTCGAGGGACTGAGAAATAAAAATTTCTTGTATCCAAAAAAATGCAAGAAATCTGGCTATTAAATGGCGAGTCCACAAAGTGCCAACTTGGTCACAGGAACGTTGAGTAAAGAAAATAAATAGATAAAGAAAAACATTGGGGTCTCGTCGATTTAAAATGTTTGGGAAAACTCTGGCTTCGAAAGCTCTTCTCGTATCTAGGTTCCGTGGACGCTCGAGGCGTTGAGCGGGGGTTGTGTGGTGTGAGCGGGGGAGGAGGGCAAAAGGTTGCTGCCACTTCTACACCCTCAAGGAATGGCAAGTTTCCTAGAGCTCGTCCTCATCCACCACCGAGTAACTCTCGGTACCCTCGTCATGTCGCAAGTGCATGAGTTCACCACCAAAAACGCACACCCTCTGACCTATCCGAGAATGTACGTATAGATAGTTGCGTAGGGGGCTACATGTAAATGAGCCATTTCAAGCCCACGACGAGATTCGAATTTTCGTACAAACAATGCAACGAAAACATTTTCATTTATTTTGTAACAAAAGCCGAAAAAATTGTCCAATCCGGGTGATGACTTCGCAGGGTTTTTGTGCGTCCAATTTTGCAATTGAGCGATAAGTGAAATTTCACTGACGTGAAATAGACTCGACAGGAAAAATCCCTGAATTTTCGAAACCAAAATAAATCGTTTCCGTATTTGAAAAAAATAAAAAACCACCGACCTACGAAAGTTCAACGTACTAACGATATTAACAAAACGAAACGTGAAATAACACAGAAAATGTTTGAATAAGAAGAAGATAATAAAAGAAATGTTGTTAAAAATCGTCGATATTTTGTTGAATACGGTAAACTAAATACTTTTGGATAATTTCAAAATTTTCGTTATTTTCGCAGTATTTTCGGTTTCCAACGGAATTGTCAGCAAAGTTTACGAGTGGAACGACAAGAATTTGCTTCCGAAGAGACTTCCTAAAATATTTCTTGCTGCAATGACACGCTTTTTGGGATTATCCAAAAAAAAAAACGTTCAGTCGAACGTATCGAACAAAACATCCATCATTTTCAGCAAAATTTGCTTTTCAGTGGATCGGTACCAATTTGTGACAAAATAATCCAAAATGCGATAAGACTTCTTTTGTAGCAAAGCTGAAACTAAACGGAAACGAAGCCTCGAGTAATAGCTGCGGTACATAATACTCTACGAGTTTGATACCCATGTACACACGCCCATATATACTTAGGAACAGCTTTTCCGCCATAGAACTCCCTGAAACCTTTCCTCCACCCTCCGAGCAGATGCATCACTATTACAGCTCGCAAGTTGCTGGTATGCAGCTCACGCACACACCGACCGCACGTATACAATGTACCCCAGAATTCGCGGTTGATGAGATTGAAAGAATCAACTCTCGCGCGATCGAACATCAAAATCTCGGCGAAGAAAGTCGTCCGTCATTTTTGTTTGCAATGATGACGAGCTGAATCCGTTGAATCTTGAATGGAAAGGGGTTGCCAAACGAAAAGCAGCTTTTTCTGACCCTCCAGCCATGAGCGCCACTCATTAATTGACTTATCAATTTAATTATCAATCAACGGTGCATCGGAGATAAAAAAAAATCATTACAAACGCTTTAGTCTCGAGAATTAATGACACTGAAGCTCGCAACGTTGGGGTCCACCGAAAAATCCCTTTTCTATTCATTGTTTGTACAATTTAAGAAACCATGACAATGTTCGTAACGATCTTGTGTTTGGATCGTAGAAAAAAAAATCGTTTTATCATGCTGACCAAATATTAAATGAGAATCTTGAGCTCTGCCAAAAGAAAAATCAGAATTTCGTTGCATTCCAACGATCCAAACTGCAGCATCGCTGAGAATTACACGATTCGACATTTTTTTCAAGCTTCGTAACGAATTCTCAGACACCCTGAATATTCCACTCATGTTCATGGATATATGTATATTTATATACAGCTGAAGAACCATCAATAATCGTACTTCGTATACAGCGATACTCGCTCACTGTGACACGAGCTCCGACGGTTTGTACTACATCAATAACACACCTGGCGCATAATATGGGACACAGACAGGCGATATATATAGTTCGTGGAGAGGCGAACATCGTGTTGATATTTAGTGCAATTCACTTTTCTCAATGGGCAGTGTGAGAGGAGCGAGGGATTGATACCGCGCAGTTATACGAAAAACATCGGTGAGAATGAGCGAAAAAAATCAGGTTTTCTGGAGCGATTTTCCTGGATGAAAAATATGTTGCAAAAGCAAAAGCTCGGGCTTCGACATCCCGAGGATATTTGCGTGCGTTGCTGCTGTCGCTCACACCGTATAAACAATACAAGGTATTATTGCAAAAATCAGAGCTCGTGACATCGGAAGGAACTTTTTTCCCTCCACCCGATGCTCCCAAGGACGAATAATCTAGATGTTGCGAGTGGCGATACACAAGGAGAAGTTATTGCTCGTCGGTGATTCTTGGACATCGAAGAAAAAGCAAATGTGGTAAAAAGGAGAGAGAAAAAAAAAAATAACGCTGCCCCGCGGCTACGCGATAAAACCAAGGCGACAATTTTTTCTTCTTGACGAAAGTATCGAAGATAAAAGGAGCTGGCAGAGGGTGCGATATTCTATGAAAAAAGCGTAAGGCGCAGAAATTGCCCTCGTAATATAGGGAAATACTCGGTGGGAAAAAAAAAAAAAAAAAAAAAAAAAAAAACACTTTTCTTCTTTCATACTCCTACTTGTTTTTCTTTGTGTTATGATGGCTTGCTGTTTCTTATTTCATTAGGAAACTGACAGTGCCGAAACGAGGGGGCGGCATAGTTGCCACTTTATTCATGTCAGGACGGTGCCTAGGGATATTAGGCGAGGGGGGAACATTCTTCCTTTTTTCCTTTCGTCTCCCTATCGTCTTGCTACTATCATGACCCCATAGGAATTCACAAGAAGCCAGTTTTACTCGGTGGACAAGCCAATAAATTATCTGCGCCTCGTTCGCCTATATAAATAAGGATTTTTATGTACATTCCCTTTTTTTCGTATATAAACATCAACGATTATATATTATCAACAACGCAACCGCGTTTGTCATCCAATTACGTCTGCCGGCCTAATTTTATCGATCGCTAACAAATGAGTAAAAAATTTCGTCGATCCTTCGGGAACTGTTGCACGTTTGAAGGGGGAAAGTCCCCGGAGTCCTTGGGAAGATGGAAATGGTATTTTGTGTAAGTTTTTTTGTAAACTCAACGACTGAACAGAGATTTTTCAAGAAATATGATTTCGGTCGGAAGGATTTGAAAGTTTAGGGTCACGACTGCGAAGGAGAATCTAGATGAACAATTTCGAGTTTTTACGTAACGAGCATCAGTGTGAATGTTGAGTTTTCGATTTTTAGTGACACGAGCAAAGTAAAAGTTGCACAAAGTTTGACGTTTATAAAAAAAATGTTGCTGCGATGACAGAGAGGAAATGAATGGAAAGAAATTTTCATTCTTCCTCACGGACTTGTTATTATACGAGCAAATAGTTTTATCGTGTAAATATTGATGCAGGAAAAATATGTATAGAGTTGGAAATACTTTTTGACGTCACAGCCAAGTCTCGATTTTTTCAACACCGTTAATCGTGTAGAGTATACGGAAAAGGGGGAGAGGATAATTTTAGCTCAATGGAAATTTGATGAAATTGGAGATATTCACGCGGCTGAAAAGCTATATAAATGCTTGTCGCGTGGGCGATACTGCGAGGATTTTTGCAACCGCGTGCATGGATCCTCATTATCGTCGAGAATTCGTGCCAGACACAAACCGCACTAATAATAGCAAACAATTTGCCGAATGAATTAACACCTGATGGTTTAAACAAGCTTTCACCAACTTTGATTGAAAAACGTTTTTTCCTCCTTACTTATTTATTTATCCTCGTACGAAACTGAAAATAGAAAAGGGATGAAAAATCTTGGTCTCGCCGCGCGCGAGAGCTTTATTTAATGCGACTGAAACAGCTGTTAAATGAAACGATCAGCCATCCACAGGGCCATATGTCATAATTAATCAGCAATGTGAGGAATGAGATCGCGCAAACCAACTCAGCTCGTTGCTCTGCTGCTGCGATAACGTAATTACTCCCGAGCTAGACGGATTTCGTGTTTGTCTAATTACAACGCCAAATATCCAATCTCCAAAAGCTCCTTCTGTCTGTATGTGTGTGTCTCACTACCATTACGTAACCATGTACACGTTTCTCCTCGCGACAGCAGCCTCTCTTTACATTTTCTCTACAACACGTTTTTGCCTTTTTTTACAATCGATTTTATTGAATCACTCGGATTAAACAATTATTGCAACGAGTCTCATCGAATTTACTCTTTTCTTCTACACTGCACTCGTGACATTCCATGTTCAGTGATCGATTTCCAATCGTTATAATTAATCGAATTATTGAATTAAGCTCGCGAGCACTTTTTTTATTGATCCGTCAAGTTTTATCAACTTGGAGTTTGAAATCACGTAAAAAAACGTCATTCAATGACGATCGATTTGAAAAAATGGAGAATATATGAATTAACTGTGTCCACTGCACAGAGACAAATTTATATTAAAAATTACTATGCCACATGGTTTTCTGGTGACAGTATCGTTCCTCTGAGAAATTTTAACAAAAACATAGTTATTTTTATTAGAGGATTCTATCGGAAAAAGCGGAAATTTGAAATTTTTCGCCCAATTTCAGATGAAAAATTACTATGTTTTTGCTCAAATTTCTCAGAGGGTCGATACTGTCACCACAAAACTATGTGGCATAGTAATTTCTGTGTGTGTGTTTTTTTTGTTGTTGCTAATTAACTTTCCTTGGGTCGGCCCTCGATACGAACTGCATATTCGAAAAAAAGTGAAGACTCGGGCGACTAGGGAATTTTTATTTACAACGAATAATTGAGTGATGGATCGAAATATTAATGGATCGTGAAAAATAATAAAATATCGAATACATCGACGTAGCTTCTCTCCATTTGCCACTCCGACCAATCAGTTTTTTCAGCAAGACTTTTTCAAAACGTACTCGAGTCAAGGTACTAATATCCGACTCACAGGACAACGTGATTTTTTTCTCCTCAGCCTCGTTCAATGATTTATCGAAAAGAATATAAAATATTGATGCAACAGCCGCGTCGTCTCGTAGGGATATCGACAAGACGTTTTTTTCCCCCTCGTGGTCAAACAACATTTCGGATACAAAAAGGGTCGGCGGTTGGTCTGAACTTTTATGTTCCTAACATCCCTTGATTCCCGACATCGATCATCTTCGTCCAACAAAATCATTGTCTCTGAGAAAACTGGGATTCAAAAATGAAAAGCGAAAATCCGAAAACTGAAAAATTGGGGAATTATTGAATCGGTGGCAACATCCCACGATCTCGAGGGAGAAAATCAAAACGTTGCACAAAATAAATCGTGACCAAATCATTTTTTTCAAATTACCAAAAATTCAATTTCGTCGAATAAAATAAAACTACACATTATTATTTAACTTTCCTCGTACAATGTCAAATTTCATATTTATTTCCTCGCCAATTTATTCCTCGTGTTTGACGTCGTGAATACGAAAAATGCAAAAAAAAATCAAGATGTCGATTTAAATGATGAAAAAAGGAAATAACTGCGCACGCACGTGGGAAATGATTCTCCGCGATAGCATCTCCGACGTACTCGATCGTACAGGGTACACATCCATCGATTTTTATGGCAGTGAAAATATTGGAAAGTGAGTGTCCGTGTTTTTACTTCCGCCGTGACCGGCGCAATTCGCCCGTGGGGAAAATTTTAAGGTCCGAAATAGAGAGTGCAAAAATATTACTGCGACATGAATAAAAATCCGGATTTTTACGAATTGGCTCAATTTTTTTTTTTTTTTTGGTTCTCATAAAAAGTAAGTTGATGGAATCGATTTTTTCGACGAAAAAAATGATAATTTAAATAATAATAATGAATGCAAATATGCAAGCGAATGGATGTCGAATTTTTATGAATTTTCAACGAACAATATTTATTTATTGGGAAACTATCGTTCCAGATTAGTGCAAATAATGAGACAATCGTGTTGTCACATCTCGAGCAAGAACTTAATAGCATCGAGCACGAGGAAACTTTGATAACAATCTGCTTCGAATTCGATCGCTATATTTCGAGAATGGCTTTCGCAGACAACTCAATATCGTACTCGATAGCCTGTATATAATATTGTACACACAAAGCCCCGGAGTAACTTCTTGAGAAACCTCGATCGTGATAAGCGACTGTAGCATTCATAACTTCTTGTTTATCCAATGCATTCAAAGTACACACGGAACAAGTTTCCATAAAAGCTCTCCAACTTTTCATGACTGTACTAACAGGGAGCAAAAAAAACGACCCCCACCTGCTTGTAATTTGATAGCACAAGGATAACAAGAGTATTGCGGACGTTGAATCAACGTTTCGTTGATATTGTTTATCGAGAATTTCACAATGAAAGCAAAATCTGGGAAGAATAGAAGATAGAACATTGCTTTTTACTCTTTTAACTCGTTACTCCTGCCAGGAGCTTTTATCGATCGAAAAAATCGATTGAATCTGTTGTGGACATTCCCATTTTCTTTTAAACTGTATAAAAAATGATGCCGATTTTTTAACGAGCCCCAAAGTATACTCGTCAACCGCCTTAACTCGATAAATGAGTATTCCTTCCATTAAGAGTATTCCTTGATGAGAAACAACAGCAGGATCGGTTTTCCGTATTTTTTCCCCCTCGGAAGCAGCAATATCTCGGGTTGTTAGTCTCCCCGAGGGTCTGAGCATCAGCCCTTCGTCGAATTCTCGTGAAAAGTAGGTCAATCGAAATGCCGGGTGTGGTTGCTCGTACAATTGAGGAACCAAAAAAATCTGAGGCTTTGCGAAGAACGAAGCCCAAAAAAAAGGAGAAACGCCGAAAAGCGGAAACATCGGGGGTGCATATATTTATTTTATTACCTCGTCAACTAGATATGTCTAAGTTTGGCTGAATCTTTTACCACGAGACAAATAACCGTTCATTTTTCTTCACTACGATCTTTCGCTGAGAGAACAACAGATTGCACTCTGATTGAACAAATAAGAAAACTGTCTCGAGTACGAAAATTCAAACCTCGATCCGATTGTCTCTGAATTCCTAAGCCATTTCAATTCGGACGATGGCAAAATGACGCGAGCCACTCATCCGCGTTCCGCTATCGCAATCCCATTGAATTAATCGCGCTATTCCATTATTCAAACATCCCAATTTTACATTTTAAATCCTTTGGGTCATTTGGAATTTTTTACATCTCCACACTTTGATTTTTACGCTTCAACTTTATTGACACGATAAACACGACGTTTTAGAGTTCGAATCCGCGCTGATACTCGGATCGTCGAACTGGAAAAAATCCAAAGTCTAAAAAAATGACTAGTAAATCTTTTTTTTTTTTTTGTTTATTAAAAAAGTTGAATTTCATAAAATTTCATAAAACTCCCGAACTCGTTTAACAAAAAAAATGAAAAACAAATTGAACAACCCTCAGGGGAAGAATCTCGGGCGCGCGATGAATTTTCCTCTCTACAACTATTTGCTGCGAATGAAAATTCACGTGAAATCTCGACGTTTAATTGACAAAAGAACGCGAAAACGAAAGAGCGTGATAGCAAGTGAACCCGCGCATCGTTCTACGTTCGTGAATTTCGTTATTCACGATAAACTTTGAATAAACTCTGTTGTGAAAAGAATAAAGTTGCGATAAGAGAGTTAAAAAAAAAATCGTTATTAGTCTGGATCACGTGAGAATGAAAACGAAACGAAGAGAGATAACGAAACAAAAGGGTGGAACTAGCAACGAATAAAGTTTTCAGGTTTTATTGATTCTCTGGTTGTAATTTTAGTGAATGCTGCTGAATAAACTATTAAACATAACGTGCTCCAAGTGGGTCGCGGAGTAATCTTGAAAAATCGTGGAAAAATAATCCCATCAACGTTTGCTCAATTTCGGAGAATTTTTATCATTTATTTACAGATTCGGACACACTTGTTCGGCAAAGTCGTAACACACGATGGAGGAAGAATATTTTTATAATTGAAACCAAATGGTAACCTACTGAGCAAAATACTGAGAGAAACGTTGGCCATGCGATAAAGTATTTTCGAAAATTCACAAGAATCAATCCAGCAAAATAAAAATTGAAAACGAAAACAATATTTTGCTTGCGTGTTAACTATTTCAAATGCATGAGCTTGAATATACGATTAGGTGAAAAATTCTGATTCCCCTAGAGATATAAATAATTCCACAGGCTTATGGAGTTTCCATTCGCATTTCCCTCCGAACCTTCACTTTCTATTTTTGGCATTGATTATTCCTGTTATATTCCTCTGTTTTGTTGTCATAAAAATCCTCTTGATTCGTGACAATTGCATCAACCGTTTGGGATCTACTTTCGCTTCACTTCCCCATGGCCCAATTATCAGAGGGTCTTCGCACCCTATCCTTTTGTCCGAATGTCCTGTCTTCCGCTCTTTTCTACCCTTCTTCTTGCTATTCGATATCTTGTTAACCTACCGAGACCTTCAGACCTTTACACAATTCCCCAAACAACTCTTGCTCCAACCTTTCTATTATACACACGCAATTAAATCATTTCAGTTAAGAGGAACAATCAACACTTTTGCCTCCCCGAGAACATTTCCCCTCAACATTTTCACGTGGGATTGTTTATTCGCGTTCGTTGTAACGAAGAAGAATCAAGGGAACAAAAATCATGTGTCGACGATCTGCACGTCGCTTCATTTTCGTCTTTAATTTTCGATCAAATGGAAAGCCACGAACTCTATCGAAATTTTCACTAATTGGGCGAATTTTTTTGTTTCTCCGTGTTGCAGATTGCCTTTGAGAGGAAGTCGACGTCGACTCGCAGCCTCCATTGCCGTATGCACGCTACACCACGGGCTGCGGCCCAACATCGAGGTAAAATAAATCACAGCATTCCAAAGTACGAGAAGACTCGAAGCTCCAGGAGTTCTAACGAATGGTGGACAACAAGCTTATCGCAAAATCAAGTGAAGAGAAGTGTGTCGAGTAGCAGCCTGCTGCGAGCACTTTAAAAAGCGACCAAAAGTGCACGAACTTGGCCAACAAGTTTTATATCGAAGACAGAAAAAAACAACGTAGTGAAAAAATAAAAACTCATATAAAAGTGGAAAAAATCTTGGTTGTCACGTCGTACAATGAACTCGTACGTGCGAGGATTCGCCAAAGAAATGGAAATTTGCGATTCGTGTCACAAGTTCGCCAATTCGTCGCGATCGAAATTGCTATAAATTGTGAAACGAAAAGGTCATAAAAACAACGTGCGAATTTCGTTGCTACGAGATCGTGTTTTTCAATTAATTCGAAAAGAAAAAAGTGCGTCAAAGTTGTGGATTAAGTGATCTTTGTGGAAATTATAATAAAGCAACATTTTTCAGTGCTTGAGCAATTTTGCAACATCGGCGAGTCGACGAACAATTTCTGTGACACGTAGTTGTAAATCATTTTATTTAAAAATATGGTACTATTGCAGTAGCAACGAAAGTGTTCCTAAAAAAACGATTTTTTGGTTTAATCATAATTTTATAATCGTTAACGTCCTGAAGGATTTGACGGTAATGACGTTTCTGGAAAATGCCAAAACCAACGAGGGTCCGTTCTATTGTTCATAATTATCGAATCTATACGGAAGCTATGAATCCTCCTGAATCAGTCGTCGAGTTCGAATGATCGGTCCAAACATCCAACTCACATAACGCGGAACAACCCCCATGGGTTTCATCCCCATGCCCTAGCTTCGTGGCTTGATTGTCAAACGTCAGATAAATTTGCATAGTAATTGGTTGACAATCACGTGAACATTATCACGCGATAAATTGACGTCCAGTTTTGTTACGGAATTAATTATTTTAGTCAAATTTCGAGTCTGCTACGTTCGAAAATGAAGCAGCTCTCGTTCGAATGAAATCCAAAGCGAGAATCCGCTCGTTCGGCTTCATAGAAATTCGATATTGAACGGTTATTTATATAAATGAAAATAACCAATGGACTCGCGAATTCCTTCTTCGTGATTAGAATCAATCGCGCGTTTAATTAACTTCGTTGATTGGCCAAAAAAAATGAATAATTTTGGAAACTGCTCGTTCCAAAGGCGCCATCTTAAAAATCTTTGAAGATCCTGTTCTCCCGCGTAAACGTCGCATCGAGCCCATTCCACTCGCTTTTCGATTGCAGGGAGAAAAGTGAGAACTCTCGATCAATAATAACGTTTGTAAAATATCTTGGCAAGTGCATACGAAAGACTTTTCCCTTGTCACACACACCCGAGTCTTGGATGATTTTCTGCTCGCGTATGCGCACCTGAGAAGAACTGAAAAAACGAAGATCCCTTGTATGCCTGTGTGTACGTTTGTGCGAGAGTGTGTGCGTGTGTGTGTGTGTGTGTGTGTGTTGCAAGAGAGGAAACGACAGAAATAAATTATTCTCGTGCGTACGCGCGAGCACCGAGCGTTCCGAGGTCCCGTGGGAGGCGACCTCTCTTTCCTCCTCGAGCCTTTTCCATCGAGGCTTCTCCCTCGCCTCGTAAATCCTCTCTCACTTTGCTGCACGTTGGAAAATTCTCGGGAACATATCCGCCCCAAGAAAGATTAACTACGACGAGCCATAATTTTGTCTTTTTTCGTTGTTTTTTTTTTTTAACGAAATGAAACTATTCTTTTTACGACATACTTCGTGAGCGCGCGAATCACCATTTATTTGCGCATTAGCGGAAAACGAACGGTTCGTTTGAAAGAAATCAAATCGAAAGCTTTCAGCGAATGATAAAAAAAAAAGAAACTGAAACAGAAAAGACCCTCGAAAAAAACCAGGAACGGCATTTTTGTATCCACAGTTTAGCATCTTTAAAAAATGTCTGGCAACCAATGAAATGTCTGACGGATTTCGTGATACGAATTAATGAAAAGTTGCAAGTGGAAATTCACGCACGCTCCTCGACACTGTTGATGGGCTTGCGGAATTAGTGTGGAAAGTGCGAGGACCAAACTGTAGGAAATAAAAGGAAAAAATATTTATTAAAGTGTGACCAAGTGCCGCCGGAAACATGGGGTGCGAACTTAGCAAACTGTCGTCCTCGACGCTCCAAAATCGAGGCAGAGATAGTCCACCCCCACCGGCCGCAGTCGATCCACGGCTGCCCCTAACGGCTAAACAAAGATACACCGTTATTGCTAGTTGGAGAGCTGTCTCGAGAGCCATGGAACCAACGGGAGTTTATATGTTCGTCAAGTAAGTCTTGCCTGTTGGATCATCTTGTGTTTTCTTTAATTTTCATCAAATCTTGTTTGGAGAATGAGGGAGCAGTTTTGTTTATTTGGAACCAACTGAATTGGAATTCGGGCTTGTCCGATCTGTCGCGAGTTTTATCCCCTGAAAGTCGAGACACGACGGCATATAAGAGAGGCGAGAATGACAGGGGGAAAAAGTTGGAACCTCGAGATGATACGCGAGAGGGATGAAGTAATACTCGTTTTGCAAATCGAGAATCCTTGCAAGTTTAACCCGAGAATACGAAGTCGACAGTTATGTACGCAGAGAGACGGGAAACCGGTGAAAAAAAAATAAAAGAGGAATGGTTGAGAGGAAAGAGCTCTCAGCGGCCTCTGGGGTAAACGACAAACGGCGGGAACGCAATCTTCTCATGCAGCCGTTTCTACCCCATTTTTTGTCTTTATTTTTTTTTCTTTCCTACACGCCGAGTTCTCATAGGATTATCGTAAAACGTCGAGAACGTGATCGAAAAGGGACTATCGCTTTTCCTCGAGGTTTGCCTTGCCGCAGTGGAATCCTGAAATGAGCGAAGAGAATCCTTTCAAAATATTTGTTTCCGTCACGCACACAGTTCAAACGTTCAAAGCTCTTTTCTATTCGCGTTTGAAAAACAAAGACCTGCATTAACATAAAGTTTCCGAGTATCAATTAAAAGCCTCGCCAACTTTAAAAACCTACGGATTGAAATTTTTCGTTCTCTCAAAAAGGAAAACATTTATTTTTCCAATAAAAATGATTTTTTTTTTTTTTTAACAAACTGGGTCATTTTGACCCGAATAAAAACTGCGACAATGAGTGTTTCTCAGAAAAGTCAGAATACATTTCGACCAACAGAAGTAATGGAACAATTACATTAAAAAATAAATAAAACCTGAATTCTTGGCTGAATTGTTCGTTTCGGAGTTTCGTGCTCGATCGAGACCAACAAAAATACGACCTGAGTCATACTTGCGAATCAGAGGACAAGAATGGAATTATATTCGATAGAAGGACGACAAATGATAATGGCAATCACTTATCCAAATGTACGTCTCGATCTCTGAGTGTAACGAGTTTTCGTGTGGGTGTTCACGAAAGCATAAGATCTGAACTGGTCATTAGAAAAAATAGAAACATAAAAATAGCCCTGGACGAGATATTCGACGAGAATGAACATTGAAAATTGGTGCGAAAATCCTTGACTTTCAGAGCTTGCTATAAAATTTCCAGACAATTGGGAATGCTCTCGTATTTGTTGAAATAATTGGCAGGACGACGATGTTTAAGCGTTCCTAAGTGAGCCACCGCCTCCAGGGCCGAATTATTCACGGTTCTTATCCTTATACGTTCGCCGGCCGCGATGTGACCCTAGAGATGGAAAGCAACGAAAATATCATTTCACCGCGAGGAAAGCACGTGCTCTCGCGCGATCAACGCGATAACTTCGCAATGGAAACTCGTTCGGAATTTACAGAAGTAATTTAACTTCGATCGTGACAACAAAAAATGACAAAAAAATAACTCTGATTTATTTTCGATCGTTTTGTGTTTTTTTTTTTTTCGAAACTGAAGCGGAAATTGTCCTCACAGAATGAAAATGATGCCAGTTCGCGGGAATGGATTCGAGTTTCCATTGAAGAGATCAATTAATTTTAATTACGTAAATGGCAAACGTTTCCACGAATCGCGGCAGAAAAATAACGCCTGCAGCAACGATCGATTTTAAATTACAGAAATCTTGGATCAGTGGGTTTACGGATAAATGAAAAATGCCTCCCTGCCGAGGAGGGTGGAATCCTCATCGTCAAGGACGTGTTAAAAATAGATCTGCATATAGATACGAGGATAATTTCTCGATTGAAAATCCTCGGAATAACCGTTCGGAATTGAATATTTACTGAAGAAATATTAGCTTACGCGTAGAGTGAATCTCAACGATGGAAAATGGTGCTAGAGGATCGTTTAGTGAAATAGTCCTGCTCGCTTAATTCCATAAGCCATTAACGAACACGTAAGCAAGATGAGAAAACTCATAATGAGGAAACGTGCTCGTGGATAGTCGTGCCCGATCATTTGGTTCGAGCCATTTCTTGATTAATCCTCACGAGACAATAAAGAAATAAAAAGACGAGGGCGATAAAGGGACGCGAAAGATGAAGCGGCAAGCTTGATAGATGCGACGTCGAGTGTTTTGCCGAAAATAGCGAGTGATGAAAAATGTTCGAGAGCGACTTAGAGCCTCGGTTAAATATTTCATTACGAAATTCTGCAATTTTGCTGATCTATTTTTTCCGTCATCGTTTAAGAAATATTAATTAATTAATTAGTAAAAGCCAATGGAATTTGCCCGCGACACCGCTCCCCAGCTGCTTGATCATTTCTTTATTATTGATGTTCCTGCTCCGAAAGCAGCAGTCACCCACACTGAAAACAAAATTTTGTTGGAAAAGATCGATATTTGGTTCGATACGTTCGACTAAACTTTTTTTTTCAGTAATCCCAAAAATTGTGTCATCGCAGCAAGAAATATTCTATCATGTCTCTTCGGAAGCAAATTTTAGTCCTTCCAATCGTAAATTTTGCTGACAATTCCATTAGAAACCAAATATTCTGCCAAAATGACGAAAATTTTGAAATTATCAAAAAATATTTAGTCGGCCGTATTCATCAAAATATCGACCATTTTTAACAAAATTTTATTCTCAGTGCAACAATGTACCGACCTCGCCGCTCGAGGCAGATCTTTTTGGGAAATACCGAGGGAAATACACAAAACTTCTTGCGCATAAATAACCGACGGCTTTACGCTCAACGCTACGCGGAGACTACGCACTGGAGATGAAATTTTTTAAACATCGTCGATATTTTGTGCAATACGGTCAACCAAATATTTTTTTTTAATTTTCGATATTTTCGCAGTATATTTGGTTTCTAATGGAATTGTCAGCAAAATTTACGATTCGAACGACAAAAATTTGCTGCTAAAGAGACTTTCTAGAATATTTCTTGCTGCGATTACACAATTTTTGGATTTATTTTTAAAAAAACGTTTAGTTGGACGTATCGAACAAAATATCCATCTTTTCCAACAAAATTTTGTTTTCAGTGCGGAAACCCCGAGTCGATCGGGTAGAAAATATTTCCGATAGTTTTTCTTGAGCTCGAACCACCGAGCCGAATCTAAAGGCTTATTCCCTCGTCGATCGCTCCTCTGGACACACCGGTCGTGCATCTAATAATTGATCTAAACAAAACTCTCGAAACTCGACGAAGGCTCGATCTATTTGTCCATTTATCGTGTATAATCAGGACTCAATAATTCGCAGAATCTCGATACTGCGGCTGTTCCCACAATCAACACAGATGATTATGAATAATTAATTCATTTGCGTGACAATTTTCAGCAGCTCGGCCTAAACCGTTCTTGCTTCATGAATAATTCAGTTCCATCAGACCTCGGCAAATTCTTCACCGCATCACCGCAGCGGCAAATTTATCGCGAACCGTCCCCCAAAACACTACGCGAACGTTAAAAAATATTCAAAACTCGTCTAAAATGTTCACTAATCAAATAAATTGATCGAGCTCTTGAAAATATTTCGAAAATTTTCGCAATTTTTCTCGGAACTTTTTTTTCCATCAAATTTCTGTGCATCCCAAAAGATCGTCTAAAGAATCTGAAGGATCCGACCAAAAGTACAATGAAAATCCGAATGATTATTAATCGTAAATAAAATTTCTTCAGCTTTGAAACTTTTTTTTTTTCATTTAACGCGCAAACTGAATTTAATAACTAATATTGTTGCGCACATTCGATGCCATATACTTTTTGATGAAATGTTTTTTTATCCATACTAGAAAAGCGAAGTTGTAATAAAAAAAATAAAAAAGTGTATAAAAAGGAGGAAATAAAACCACAGATCGTTTTCGGACTCGGTGGATTTGAAATATTTCGTGTCCCTCATGAGCGAGCTTTTTCTGCGTCTTACCCGCGGACCTTTTCTTTCACTGTGACCCTCGATGTCCTCGGATATTTCCAGAGAAAAAGGCTTATTGTCCACGTAAAACGTCGATTCGACCCCTGGAGCAGGACAATAAGGTGCTCCTTTTATACGTTCCAGAGAAGTTGGTTATTGCCCAACATTTACCTTCTGACTGAGCGAAAAAAGGGACCAAAAAAATCACTCTCTTGCGGACTCTGTTCACCACCGAAACTTGCTCCACTCAATCTGAGGACGTTCTGTCATCCATTCGGAAAATTGTACGTCGAAAAATATGAGTATAATGTACCGCGTCATACAGACGACTGGAAGTTTGACCTACAATTTTCGAAAACAAGTGCTAAATGTACGAAAGCAAACTTCTAAACTAGCTCAGCACACAGAAAACGAAAAATTTGTTGGAAAAGATCGATATTTTTTTTCTATGCGTTCGACCAAACGTGAGCCAATTTTCGTCGTTCCAATCGTAAATTTCGCTGACAATTCCGTTAGAAACGAAATATACTGGAAAAATAACGGAAAATTTTGAAATTTTCCAAAAATATTTAGTTTATCGTGTTCAACAAAATATTGACGATTTTTAACTAAATTTCATTTCCAGGGCAGCAAATTCTTTCTCAAATCGTGAAAACCGTTTTTTTGTCAAGTTTTTTTATTTTTTTTAATTGACTCACTCGAGCGAAGATTAGGACGAGAGCAGGAGGAATTAGAAAAAGTCGCACTGAATTGAAACTAATTATCGAGCTCTGTTTCGCTCTAATTTGGTAAACTCTTCAATTATTATGGAGAATACACAATTAGTCGTATTCTCGTGTTTACATTGAAAATTTAGCCTCGAGGCAATCGGAACGTCCAGCACTCGAGGCCGGTAGCTTGTTTACTCGACCATGATGAATTCAACGTTGATGAAATTTCTCAATCGCGTAATATACTCCCTAATTGCGAGAACGCGACTATGGGAAAAGCTCGTTTTATCGGCGACCACTTTGTCTGACGAATGAGAGACGCGTCGAGTTGATGGGGGATGAAGGGGGTGGCTCATGAGACACGACGACAGAGATCGATTCTCTCAACAATCATCGACAATCAGTCACGCTCTCCTACACGGAAGGAAGCTCCAAATTTCCTCCAGCTGTCTCACGGCAAGCCTGTCGGACGTACAGTCCCGAAAAAACTATTTTCGCATCAATCACAAAGTTCGAAATCAAGTTTGAAGATACTTCTGATAATCTTGGTTGGGAGTTGGACTCGATCAAAAAAATCGTCTTGCTCCGCCAATCCGAAAAGAATTTCAAGAAGATCGATGACTTTCTGAACATTCGAAACGTTGATTACGAATAAAATACCAAAACCTGACGAATAAGGATTTTCAGAAAATTTCCCACTCCCAGAGTCGACGTGAGGAATGTGCTTCGGATTTTCCTGCCACGTTGGTCGGTGCTGCACTGATTTTTTTATATCCTTGCACTTTGAAGCTATAACGACGATAGTTTTTGGTCTCAAACGCGATCAAGTGATTCTCGGCCATCATTTTTTAGTGCACTGAAAATGAAATTTTGCCAAAAATCGTGAATATTTTGTTGAACACGGAAAACTAAATATTTTCGGCCAATTTCAAAATTTTCGTTATTTTGGCAGTATATTTCGTTTCTAAAGGAATTGTCAGCGAAATTTACGACTGGAACGACTAATATTTGCTTCCGAAGAGACTTTCTAGAATATATCTTGCTCCCATGACACAATTTTTGGGATTATTGAAAAAAAAAACGTTTAGTCGAACGTATCGAACGGAATATCGATCTTTTCCAAATAAATTTTTGTTTTCAGTGTGGGCGAGGGTGAATAGTGAATAACAGAGCGAATAGTTTTACACGTGTCTAATGGCGAGCCTGTACAATCGAAGTACGTGGGGGGTAACAGCAGGTTTGGCTTATACGAGGATTTACTGAGTTGACATTGGGGAATTAGGAAGGATACGACGACAAACCGATACGACGATTAGGTCTCCGTCGATATGTCGCCAGGGAAATTAATTGAAAAGTCTGAGAGCGACTGAAAATTGGGTCAGTCAACGTCCTGATACCATCTGCTGGGAAATCATTTTTCTTTCTTTCTCATTTTAGCTGCTTTACACTCGTGCGATTGTTTATTTATTGAATCACCAAAAAGCGATTATCAAACTGTTGCATCAAGCTGTGGCGTTTTTTCGTTTAATCACAATTTGCCTAATTGATTCATCGCACGTATAAACTTTATCGAGTAAAACGTCGCAACCCTTAATTATAAGAGAAATATTTTTCTTTCCATAAAATTGGCGCAGTCTGAGATCGAAGCTTATCAGAAATTGCGTTGACACGACGATTTTTCATGAGTATGCATGCACACGATGCGTTCGAGCTCCGAGCCCTAAGATTAATTAGCACAGCCTGTGAGCAGTCTGGCCAGCAAATGAACGTGCCAGAAAATTAAACGATCAAACGAACTTACCTTAAGTGAAGTTCGATCGTGATTATGCTAGGCGTCTTGTCCGAATAGATAAATAGGTAGCAACGTCAGTTGCTTGAACCTCCACAGATTTTTAAATTCATTTTTCTTTTTTAAAACTCGTCTGCAACCTTAGTTGGCCATGATTGTTCCCTAGCAACCCCTGCGCCCGGCTCCATAACACCATTACAT
>JBAJMU010000008.1:6610297-6745160 GCA_037952995.1 Hyposoter didymator
ATAGATTCCGAGTTTCGCACCACTGCCAAATTTCTCTTGCCAAATTTGACAACTTTGGAAATTGAACGCTACCCATACGGTTTATGTATGACAGTGCTGTCGTATTGTCAATGCGAAGTAATATTTCACACGACCGTTTGTTTTCTGCGAAACATTTTAGTCCGTAAAAAACCGCTTTCAATTCCAGATAATTGATATGCTCTTCTCGTTCCTTCCTACTCCAAAACCCGTGTGTCCGATTTTTCTCGCAGGCTACGCCCCAACCCGTTAGCGATGCGTCGCTGAAAATTTCTGTTTCGAAGTGGTCCTCTCTGATCGGGTTAATACACCCTCTTATATTCTTCGCCCACCACTCTAAGTCTGGCATTAATTTTTCCGATATTTTCATATTTTCGTCGTAATTTCCATTTGTTCGTTTCAGCGCTAGAAATTTTTCTCTTTCAAAATTTTTTATGTATAGAGTTCCGTATCTAACGGCCGGACTAGCTGCTACTAAAATTCCGATAAATTCAGCAAATTTTCTGATTTGACAGTGTCGGGCTGCTTGAAATTTCTTGGTGAGCCCATATACCTGGTTTCTTTTTGCCTGTGTTAGTTTGATGCAAAACTTTTTTGAATCGAAAAGAAACCCGAGAAATTTTACTTCTTGTGACGGCTCAAGAACGCATTTTTTCCTATTTAATATGAAGCCTGTCTTTTCAATTAACTTTTGAGTCTCTTCGACATTTTTCCGACATTCTTGAACTGATTTTCCAAATAACAGTATATCATCGAGATAAAAAACTGATTCAAGTCCTTTTGATCTTAATTTTTGTGCAATTGGCTTCATGATTTTTGTAAACACATACGGTGCTGTACACAGACCGAACGGGACACAATTAAACTCGTATAGCGAATTTTGAAAAACAAATCTGAGATACTTCCTATTGGATTTGTCGATTGGAATAAAAAATTACGAGTCCTTGAGATCTAATGTCGCCATAAATATGTCTTTTCTCATCAACCGAATAACGGTCTTCTTGTCCTCCATTTTAAAATGAGGTGCAGAGATGAACTCATTCAACTTTTTAAGATTAAGAATAAAACGCATGTCCCCGTTAGGCTTTGGAATAAGGAAATATGGTGAAACGAATTGGTCTTTGCACGGCTCACATTTAGCTATTGCCCCTTTCGCAATCAGTGTTTTGATTTCTGATTCACACGAAATCATTTCTTGTTTTGTTAATTTGGGTTGTTTGTATTCAAGTTGTGAATAGGGTTGACCCGAGAAAGGAATTTTATAACCTGTACCCATTGGAGAATGGAAGGGTCATTGGACAATTTTTTCCACTGAGAAATAAAATAACGGATTCTTCCTGCGATTCTCACCGAGTTTACTCCTTCTGCGGCCGGTTCTCCTTGCTCCGAAAGTCTTTCGATTTCTGTCCCTTCCGTTGAGTGCCCCGGTGACTCGCTCCGGAGGGACGGCGCCAGTTTAACTTCTCTGGCAGATCTCTTGAGAAATTCGATTTTGGGAAAGACGATGTAAATCGACGGTTTCCTTCACGAGGTTTGCTTCCGAAATTTCTCTGAAATCCGCTCGGTTTTGAAATATCTTTAGACGATTTTTCGGTAGCTTTGGCTGCCTTAAGATTTTCAGAAAACTATTCTCCGAGCAACCACGAATCGATGGAGCTGTCATTCGCGATATTTTTGACGATGGGATTAAGCACTGGAATCATAGTTAATTTCCTTGCTCTTGACATTCCGTGGTGAAGGTCAGAGAGTATTCTGCCTGCATCCGCCAATCGTTCAATAAATTTGGGCGAATCTACTTCCCTGTCCGTACTTCCTTCAGTTTTTAGTACTTCTGTTAGCGCTGCTCCGATAGCGTTTATGCCCGCACCAAGTTGGTTTTGTTCCGCGACCTTGTACGCATCTTTTTTCATTGCCAGCTGTGACAGAGCCGACTTAACTTCGAGGTTAACTTTTGGCGCTCTGGTCAACGGACAATTGCCTATCGTTGGGTATTTCTCTTGGAGCTCGCGCTTTTTGTCTTTTGGTAGACCATCTTGTAAAATTTTCGTCCAGCGTTCTGCCACTGCCAAATGAATATCTGGACCGAGTTGATTGAATGTCGATGGATGATCTCCTAGTAGTCCCAATGTTGATTCATCGAGCTCCATTGGTGACGGCCCTTGACCGACCTCTGCCTGTTTTCCCGGCACCTCTTTTTGGGGACTAGGACGTGATGCATCTCGCGGATTACGCTCACCGTCCTCTTTGTCAGACCCTTTTTCGATCGATCCTTTTCGACTGGAGTGTGACGTATCTCTCGGATAACGCTCGCCACTCTTTTCGTCGGACTCATAGGTCCTGGACCTTGATCGACTCCTTGAATATGATTTGTCATACCTTGAATGTTTGGAACGACGAAGTGATCTTGATCGACCCTCGCGTCGACGTGATCTCGATGGTCGACGTGATCTCGATGGTCGACGTGATCTCGATCGTTGAAGCGATATCGACCGTTGACGCGGTCTCGAACGCCGATTGCGTGAGCTTGACCGAATTTCTTCTTCGAGGCTCCGCAATTTTTCCAAAAGTGAGTTTCTATAGTTCGGGGGGCTTCCTGAGTCCTCCCCTGACGATGAGCTCATTTTTTATCTTACGCGAACTCTTTAAACTCACACAAACTTATAATTTTTGTTACGTATTCTATTCTGACTGTCTTGGATCGCACAGAAAAACGTAATGGTGTTATGGAGCCGGGCGCAGGGGTTGCTAGGGAACAAACATGGCCAACTAAGGCTGCAGACGAGTTTTAAAAAAGAAAAATGAATTTAAAAATCTGTGGAGGATCAAGCAACTGACGTTACTACCTATTGATCTAGAGGACAAGACGACGATGCATAATTGGTGTGGCAAACGATGGCGATGCTGCATTTACAAACGCGATTTTAATCGCAGGAACTCAGCAAATCATGCAAATGTTTCGTTGATACGTTCGTCTCATTGTTTTTTTCTCTCAATGTTTGAAATTGTTAGAAAATTTGGGAGCAACGAACGCAACGCACAATTTTCTCCGTTCTACGAGGAAACGTCTCATTTACCAAGCGTCAAGCTTTCAGGATATTAGTTTCGTGGATTAACGATCGCGTCGAAGTAAATAAGATAAAATAGGTAAAAAAAAAAAACAAGTTCATCGAGTTTTCGATCTCTTCGGCGGATTTTATCGTAGTCGTACATTAGAACTAATCCGAGTCTATAAATCAAAGTCAAACTGTCGATTATCTTAGTCGGATCTTTAGCTTCACGTAATTCCGATCTAATTCACCGAATCTACGAAATTGGTAATCGTATCGACAGTAAAATCAAGATTTATCGGAGTCATTGAAAAGCTGGATAAAATGTATAAATGTTTTCACCTCGCAGGTTGTTGTACAGTGCCCTGATGGATTAGCTGGGAAATCGAGACGTCTCGGCTTCGAGAATGACCCTTGAGGCCAGTAAAACATTTTCTATACACACCGCGCGCACACAACCCTCTGAATCATTCTCATTTTTCTCTCCCATTTATTTAACGACCCCATCAGCCCTTTGCGTCTCTCTGATAATCCGACTACCGTCTCCCGCGATATCTCCTCTTTAGCTCTCTTACTTTTTTATCGGATCTCCTTCTCCCCCGGCTCCATGTCCTCCGGAGCAAAGAACAATGCCTCTGAGCATTTCCCGACTCATGCTACTGTCCACATGACGTGCCAAATTCATTACAAAGTGAGAAACATTTTACAGCGACCAACTCGTTCACCAAACCCCTTCAAATTTGTCTTATACAACGGAACTCGAGCTCGGTCGATCGTCCCATTTTCCGATTGACAAACTCCGAATCTCATCGATCGAATGATTTTCATTTTGATTTTATTTTTGTCGATTCCGACGTTGGAAATTATTCAATTAAACTCTCCGTTGGAGAATTGACTTCGGAATGAAAATAAAAAAAAAAGCTGCAGAAGCCAAATATCGTGGCGAGTGTTTTGCCATTGTTCCACGAATGACAAAAGCCGAACGTGAGATGCAACTCGTTCAGAGTTGAAAATTTAAAAAATAACGAGTCCGTGAACAAAATTCAGTGTCAAATATTTTTCCATGTGACAAAAGTAAATGGAAGAACAATTGGTTTCCTGGAACGTCAGGATTTGCGTACGTTTCAAGAGAATAAAGTATATTTGGGATTGCGATTCTTTTATTTTCGCCTCGATCGAGATTTCGTTGTCCCAGGGGTCGACCGGGCGATTTCCTCGCCAGTGGTGATCGCATTCCAGGCAGCGAACGTCTATAGAGCGCATGGAACGGTCCAAATAAACAGGCAAGGTAAACGAGCTTCGTTTACACAGTCAGGGAAAGGGAATAGAAAAATCAGGAAAAACGAGAAGCTAAAAGTGTGAAATTTGCGGAAGAGGATTCGCGCTAACGTCCGGATTGAAACGGAGCCAAAAAAATTTCACATTTCCTTGAATTCCTCACGACCAACGAAAAAAAACTGCATTTTTCACGAGCGCACAAAAAACGACGATATATTCCCTGAGTTTTGAAAACAGAAAATTTGTTTCCGCGATTCAGAGAAAAAACAAATTCCCATCGATCCTCGAGAACGAGACCCTCGTCCTTTTCCAGCTGATTACTTTTTCGGCTAATCTTTACTCGACAATGCGACGCGCAGCCATATAAAGCGAGAGAAGAAAAAAAACAACATGTCAAGGATCGTTTAAGTGTACGATCGTAAATACTGCGCAGCCGCTAACGACAATATGGCTACGTTTGTTGGTATACACAGGTATAACACATGAATCATCTCGTTTATTGATTATTCATGAATTAATTGTTTTATCGTTAATTAACTCAACGCCATATAATCGAATGATCGCTAAATTTGTCTAGCAGACGAAATCCGCAAGAATCTGTCGCTGATTTCGTAATCATTAAGTCTTTTTGTCATAATCCATTTACAATGAGAATATTCATGTTTTGTTTTGTTCCAAGCACAAAAGATTAATTATAAAAAGTTGAGTTTTAGTCTGTCGTGCTTCGTTAGACTTTCAACTATGCAAGCTCCGGTGTGCAGCACAGCTTTAAACCATTTTAATTAAGGCCTGGTCACTCAACACGTGACGCAGCGACCGAGACAGATGAGAGAGACTCTTCGGTCCAGCGGTGGCTGGTAGCTCTTGAAAAATCAATAAACGACCATATCAAGACTATATATATACATGTAGACTAGCCAGTTATATATTTTCCTACCAGTTGCTTTCATCCTGTTTTTGTTTACTCGGACGTTTGTGCTCCAACGTCCGCCTAACGTCCTAACGTTGAATATTGTTCAAAGTTTTATTTGAAAATGCTGGAAATTCACTCCTGTTTCAATTTTAAACGGAAATAGTAGAAAATTTGTTGGTTGGCCATTTTTATCACGATTCGCGCGGACCAACTGAATATAAATATGTCGAAACTCGATCCTGAAAATGAATGTTTTCTTGACAATTTCGAGAACGGGAATACTCGGTTGGGTGACCGTTCAGCCGCAGACAACCACTTGCGCGTATTTCCCATTTTCTCGATCGTGCTAATCGATGATCGACAATTTTCTTGCTGGCAGTATCTCGTCGAGTTTCAAAACATTTTTTCCTAAGTCTCGTACGAAGCTGCGGAATAATTTTGCTAAATCGATCGATCGATAATCTCATTGGACATTGAAAATCGTTATTAACGAGGATCTCAACAAATTAATTGCTGGTAATGGCGGAATAATTTGGTTGAAATTACCGTTTGGCATAGTTACGGGGCGGACAAAAATATAAAAAGGTCTCAATGTAGGTCAGCTGATCGGTATCGCGAATGGACAATATAGTTATCGACGAGCCATCTACGAGAGAGGGAGGGGGATAAATTAACAATTTGGGTTGTTCGACGCAGGTTCGGTGAAACGAGGCAAATGCCCTGATGGCACGAACAGCTCAATGCTCGATTAATTTCAGATTAATTCTCGCTTGCGGGCGCATATTGAAGAATTACCTGGCAAATAGGTCGCGGTGTAGTGTCGATGGCAACAAAATTTACCAAGAGACGTAAAAAAACCGTAAGAAATTTTTCTAAATTCTTTTGATTCAGCAAATAAATATTTTTCTCCCTCGTGGTCGAGGGTTCAAGTTTTCCCACGTTTTCCGCATCGACCATGTTTTCATTTTATTTTTCAACAATATTTTCCATACACTTTTTATTATCGACGTCATCTGCTCTGCATCACTCTCTTCCTCTTCGTAAACGTGTCACGATAAAGTTTCACCGCGTGGCTCGAGTATAAATAAAAATGTAGGGCTCGGAGGTGTATGTAATTTATGACAGAAATATAACGGTCTCTTTACCATCAAGCCGGTGTGTAGAATTCAAGAGTGTTCAGTTCCATGTATTCTGATTATGATCGAGACGATTATTTTCGTTATTTTGTTTTTTTTTAATCGTCGTTTTTTTTTTTAAATCGTTTCTGCAAAGTGTGAAAATGGATATTTATCTGTAGCAATTGAGAAAGACGAAGGGCCACGTTTTTAACGTCGTTGTTGTTTTTTTTTGTTACGAAGATACGAAATTTCTTCATTGGGAATGAAATTTTGTTAAAAATCGTCGATTTTTTGTTGAAAACGGTCAACTAAATATTTTTTTGATAATTTCAAAATTTTCGTTATTTTGACAGTATATTTGGTTTGTAATGGAATTGTCAGTCAAATTTACGATTGGAACGACAATCCGAAGATTTGCTTCCGAAGAGACTTTCTTGAATATTTCTTGCTGCAATGACACTATTTTTGGAATTATTCAAAAAAACTTTCAGTCGAACGTGTCGAACGAAATATTCATCTTTTTCAACAAAATATTCTTTTCAATCAAATGGATTATTTTTTGAGGATCTCCCTGTGACAACTGCACGGGAAATTGGTAAACTTGGTGCTGCAAATAATTAACATCGAACGAAAATTCAATATGTCCCCAGATTATTCGAGGATAACGCGGAACTTTTGAGCATGTTCGCAAAGTTCCAAGATCTTAAAACTAAGGAGCAACAAGCCGCGAGCATGGAGCTCGCGGAACACGCCAAAACGGTGATGAAGACTCTCGACGAAGGTATCAAGGGTCTTGACGACATGGATGTGTTCCTAACATATCTTCACGAAGTTGGAGCATCCCATACCAAAATCCCCGGCTTCAATAGGCAATATTTTTGGGTGAGTAATTACCTTGCTCCACACTCTTTCGCTGCTAATTACAATTAAATTATTAAAAATCAATATTTAACCCTTTGAGTGCGTACTGGGTCATTTTGACCCTGAAAATCTTCTCTAACAGCTTCTTTGGGATTCAATTTTCGTTTTCGTAGAAAAATAAACTCAGGGTCTCTACAAGAAAAAAAAAAAAAAATGCGTAATTACCGGAATACAACGATTTGAAAAACACCTCGGGTCAGATTGACCCGATGAACACTTTGAGGTCTGCACGCGAAGAATCGAGTGACGAGTTACAAGAAAATCTAAAGTTTCGTGCGATCGATTCTTACTGCAAAAAGTTTTTCTCGTCGTCAACGGTCGTTGCATTTTACGATCGCAACAGATGCGACCACATGTTGCGATGTATTGCAAAAAATTTAAGTCTGTCATGACAATCGATGAAGCACGAGACTCCCCGCGTCATTTATCTCGCAGCCCGCCTCTCAATCACTTTTCTTTGCCCGAATTTCCATCATAAAAATGTCTCATTTCTTATTCAACATATTTATGGTCGCGATCCTATAGCTCGTGGTCCATGACGCATTTGATTCCTCTAACGATAGTTCTCATTGCCCCCCTCTCTTTCGCTCCGTCCGTCTCTGTCGCAGTCGTCATCTCTGTCCCTCGTCCCTATTGTCTCTCTAAGACAAAGACGGGAATGCATAATACCACGAGAGCCGAAGAAAGGCTCTCGCCATAGCCTCAAGCTCATACTCGAGCTTCCCCGAGGACACACTCGACATGCTCAGCGTTAAGCTTCTCGCTTATTGCTCGTTCGAGCTCCATAGATCGTCTCAAAACAGTATATAGGCCATTGGCGTATCAGACCAATAACGTCCTCATTATGCGACACACGAATGGACTTTGCACGACCATGAAAAAAGTTTGTTTCGTGTGGACTTGTAGTTCCGATTTTTAAATTAATAATAACAACAAATTCGCGGTTAAAATAATTTGCAAGACCGAAAGAGTGGCTGCTGGCAAATGAAAACGACCAAGGTGTCATAAAAATGCAGGATGCTTCGCGAAGAATGTGACCACTTTGTCGTTACGATCTTATGCGATATTGATAAAACTTGTTTTGTTGCTCGTAATTTCGAGCGTTATTGCAGCCCCACGAGAATCGTGTGTTCATTTAATTCAGCAATCACCGTGTCGATATTTCTGACAAGAACGCTAAATATTCCGAGTAAAAACAAAAGAAAACTCCGTCACGAGTGCAAAGGCTTTTTTTCGAATCACGTCGTATTCCGGTAAATGTGCATTTTTCGTTTTTTTTCCTCTCGAGACGTTTTTTTTTTGTTGTAGTTAATTATTCATATTTTCTGAGCCTGAATTTATTTATCGACGAAAACTCAAATTGAGCGCCAAAACGATCGTTGCCATTGAGTAATTACTATCAGGAAGCGACTTTATTAAGGGTTCTTTCTAAATTTTGTACAAACGTTCTTGCCACCAAAACTAACAGTTTTCTCTTCCGAATAAAAATTTTCTAACGTTCAGAATATGAAATCACGTTTTCGTTAAAAGTTGCAAGAAAAAAAAAACAAAATGAACGTTTCCCATGGGAACGATAAACAATTAGAAATTAATCTCAAATTCTAAACGTCAGAAAATTTGTCTTCACAAGAGAAAACTGTTAGTTTTGGTGGCAAGAACGTTTGTACGAAATTTTGAAAAAAAAAAAGCCTAAACAAAGTCGTTTTGTGATACCGCAAAGACAATCGGTGAGAGGAAATCGTTGGGGTCGACACGACCCAGTATGCACTCGAAGGGTTAGTGACAAGAATTTTTATTAAAACTGCCCACAACATCCTCCGCACAGTCACGCAGTCTCCACATATGCTGGACAAGCATTCACCGTATGTGAATAATTAAAGTTATCCCGTAATGCTGTTGTTACGCTGACACATGGGATCGCAGTGATAAGCCTAAGCGCACATGACAGCCTGATTTACTAACGAATATACGGAGCCTTGACGTGCCAACATCACGAGGGCTCTCCACATTCATGTTCGTACAGATCTCACGAACTCTTGAATTAGCCGATTCGATTTGCAACCCCTCTCGGCTTTAGGCAACGACGTGCCACCGTCAACGCAGAAAGCCATTTCTCTCCTGCTGGTGCATTATCGGCTCTAATAATTCCGCCACCAACTAGCAGCGCGTGCTGCTACTGTTTTGCCCGAAATTTGTATGTTCCACGACACGTCGTTATGCGGCCACGAGGATTGTCAGTCATCCGGGAAACGCATATTATTACTATCACGAAACAACACTAAACTCCCATTCATTTAACCTACGCACGAGCGTGTCCTCGAGTTCCATTTGATAAGACTTGTTCCAGCGCTTCCTCGTCCTCCTACCGAGTTAACCTATTTCACAACTCTCAATCCAATCCACACAGCAGTGGCTTAACAAGCCTCTATGTATGCTTTGTTGTCAAATATACATTTACCAAACTCGCAAACTCACAAACTTCGTGTTAAAACTCACGAATGAGCTGGCAAAATGGAACGATGAATTTTCCATTCGTTCGCAGACTGATGTCTACGAGCTTGGACTCCCATTTATCAAGCTTAATTGTAATGATCACGTCACAAGTTGTTGCGAATTTAAAAAGTTTTCAAATTCGTATTTTTTTCTATGGGAAGAAATATTTTTGCGAATATTCAAGATTCAGCTGTTCCTGGAGAACAGTTTCGCACCCAAAAAAAAAAAGCAAAATGTGGAGCTGCTTCGACATTGAAATTTTTGCATTCGAATTTTGTTTTGGCTTTTGGTAAATTTTTTTTGGTTTGTTTTGGTAAAACGATGAAAATGATTGTTTTTGTTGACAGAAAATTGAAATGCCGTTCCTGGAGGCCGTCGAACGCACACTGGGAGATCGATACACGGAGAACGTGGAGAACACGTACAAGCTGACGATAAAATTTATAATCGAAACGTTAATCGACGGTTTCGATAAGGCGATGATCGACAAAGCAAAGTCCTAGTCGACCCGAGCTCGAGAGTAAACAAGAGGAATAGCAAACGCACGAATGCAACTGCGTGCAGGCGGGGCAGTGTCAAAAACAAAAACTAACGTCAATATGTGTTCGAGAGTTCGAGAGCACATCGACGAGTGTTCAAAACTATGGAAAACCGAGTCATTTCCGAGCCCTTAACATCTCGAGTAACGAGGCTCGAAATAATGTTCCACAAGATTCCAATTGTGAGGATTAAGCAACAAATCACTTAACTTTAAATCCACAACAACAACAACAACAACAACAACAACAAAGACTAAACGCGACTTAACGATCTAAGGCAAAAGAAAATATTAAGGTCACCTTGTAAATGTGCTCCACGAATGTGAGAAATTTTACGCTCGAACAGTCAACCAATTCGTCGTCTGGATGTTTCCCTTATTTTTCACCCACGTTCTCAAAAAATCCCCAACGACCTTCAAGTCGAAAACATTAAAAAAAGCATTTTATTTTTTATTCCCAAAAATTTTCATTTTAATGAAAAAAAGAGAAAAAACGATGTTCGTTTTTCACCACAAAATTGTCCCTCTCAATATTTTCCTAATCACGGGAACGTGCACCTCGAGTGCCCACTTGTTTCCTATTTTCAAAACCCATGTGATAAAAACATAGTTGAAGAAACTTAGTGTATTAGTTTAAGGAAATATATGTAAAGAGAAATCGCGTCAAATTTACGTCATTTAAGTGCAATTTATTTATTTTATTATTTATTTTTTAAATCGCAACAAACTTTCACGTTTCGTTTACGCAAATTTACTGATTTTTTTCAATTACTTGTGATTCTCGAAGAATTTTTTCGGTTGGGAATTCATTGGAAGAATTAACAACGCACCCACGATGTATTATATAGCGACAGTCGAAACTCGAGTATCGCCCGAATCCCAAAGAATACGTCGAATCGTGTAACGTACGCACACACTTTTATACAAACGTATAAAACGTATTTCTCCGCGCGCGTGTATAATCGTGTGTGTCCTCGAAAGTGTATACATTCGTCTCGTGCGACACGTTTGTTTACAATTTTAAATTGTGGACTGCGCAACATGAGCGAACGAAAATATAGAATTATTTTATAAAATACGTGGGGACTCGCACCCCGAGGGTGAGAAAATGGGGTTAACAAACATTATGACATTTAGAGCCGCGAAATGAACGCATAAGGGATCCATCGTCCCTCTTCACAATGTCAATTTCCTGGATCAGCCTTGACATACGGATTTTAAATCTCAAGGCGATTCCACTGTCTCTATATATTTCCTCTGCGTACTTGGACCTTGTTACCCGATGTACTTTTTTTTACCCACAAAAGAATACTTTGGCCATGGAAATTCATGGAGAATCGCGAGAGTGTCCAAATTTTGGGGACGTGTGAAATTTTTTCCGGAATAATCGATACACGAAATGGTCGATTCAATCGATTGTAAGTCTCGAGGCAATGAGTCTGGTCGACACTAATTCACAGGGTCAAGAAGCAACATGTCGAGAGAATTCCGTTTTTTCAACGATGATATCGAGATCGAGAGCAAAGTTTATTTCAGTGGGAAAATTGGATAAACGATTGAATCTTTGTTGACATTGCAACGAGCTGCCCGCAGCGTTTGTCGTGATTCCGAGTTTTCGGACAAGAGAACAAATTTCGAACGTTCGAACAAAAAGAAATAAAAAACTCTTTCCTGTTTGGAATGTCTCGTAAGGAAATATGGAATGATCGAAGTGTTGGAATATTTCGATTCGATGAAATTTCGCACGTCCCTCAAAAAACAATGCGAAAATATGGAATAGAATGGAATTCGAAATGCAAAGAATCCCATGGTCGACGATAAGTTTAGCATGTAATTAATGCCAAGGGGATCGCGTGAATGTAGTTGTTAGAGACCATGCCAACATGTCCCGAATCACAAACACATAAAATGTATTTAAAGAAAAAGAAAAAAAATGTAAACACTACGAAAACAAAAATATATATATATTCAACAAAGCCATCGCGAGGCTCGCGCCAATCCGTGACAAAGATGTACCATGTCGATTGTTGCATCATTGCCAAAAAGTCGAACATTCTCCCAAAGCTTTCGCTCGTCCGTCTACGAATAAATTCCCGAACATTCCTCTCAAAATTTTCCTCCCGAAATGTCCCAGAAATCTTTAACCTTTGCAGCATTTTTTCTCGACTTTCCATTCCTTGATTTTCCGTTAGAAACATAAAAAAAAAAAAANAAAAAAAAAAAAACAATTACTTTGACCTTCAAAACACCCAGAAGCACGAAACGCAAAATGAATCATTTTTTCCCCGGCGTGAAAACAAGTTCGCGGAATTGGTCACTTTTCGGCAAAGATCAAACATCGCGTAGTCACTTTTGATTAACACGAATTTATGTAATTTCGTACGAACTGCACAACTGACCTGTACCTTCCTAACTCTTTGACTAAGAAAATCTCTGTCTCTAACCGAAAGTCTTCAAAACCAAAAAAACATGTATTTAAAAAAGCATACACGACATAAAAATATATATATATATATTTGAAAAAAAAAATATATATATATGTGACATATTGTATGGATTGCTGGTGCAAGTTGCAAAACGTTGCATTATCTGTATGTTCATTCTATACAGGTCCAAATGTGTATTATTGTATCTGATGGAATATGGTATAACGGAAAATATATATTTATATGTATAAATGTATTAATTTATATGCAAATATACGTATAAATGTATATTATATATATATGAAATATATATGTATAAAAAAACAAATATATTATATATATATGTATATCTTTAATATTGTGTTATATATGTGCGAAAGCAGAATTTTTCAGTAAAACCTGAAGTGCTAATGTCCTTTCGTATTATTGTTATTATTGTTGCGAAATGTGTGTTTGTTTTGTTTTTTCGTCTTACCCGTTTCGTCCTCATCCACCATAACACAGGAGAAGGTCACTTATTCCGAACTGAAGCCTCGCCAAACTCACGCGGAAGGGTCGCGCGGCAACGTTTTTTGGGTCAAGCACCTCCGACACTAATAAGTTGAGAGTATTCGCGCAGAGTGGTCCTGCTGACACCATTCGAACAGCAGCGTTTGTACTTTCACCGGAATACAAACTTTGAAAAGAAAATGCACGTTGCGTTTTGGTTTTATTTTTTTTTTTAGTCCGAGCAAAGCCGATCGTATTTTGAGGTGTTTGAGCTAGTGCTCTCATGTTTTTCGCCTCTGTCTCTTTGCTTCTCGATGCTTTCACGGTTTTCGTTTCGGGGTTGTACGCGTGTCGGATATTCACCGGGAAATTCACGATATTTGACTTTTTGACTTTTACGGAAATACGCCACGTGTTGAAGCTGCACAATGCTACAAATCTACAAGTAATTTGACGGAAAAATGGAGTGGTGCAGGTTGAAAGGCTGCTTCGCTACTGGATCAAAACATCCACTGATCGAGTACTCATCGACTGACCTCTACGGGGTCCTTTTCATTGGTTTGATGGAAAAAACAAACCACAACGTTTTCGCGGAATTCGAGAGCGATACCAGGGAGAAAAAATTCCGTCCAATAAAAAAGCAGCTTTGTTTTGTCCGAGCTTCGCACGCCCTCCACTAGAGCGCGCACGCATCAGCCTGACGTCACGTAAACGTAACGTCACACGCTCAAATTGCAAATGGCCGCTGTCTCGAACGGTCGACAAGTGTTTTTATCGAGTGTTGGCGTTTGCCCGCCACAATCGACAACAAGCGATTTTCGTTACCGAAATTTTCGTCGAAAAAAGCGCAGTGAGTATCTCCGATATTCTGCAATCCCACGATCATCAATAGACACTAAATTCTCGCCGGAAACAAAACATCTCCCGCGGCTCCGGCTCTCTCCCGAATATTTTTCTCCCCGCATTCAGGTTAGGATGGGTTTTGTCGAAGTGTTTGGATCCGCGACAAGAAACACGATTTAACAATAAAACCGACCGACTAGCGAACAGAAACAAAATTTAAAATGACCGCAAAAATTCTTGAAACTTCAATTCATCCCAACGAACCAGTCGACTCGTAAATTTTCGTATGAAACTGGAAAGTAGTCCGATCAATTTTGAGGTTAAGCTGTCAATCTCAATCGCTTCGATGTTTTCCTCCAATCAGTTTATATTTTCTTTCCCATTAAATTTCAACTCCGAACACACGTCGCAACCAAATTTTCGTTACTTTTCAATCGATTCGTGTTTCACATTTTACTGTAACATTTTTTATTGACACTTCGGTTCATTTGATTCCCTACGATCCTAAAGCGCTATCCAACGAAGTGAAAAATTGAAAAACGAAGTTGAAAGTTCCACGACGAAAATAAACACACGCCCTTCTTCAATTTGATCCTAAAAAATCAGGAACAGACCCGCAAATGCCGAGTATGAAGGATGAATCGGAGGGAGAAGGCGAAGAAATGTCGCACGACAGTAACGACAGCAACCAGAGCTCCGCATCCTGCGACAGCAGTGCGGAGCATAGCGACAGCGACGATTCCTCCGAAATGGATGAGGACGAGTGCGAAAGACGGAGAACGGAGTGTATGGAGAATCTCGTAGACCTCGAAAGACAATTTACACTTTTGAAAGAACAGTGAGTTGCGTCTAATTTTCCGAATAATCATTTCGCTCTGTCACCGATCGGCGTTTGATTTTTGTTTTTGTCAAAAAACTAATTTAGCGCCATAAAATATTGAGAATTTACTACGAAAACGTCTTTATAACAAAAAAAACTGCATATTTGCCGGAATACCATAATTTGAAAAACTCATTGGGTCAAATTGACCCAGCGCACACGTGAAAAACGCACGATCTTCGAATATATTTTATTTTCGATTATTCACAATGAGAAATGTGATTTCTAGGAAATTTGTATAAGAATTTGGAAAAAGAATCTATGGACACGAATTCATGTGGAAATTTTGAAGCAGAAAAGCCGCATAATGAAATTCAACAAATTCACCTTTTTTTGCAGATTGTATAGAGAAAGAATAACGCAGGTGGACACGAAACTGGGAGAAGTGAGAATAGGCAAGTCGGAGGAGTATTTAATACCTCTGGAGCGGTTGAAAGAGAATATGAAGACAAAGACGGAAGTAGCAGGAATCCTGAAGCAATTAAGACTGCAAAATATTCATAATAAGTTTTTGGCGGAGGAGCAAGCGGCGCAGCAGAATTTCGAGAGCGAAAAGGGTCTCGTTTGGGACGGAATTCACAGTGATCTCCAGGAGAAAATTCGGAGGCTGGAAGAAGATCGTAACAACGTTGATATCCATGCGGATCTTTGGCTGAGCTCGAGTGGACGTACGAGGAGGAATCATTCGGAGAGGAGAAGAGCAGTTTCCGTTGCAGGACCCTACATCGTGTACATGCTAAACGACGCCGACATTCTCGAAGATTGGGCCCTCATAAAGAAAAGCATGAGCAGTAGAAAAGCCGAAATTCTCTAATGTTGAAATAACAATCTATGGGATCTTGGTTTTTATCACGAGTCCGAATAATAATCTGCGGCAAGTGCCTCTCTCCATGTCGGAGCCTTGAAATGCTTCGACTTGTACGGATTAATCCGATCACCGCAACATTTTTCCACACAATTTCGTTGCAAAAATACTGCAACAACAATTTTTGCAATATTATGCAGAACCTCCTCGTTGGTGGCACTATTTCTTTCTCGTCGGTGTACGATTCAAGATTTATATCAATTTAAAGTGTAATGTAAATAGCGATTGAGTATATTTCGTATTTTTTAAATAAAGCGCGTGTCTTCAAAATTTTCCGCCAGTTTTTCCATCCAATTTGGCGCGGTTACCTTTTTTTTTACTGTCAGTTCGATCCAACAATCTTTCAAGAGAGCGTAGACGACTAGATAAATAAAAGTTTGAAAATTGAAACTCCGAAATATGTAAAAAGAATGAAAACTCAAACAAAAAAACAAATTATTTTCATAACCGAAATTTTTATAGAAAGAATAAGCCGGAAGCACTTTGTTATGTTCAGCAATTACCGCTCCGAGAGGACAAAATACTTGCTCCCCAGAGTCAAGTGTTGAATGAACGATTTCAAGAGCTTGTTCGGATGGCTCTCAAGCCTCAGCGAAGGAAATACCGCCGGAGACTTTTCTACAGGAAATTTTATACCCTACAAAATTGATCCTTTGGACTTTTGCTCCATCTCCACGCATTTCGACGGTAAGAACGTTTAAAAAACTCCTGGGCTCGAACTCACGATCGACGTGAGTCCGCGCATGCTCTCCGATTGCTGAGAAACTCGAGAGTTCAGTCTATCGTTATAAACGCGAGCACAGCACAGTGATAACAAGTCAGCAACTATTTTCATGCATCCACGCTCGAGATCCTCGCTATCGAATGATAACAATTCAACGAAAAACTTTGTTTGGTCGAACAATCTGTATCAGGACATAAATAGTGGACATTTTCAACATTCACATGAATGACGCATATGCGTGAGCATGTTCCGCGTACGCAACGTTAATGACTTTAGCTAATTTTAGCGCATCTTAGAAATTTTGTTCAGTTGTTGACAAGGAGACGAAAAATAACTTTGACAAAGCGTCAGTTTGGAAAAAAATCGAGTCTCGACAACGTACCAAGTTCTTGGTTTCAATAAATAAAGGATTGGTGCGTGAATCATGTTCAAGGTCAAAAGTTAATCGATAATTATATCTTTTTACCGCAGTCGCTTTCGACCGACGATACGTGATAGAAATTTTGAGAAAAAGGGACGTTTGGCACCCTCTGTCGATAGTTTGAACCTTCGAGTAGGAAGCCTCATCGTTCTTATTTGAAAACACGATTCTATCGATTACAAAAATCCCCGGAATTTCGCCATCTTTTCTGTCATTAGTCTAATGACATCGAGAAATATTTATTTCGAAACCTCGAGATGAGGTTCACCGACTGATTCATCCAGCATCGATAATTCCAAAACATAAAATGAAGGAAAATTTCGAGTTGGAAAAGTATAACTACAAAAATGATTATTCCATTTTTTTTTGCTCTGATAATTCAATGTCATGGCACGAGGGTTAATTACCCAAGTTTTTTATAATCAGCCAACGCGATTTAGTTTTTTTTTTTTCCTTCGCAGCTATTCAAATCGTCGTAATGCAGTTTCACTTTATCAGTTTGACGAGTCATCGTGCATCAACATAATCATAATCGTACTAATCGTAGGTGTCGCCACATCACGCTGACTCGATGGATTTTATTCGAGAAGAGGATTCTTCTGACCACGTCGCAAAGTACATCATTCCTGCTCCGTTGAATTTTATCAGCAATACGCATAATTGAATAACTGTAAAAATGAATGTGAATGTAATTCACGCGCGATGTATTTTCTTGATTGACCAACACGCAGCATATTTTTGAGGTTAAAAATGCCGAAAAATACTTTTTCCCATCAAAGACTGGAACGAACGATTATAAAAATGAATCCGACTGATGAAAACGAGAATCGTGAGCGGAGCGAGAAACTCTCACGGATCGTAGAAAAATTGCGTAACGCATTGAACGTTGGACATGGTATATATGCGTGTTTTTTTTTTTCTACTCAACTGTATGGCGAGAAAAATAATTCCCGATAAAAAAAAGATGCAGTTCTGATAAAAATTCAGGAATGTTTCGCACAAACAAGTCGACAGCGAAACAGAGGACTTGATATGAAAATATGAATGGCAAAAAATGTTCTCGTCCTTGAAAACGAGTTCGATTTCGACGTGGTGAAAAATCGACCAAGTTGGAAAAGATGAAAAAATAATAATTCATCGTTTCGATCTATCGGATTTCGTTTTATTGTTAACAAAAAATATACAAAGGATTTATTTATAGATTGAGAATGTTTACATGTAGTACAGCATACTAGAGATAACTTGATAACCCGTGATGCCGTAACCGACGAAAAAGGCGATCGCCCTCCATGGTTGAGCCTGAAGTATGACGTAGGCGAAAGTATGAGCGATTCGAGAAAGAACGAAACCTCGGATGAGCATGCTGGCCACGTAGAAAGACGGGTTCGTTCCAAGATACACGTATGTTATTATAAACCATGGAAGAATATTCTCAAGGTCATTCAAATGGGAGCGCCTCACGCGTTCGATGTCGGGATCGTTGGTGACGACCTTGGAAGACTTGAGGATCCCACAGTCCTCAGGACTTATGAATATCTGATGGAAACGACGAAAATGAAGAAACAAACTGCGTTGAGATCATTCAGAAGTTTCATTCTCGATTCATAACATTTGATTATCGAATTACGAATTCGCCGGCTTGTAATAATCGACCGCGCAGCCTCGAGCTAGGCGCTAGAGGAAAAAGCCGCATGTCGCATCGATATATATGCCACGAATCGCTCGACCTCACGCCTTTCAATGCAACACCAGCCGACACATAAAACCGGCAAATTCTTCCATCGCATCCTTATCACATCGATCGTTATTATCTGCATTGAGTGTACTTGCCTTTTTCGCAAAACGGTGTCGACCGGTCAACGGAACCATCGCCATCATTTTCAGCACAAGAACCGCGCTCCAGAACGCAAATACTTTCATCAATTCCGATTTAACGTCCATGTTTTTATTTCTCGGTTTATTATTGTAACGCGAAGATTCGACGAAACGTCAATTATTAATGATGATCGTTTACGAGAGATCGCTACACTGCGACTGACACGCACAAACGCAGCGGGGACTATTCTTATATCAACAGCCGGCTGGGCCGTCCGTCCGTAACACAGTGCTCAAGTGCCACGGCGGATATCCAGCGAAACTACGAAATAGCCCAACGGTCGGATGTCGCTGCTAAGACGCCGTGAGGAATTTCACAGAGACGAGATGGACGCTGGTCAAAGGAAAATCTCATCGATTCAGCATCTTTTTTCCGAGGCAAAAATATCGAAAACGGTTAGACGCGGATACCTGATCTGCTGGTGTGTCTCTGAGCAACTTGAAACGCGCTGTCAGATTTAAATCTCCGCATCGTTCACTTTTATGCGTAAACATTATTATAACATTTTTTAGAAAAATCGAACTTTCGGTACCGAAAGTACGAAGTTCTCCTGCCACGAATACATAAATTACGAATGAAACTATATTTGCAAGATAATTGAACTTCTGCTTATTCTATTTACCTGTTCGAGTAATCTATTCTTTCGTAATCAGTCGCATTAGTAACGTTGTTTATGCATGAGCATTATTTTCATATTTACATATGAAAAACGGTCTCGCTGATAAAGCGCACTCGTTTTTTTTTTTAATGTTTTTTCGCTTCGAATTTGTGCCGCACATCTGGAGTGAGAGAGAGCGCAGCCATCGCTGTTGCGGAGACTTCCCGCCAAAAGACTATTATTCGCGTGTTTGCGGTATTGCGTAGAGTCGAGTGTCGAACGTGCCGAAAAACTGAAAATCGCATGACGCACATGTCAAGAGAATAAATAAAAACACTCTACGTTCTTTTTACATTCAGTGTTACACTCCGACAAATTTTTATACTTATTTCTATTAGCATCAGTTTATAATTATCGTATTTAGCCCTAAATATTGATCGAAATGGATGACCCTGAACGTGAGTAACCGAAATTGCGCTTTTATTATTGCGAAAAATCTCGTTTCAACCGTCGAGAAGTTTCTCAACCACAAACTCGGACTTTCCGTTGATTTTTTTTTTTTTTTTTCGTCTTGATAAAAAAACAGCCTCAGCCTCCGGTCGATCGAAGCGTCAAAAACACGACAAAACCGGTCGCTTGTCCGCGCTAGAAAAACTGAGAAATTTGAAGGGCAGCAAACACAAGTACGAAGTTTCTCAAGTCGACAATGTGTACGATGAAGTCGATGAAAAAATCTACAGCAAAACCGTCATGGAACGACAGAATGACGACTGGATCGTTGATGATGGTAATTTTTTTTTCCTGTCTTGTTTTTACAAAATAATAATTAGAAATCGTCACTATAACCTTCAAAAAGTGATGTTCGTAATAGAAAATCTCATATATTCCATTTTCGACCACACGGTTAATTGCCAACTTTCTGGCAGATCGAAAATTGCAACGACTATATTTTCATCCAGAAACTTTTCGCATTACAATCGCGTTTTGTTGCCGTCAGGGGGTAGCGGATACGTCGAAGACGGCCGTGAGATTTTTGACGATGATTTGGACGACGAGAGCATTCACGAAGCGGCAAAGCAAAATAGTTTGGCTGGGCCAAGAAAACGTAAAAAAGTCGAATCTAAGGGCAAAGGTAACATCAAAAACATGTTGATGAGTATGCCGTCCAAGAAGAAGGTCGACGACAAGTTAAACGACGACGATATCCTGGGGGATCTTATGAGCGAGCTCCAGAAAGATCAACCTGTAGCAAAGAAGAGAGAGACGGGAGTCAGAAATAAATTCGCAACGCACGCAGCCCGGTGAGTTTGATTTTTGGCTAAAAAAACGAAATTACTTCACTAATCCGACGGCATCTGACTTTGTTTTTTGTTTAATCGGTTCCTAGAAAAGCGCAACCAGCTCCGACACCCAAGGCACTTGATATCGATGATTTTTTAGAACCAATGTTCGAGAATCCCAGAGAAAGTAAACCCGCACTTCCCGTGGAAGAGAAAAAAACTGAGGAGAAAAGTTTCGAGCAGAGCAGCAGTCAAATGATCGAAAACGATTTTAGCCAGAATGACGTTTTAGAGAACGAAAGCCTTGCCATCGAAAGCTGTGCCTCTCCGGAGCCACAGATCGAATCGAACGACTTTGACGAAGATGTGAGTGTCGTTTGTTTAATTTTTTCGAATATTTGAAAAAAACATAATTTTTTTCATGAATTTATCGAATTGCAGCTTTCTCATTTGGATTTCGACGAAATAGAGCTCGACACACAAAGTTTACCAACGAGTACAGCAAAGACCCAATCAGGGTGCACAGAAGCAGAGGCCAAAACTCCCAAGAGGCTCGACTCTGTCGGATGCTTCAAGGACCAAAAACTCGAGAACGACGACGAGTTGATGGACCAAGTCTGGGCAGACGATTTCAACGAACAGCTCACCGAAGCGGAGGTCTCGACGAGCCACATCGAAACGGACAATGTACCGCCAATCGCAGAAAAAACCAACGGAAGCGACGACACTAAACATTTCCGATTTTATTGGTGGGACGCTTTCGAAGATCAGTACAAACAACCCGGAGTTGTTTATCTGTTCGGCAAAACTTATGACGAATCTACGAAGTCTTACGTATCGTGCTGCGTTCAAGTTAAAAATATTCCACGAAGAATATACCTGTTGCCCAGAGAACAAGTAAGTTTTTCTGTTCCGCTCTATTTTTCCTCACTGCTTTTCCTCTTTTTGGCGTTATCGAAATTTCCATCGAACATCATTGTTTCTGGGATTGAGGCCACGAGCGGAAAAAAATTCAAATTTTTCAACTTCCAACGCAATAAAAACGATTTGTTTCTCATGAGAGCGAAAACGTTGAGAAAAATAAAATTTGGTAGGCGAATTGTCGAGTTAACAAAATTAATACTCCTCCAGATCAAAGAGCCGGGCAGAGAGGACTGCGAGCAGCGTAAAACGATATTGCACGACGTGTACCAAGAGTTCAACAAGTGGGCGACGAAGCAAAACATAACTCAGTTCGCAGCAAAATTCGTAACAAAGTTTTACGCATTTGATCGAGTTGAGACGCCGCGAGAGAGCGAATACGTAGAAGTTCGGTATCCGGCAACGTCTCCGGCGATGGAGGCGGATTACGAAGGCCCGGCGATCGAGCACGTCTTCGGAACATCGGTGAACGCGCTCGAGTTATTTCTCATCGAGGCAAACATCAAAGGCCCGTGTTGGCTGGAGGTGAAGAAACCTTTGCCATCGGGGAATCCTGTAAGTTGGTGCAAGTACCAAATAAACTGTTTCAACTTTGAGGATATTTCGGTGCTCAAGGACATGAAGCAAAAGTTGCCAATACCTCCGATGTCGATGGTAACGTTGAACATAAGAATGGCATTGAATCAAAAGCGTCAACAAAACGAGGTGGTAATGATTGGAATTCTATTGCACAACGATTATCGAATTGACAAACCACCGCCAAAGCCACTTTTCCAGCAGCACTATTGCCTCGTGAGCCATCCTCGCGACACACCTTGGCCACGTCACGCTCGTGACCTTTTGACTAAATCGAAAAACACTAGAGTCGTCAAATGCGAAACGGAGTACGATTTGCTCGAGCAATTTCTCAGCATCTTGGAAAAGGCCGATCCGGATCTCGTGGTCGGTTACGATTGTGGTTTCCAGTTGGACGTACTCCTCCACAGGATATCGAGCTTAAAAGTTCAAAATTGGAGCAGAGTCGGCAAATTGCGACGCAGCGTGATGCCGCTGTTCAAAGGAAAAATCAATCTTGCCCAGTGCTTTTGCGGACGTCCAATCTCCGACATACAACTGAGCGCCAAAGAACTAAGCGTCAAAGTCCGTAGCTTCGATCTTCAATCCCTCTGCTGTGCAATTCTCAAGAAAAATGAAAACGAATGCAAAGAAATCAAGCCCGCCGATTGTCCCAAGTTCTACGCCGAAGCTGACAAAATCGAGAAACTCGTGCAAATCACCATGAACGAGGCACTCAGCTTCGTCACTATTTTGTTCGAACTCAACGTCATGCCGCTCGCGGTACAAATAACCTGCCTCGCTGGCAACGTTTTGTCCAGGACGCTCTCCGGAGGTCGTGCCGAAAGAAACGAGTTCCTTCTGCTCCACGCTTTCTTCCAAAAAGGCTACATCACTCCTGACAAACGTTACGCCTCCAAAAACAAAGAAACCAAAGACCAAACTGGCTCCAGAAGGAAAAAACCTGCCTACGCGGGTGGCTTGGTCCTCGATCCCAAAAAAGGCTTTTACGACAAACTCATTTTACTCATGGACTTTAATTCACTTTATCCCAGTATTATACAAGAATACAACATGTGCTTCACCACCATTCCTGGTGCTGCTCACGCCGATTTAGAGGCCCTGGAAATTCCAAGCAACGATTTGCCCCTCGGTATCGTTCCCACCGAAATTCGCAAACTCGTGCAGAGTCGAGTCGAAGTTAAAAAACTCATGAACGCCCCTAATATCTCACCGGAACTCAAACTTCAGTACAACACGAGGCAAATGGCTCTCAAACTCACGGCCAACTCGATGTACGGATGTTTGGGCGCTTCGCACTGTAGATTTTACGCCAAGGGCATGGCCGCTCTCATTACAAGTAATTATATTCATAAAAACCGTGTTTTTTTTTTTTTTTTCAAGTATCGACGTTCTTCAATTTTTAACATACACTTCAGGGCCTAAAAATCGAAATTTTTCAATAACTCGATCATTTTATTTCGATAGCATCGCATGAATCTCTTTATTTCAGTTTTTCTCTTCACCGATTGCAGGCAAAGGTCGTGAAATTTTACAAAGCACGAAAGCGTTGGTGGAAAAGTTGAACTTTGAGGTTATTTACGGGGACACAGATTCGATAATGATCAACACGAATAATCTCAACTACGACGAGACTTTTACAATAGCAAAAAAAGTAGGAACGCTCTGTATAGATTTTCGACTTGAAAAATTCATCCTCTACTTATCAAACGCGTTAATCATAATCGAAATATTATTGGCAGATCAAGCAAGAAGTCAACAAACTTTATCAAATGGTCGAACTTGACATTGATGGAGTTTTCAGGTATTTGTTGCTTTTGCAAAAGAAAAAATACGCTGCTTTGATTATGAAGAAATTACCGAGTGGAAAAATCGAAACAACGATGGAGCACAAGGGTCTCGATATCGTCAGAAGGGATTGGTGTCAATTGGCCTGCGATACAGGCAAGTAAGTTGATCGAACATTTCATGCAAACAATCGAATTATTTGCCGCCCAATCAAGGACGATTAAAATGTTAAACGCCAAAGTCCTCCAACGATCGTCATTATTTTCAGAAATATATTGGACCAATTATTCACCGATCAATCGAACGATTCGCGACGTGAAAAAGTCTTCGAAATTTTGCAAAATGTTGCCACGGGTATTCGCACGGCTCAAGTGCCTCTTTCGTCTCTCGTCGTGACCAAACAATTGTCCAAAAATCCTAAAGATTACCCGGAAAAAAAATTGGCCCACGTTTCGGTTGCACTGAGGCTCAACAAAGAAGGTGGACGAATGTGGAAGGCTGGTGACACTGTGCCTTACGTGATATGCGAGGTAATTCGATCCTTTTCCGTCGAAAAAAACCTCCTTTTCGAATTAACAGAAAAAAAAATACGAATTTTATGAATAATTTCGATGAGAATTATCGAAATGTTTCGTTTTTTTTTTTTAAAAGGATGGAACTTCGAGGTCTGCGACTGAGCGAGCATACCACGTCGACGAATTCAAGAAAAGCGACAGCTTGAAAATCGACATTGATTATTACCTTTTGCAACAAATATTGCCCGTTACTTTGCGCATCTGTGAACCGATCGAGAATATCGACGATGTATTGCTAGCAAAACATCTTGGACTCGACAGTGTCTACAAATCGAAAAGAGTGATTCACGAACAGGTGGACAATCCGGTGCCTTCATCGATGAACGAGGACCGTTTCACATATTGTATTCCTTTGAAATTCAAGTGTCGCAATGACAAGTGCAACATGGAAATTGAGATAAAAGAATTCTTCGCAGATTTCGTGAGTTTGAATAATAAAATTATGAATAAAATGAAATCTCAGATAAAAATCATTCGTGATTGTTCGCTAAACAAAAAATCTTGCGGATTATCGAAAATATTCAAGTTTTGATCATTTTTCTCATAGCCGACAGGAAAACTTCCGGCTCTTGCTCGCTGCCCCAATGCAGACTGCGATTTGCCTCCGTACAAATACGTCAAATCCATACAAAACGATATTAATCTCAAGATTCGCGAATACATAACAGAATATTACGCCGATTGGCTCGAGTGCGAGGATCCCATTTGCTCGAATCGTACGAGACTTTTGCCTATGAACGTCCGTGGTTGTTATCCTCGATGTGACGTTTGCAAAGACGGATTCATGCACAGAGTGGTAATTACCGTTTATCCACGCAACTCAATTTCCGACATTTCCAAATATTTACACAACTTTAAAAATCCTTCATTTTGCCTTTCAGTACTCGGAAACAAATGTTTACGAGCAGATAAGTTACTACCAGTCGTTGCTGGATGTTAACGAAGCGAGTAAGAAGTTGACGATTCCCTCGATACCGGAAATGATATCGGCATACGACCATCTCAAAGAGTTCGTGGAGAAACAATTGGCACGAAGTGCATATTCGGTCGTGGATTTCGATCGAATATTTTCGACGAGCGTTCAACAGACTTCGGCGATAGTTTCCATCGACGAGGAGGAACAGACTGAATTTAACTTTTCCGACGACGAATTGGTGAGTCTCCCGAACGCAGTAAATAAACAAAATGTTAAAAATTCTTTCAAACCTGAATTTTCAACGATTTACGACTAATATCGTTTTTCCTCGACAGATCGCTGACGTGGAATCCGGACCAAGTTAAAAACGCACAAGGGCCGTGTCTCCCCGTTTCGTCATTACTCGTTCCCGAACGGTTTTGTTCATTTTTTCGCGGTCAATGGGAGATAAATAATTTGTTAAAAATTCATCTTTTTATAAAGAAAATTCATTCAACTTTCACAGTCTGATGTACAGTAAAATATGATGATAATAATAATAACAATACATATGTTATAATTCCTAAGGCTACAGGCGAGGACAATGTCAATTATTGGCACTGCCTTTTTCTCTCTTTTTTTCCTGTATTAATATCTTTACGAATTTTAATTGGATTTTTTTTGCTCATTAGTCAAACACGTTCGAATGAAGAATCGTTCATTTTTCATGATTACGCACCGGTACAACTACGGATATCAGTTCTGTTTTAGCTGCTCGTAAAATCCGCGCTATTCAATGTTTTTTATCATGGATTTCCGCTAAAAACGTCGTTATAAATTTTTTTGTTAATAATAATTCAAGTTGGAGCTGGAGGTCGATGAATACAGGAATATTTATTCCGGATCTATGGTGATGATTATTGCAAATGGCAGTTTAGATTTGGGGCGTCGACGTTTTCGTTTTTGCCGATTAACCACTTTCGCTCAATTCCATTACGGGATTAATTTTTAAATGCAAAACAGAGTTGTATATCCTTACAAACTCCTCCAAATTTTCGTGAGTTTTGAAGAAAACTGGACTTTTATTTTCGTTTGAAAATTTTCGAAAAAAATTTATATTTCCAGCTTCAAACGTCCGAATGGGAATAATGAGTTTTCACTCGGCCGAGAACGTGCGGGATTCACGCGATTTAACGAAATTGTGGAAATTTTTTAAAAAATTCAGAATTTTTCTTCCACACGTTTTGCTGCACGCGTTTGTCTCAAGAAAATTGACTGGGGACTATCGACGATCGATTACGTCGTTTGATAATTTTCGAACAAAAATTTGTATTTCGAATCTCAAACGTGCGCATGGCAATATGAGTTTTTGCTCGGCCGAGAACGTGCGGAAGAATTTTTCTTCCACACGTTTTGCTGCACGCGTTTTTCTGAGCCAAATTGACGGGACTATCGAGGATCGATTATGTCGTTTGATAATTTTCGAAAAAAAGTTTACATTTCGAGTTTCAAACGTGCGAATGGGAATAATGAGTTTTTACTCGGCCGAGAGCGTGCGGAATTCACGCAGATTTAACGAAATTCTGGAAATTTTTTAAAAAATTGAGAATTTTTCTTCCAGACGTTTTGCTGCACGCGTTTGTCTCAAGAAAATTGACTGGACTATCGACGATTGATTATGTTGATTATGATAATGTAAAGCGCGACGATATTACAGACAGATTTATAAAAATAATTTTTCTTCGTCAAGAGCTGATAATTATTGAAAGTGATGATCGATATATAATCCACCGTTAACAAAGGCCTTGACAACGAAGATTGGAAATTTTCTCGTTCCGATTGGCTGAATTTGACACAATTCAAAAGTTTCTAAAAAAAAAATGTTCAAACTCGAACTTACGTTGTCCGCTCTCGTGTTCCCGAACGAAATGCGTGTGAAAATTCTATTTCACTAAAGATCGTGGACAACATTGACGATTTTTATCTGTGCTGAATAATATCGCTTTCGGTCACGTTCGGGATGTTGTAAAAATTGTAATGTGGCAGATTTGCCGGTAACAAGTTTTGCAACGGTACACTGTTGAAAAAGGTCGTTGTGTTGCGTTCGCGGAATACTGTTTCTTGACCAGTAGACGGTGGCTCTGTTGGGAACGATGTTGTCGTTGGTACAGATTGCACGACTATTGGCTGCGATATGGAAGCGTGAGGCACTGCTTGAATTACCTGCAAATTGGAATTCGCACAAATTGGAATTTCCCATCAACGCTTTTTTTTTCATTTTTTTTTCGTCCATCGCTTAATTGAAAGAAAAATTGAATGGGAGCATGAAATATTGAAGAATTACCTGAATGGTCGCGGGAGTTTGTCGAGGCAAAGCATTCGAGCTGTCCGAGTCGTTCGGTTGTTGCGTCGGTGTTTGTTGCTGTGGCTGCGGAACGTACTTTGTGTGAGACGTATTAATGCCATGACGTCGTTTCATATGTTTGTTATAATTAGGCCAATTGGTGAAATGATGTTGACAGTCCAAACAACTGTATGGCCTTTCGCCGGTGTGTTGTCTTCGGTGGGTCTGGAAAAATTGGAAAAAGTAACTAACTCAACGGTTCATTGACAAATTGTTTTACGCAATGACCGGAAATCGTTTTGGAACGTCGATTAAGCGCAGAAAATTTGTTCTAATCATTGAAAATTCATACTTACGGTCAAGATTCCTTTGAATCTGAAGCATTTGCCACAAAATTCGCAGGTAAAGGGCATAGCGCCCGTGTGAATCCTGTGATGTTCCCTCAGCGTTCCTTTCTCCCGGAAGGTCCGTCCGCAAACAGCGCACTGATGAGGTTTTGCTCCCGTATGCACCGTTTCGTGTTTCTTCAATTGCAGAGGCGTTTTGAAACTGTGAAGGTGCCCAAATTCGTTGTATTCCTTGGAAATTTTTTCGCCATCATGTTTATAATTGACTAAAGATTTTTTTGGGAATTCTTACGCTTTTGGACACTGCGAACAAGTGTACGGTTTGTCGGCCGAGTGCGTGAGAAAATGGGCCTCGAGGTTTCCCTTCTGTATGAAGCTCTTGCCGCACTGGTCGCAAGTGAAATTTCTTACTCCCGAATGAATCCGTTGGTGAGTCACGAGGTTTGGCTTTGTAGAAAATCTCTTGTCGCACTGATCACAGGGAAAACGATTTTTCATCGTCTCCGGCAGGTGACAACGTCCGTGAATGTACAAAGCACTCTGTTGTCTAAAAGCTTTGCCGCACGTTTGACACACGTGAGGACGTTCCTCACTGTGCACTGCTTTGTGAGAATCCAGCACTTTTTTGTGTACGAAAGATTTGCCGCATTCGTCACAGCTACAATGACAAACAACATGATTCTTTGGTTTTTATTAATTTTGTCATATTTTTACTCAATATCGAGCTCGCGAATGCCTTCAACTCCGAAATTTCTTTTTTTTCGTTCAATGGGCAACGAAATTTTCATGGCTAATTTTGTGGCAGAAAAATGCTGGGCATGCTCACCATTTTTTCTTTTCCCTTACCTGAATTTCGATTTATTCTTGTGTCTGTTTACGTGTATGAGAAATCCATAATACTTGTCGAAAATCTTACAGCATTGGACACACATGTATTTGGCCTGTTGATTGTGCACAGTCTCGTGATGTTCTTCGAGCATCTCGAGACTGGGCATTTTGTCATTGCAGTCAGTGCATAGCCATGGATTTCGAGCTAAACCCTCGCCACGTTTTCTGCCTGGCTTTGCAGGCTCTGCAGCTCGAGCTTCGATCATTTCCAAATCGGAATCTGTGCCTGAAATTTGTATTCGCACGACGGTCAGGACAAAATTTTCAAGTCATTCCCAAGACGTTTCGTATTTCAGTCACGGAGAATTTGAAAAAATGTCTTGCAAATATCCAAAGATTTTCTAAAGACGAAAATTCAGCAGTGATAACAAAAAAAAAAGTATTTGATGAAAAAGTCAGTCACGTCACAATTGCCTGATGCAATTCCATCAGAAACAATACAACATTGAATAAAGTTATTGAATTATACGACGGGGTCGTTTTGACCCCGACATTTGAGGTCACCGATTGTTTGGAATTTAATGGCAATAAATTTTTCGGCATTTTCATTTTGTTTTCGTCAAAAATAAAATTCAAGGCCATAAAATATGAATAATTTATTACAAAAAACTGCATCTTCACCGGAAAGGAACGATTTGAAAAACGCCTCGGGTCAGATTGACCCAAGATGCACTTCTCAGAGGTGTGCGTTCGAAGAATTAAATCGTTGTACTCGTTAAAATGGAAAAAAATCGTTCCACTTGCTGGAAAAGTGAATAATCCGGCAAACGCTTAACAAGAGAAATTTTTTTTTAAATTATTTACCTGTCATGTAATTGTCCGGGATCTTCACACCAGCCTTAGAAACAGGAAATTCGTTGGAATTTCCGATATCGTTCTGATATTCATCGTTCTCAGAATTGGTAGCGCCCACGTCGGAGTTTGACATTTTTCTTGATTGCGATCGTTTTTTGAACTTTTTTTTGTTTTGCTTTCCGGATCCTTTTTTCTCCTCGTTTTTGTATTTTTTCTTTGAGTTTTCTTGCGAATCCTCGTCCTTGTCCTCCGCGTCGCTGTCTTCGTTGTCCTCATTAAAATATTCATCTCCGGCTTCGTCGACCGTCTCGGCAACATAATTATCCGAGAGGGAACATTCTTCCACGACGTCTTCGGACTCGACTTTCGGATATTCAATTGTTTTCTCAATATACTCGATATTTGGCTCGAGCGTCACAAGAGCTTCGACTTTTGGTTCTATGAGCATTTGACGGAGAGAGCCTTGCGCTCGATTTGTCTTTTCATAAAAATCATTGCACTGGTTCAACAAGACGCAACAATCAAAACATACGGAAAGAGGCAGGTTGTCTGTTATTACAATCTGAAATTTTTAACATTGTTCTTTAGAAAAGTAAAAATTTGGAGAGGATTGTAGAATTTGCAAAAATCGAATACGAAATTTCGTTGAGAACGCTATCAGAATGAAACGTTGCTATTTTTTTAAAAATGTTTTTCGATGTATTTCGAGGATTCGACGTGAAGAAACGGAGCGGTTTAACATTTAGATATTTTTTGAATTGATGAGAAACACGATACGAAATGACATTTCAATTTCTGGAATTTCTTAGCAATCGGTGTCATTTTTAAAATGGCAAAATAACGTTTCTTTCGAAACTTTGTTTTTGGAGGTTATTTAGCGAAGAAAAAATGTCATTGCTCACCTGGATTTGCAGACACTTGGCAATTTTTCCTTCGATCGCGAGCTTTTGTCCCTCAGCATCATAAATACCGATAAGCTCGTCCTTGGTTTCGGCACAGAGCCGGCAGAGCTCAGTCTCCGACATTTTCAATCGTCTTTTATAACCCCAAGAACTCGTGTATCACGCCGCATTCATCGTTATCCAGGAGCATCGTTGTATTCTTCAATACTTATTGACACTAAACTTTGCACCATTTAAGCCAAACTTCGTTAACTAATTAACAAGATTCTTACTTTGATACACAAAAAACGAAGGAAGACGCCAATTCGTAGGGCGGACATGTTGGCTACACTCGTCCCCCAACAATAGGATAATAACACTTGTTTTTTTTTCGCGATACTCGCGAATTAATCATTACTTGTTGATTCTACAGTACAGAGTCATTTTTCCAGTTCACATCTAATTAATGCGATTCGCTTGTTTAGCAAAAAACCGCTCTTTTGTTGACAATACACTTGCCATTGGAACAAACGTCTCGTAATTATTTTTTTATTATATATGCAATTGAGAAAAAATAAAAGAAAAATAAATATATTTTGCCTCCGTGCGCATGCGCCAACACCTCCGTGAAGTTGGCACACCAAAGTAATTATCAGTACTCCCGGGAAGAGGGCTGCAGTTGGACAGGGTCGACTAATCAGAGCACTCGGCTTCACAGAAAGTCCCTAGTGATTCCAGCGACTTCAAACATTATTTTCTGCGAGGGACATGATTTATAATTCCTCTTCTTCCATTAAAACTAATTATTGCTTCATGAAATCTAAAACGCTCTATCGATTGCAACGGAAATGATCATTTTACCTGCTAACTATACGGAAGTTAGCGACAGGCATGCCACAAGTTGATTTCAGATACACTGCGCATATGCACAGCGCAGACAGCAAGTGCTCGGAAACTAGGGGNTTTCCCTTTTGCGAATAACATTTGCCCAGCACCAAAAATCAATCAATTTTACTCCGAACTTCGAAAAAAAATAATAAAAAATCGAATTTCCCATTGAATTATTGTGTGCGTGTTATTAATATGAATTTTCCTATTTTTAAACTTGTTCCTGTGGAATGACGATTACCATTTGTCTACTCTCAATTCGGTATCGTCAATTTTTTATTTTTTTCACCCAAATTGTTAAAATTATCGATCGAGTTTTCTGTAGATGTTGATCAACGACAATTCAGTCGAAAATTCACTCACAATTTTCACTTTTCATTCTCAACCTTCAAGGCACAGACTGTGCGTTACCCAGAAACGCTGCATCATGAAAGTCTCAAAGAAAAAGGAGTAGCGAGTGAAAACAAAATAATGTGCTTAAGAAAAAATAAAAATAAAAATTTGACAAGACGGCTCGGAATATTCAACAGGAGTTTCATTTTTTTAATGAAAAACGTTTGAAAAAAAATTATGAGAAGAAGGAGATGTCTTGTTACGTCGAGCCATTTTCTAAAGATTCTAAAAAAACATTTTTTTTCGCATTTTTTCAGTAATTTTCTATAATTTTTAATAAATCTAATATTTAAAAGCCAATTTCTGGCTGAACATTCTCAATTTTAGCGGTTTCCGGTCCAAGTCGCTTGTAGCAGATAAATTTAGGTCAACAACGGCTCCATGTGTAAATAACTTGTCAAAAATGACTTTCGACGAGCTGTACAGGCGTCGCGATTCGTTTCGTGCACCGAAAACAAAATTTTGTTGGAAAAGATCGATATTTTGTTCGATACGTTCGACTAAACGTTTTTTTTTTTTGAATAATCTCAAAAATTGTGTCATTGCAGCAAGAAATATTGTAGAAAGTCTCTCCGGAAGCAAATTTTAGTCATTGCAATCGTAAATTTCGCAGACGATTCTGTTAGGAACCAAAAATACTGCTAAAATAACGGAAATGTTGAAATTATCAAAAAATATTCAGTTTACCGTGTTCCACAAAATATCGACGATTTTTAACAAAATTCCATTTCCTGTGCATTCGGGAAAGTTTTCCTCGTCTTAGTTTCACCGAAACGGGAATTACCAAGCAAAGGAAAGGAAAGTGTGTTGTTCGATAATAAGGGATGCGGATGAGCTCGTAAAAACCCACGAGGGTTTACACAGCTGCGATAAAAGTAAGAAAATAGTTGTTACAAATATGTATTGTTGAATAATAAACGACTGCAATTTCTGGAAAAATATTATCTCTCGTCCTTGACTCCCTGCAATGACGCAAATATTCCTGTTCTTCCATTTTTAAACTTTGTTCGAGTTCAAATCGTTTATGAATGAGTTACGTGGAACTCGTGGTCCCGACTATTCCAAACGTGGCTGATAATTGTTGGTGCCAGTTTTCAATAAATAAAAATGTGGAGAAATAATTATGAGAGGAATTTGCTGAGAAATGCGAGTTCTGAAAGCTTATCGCTGTATCAAAATGTCGTAGTTGCAACGAACTGATGATGGCCAATTATGCGATTGTACTCGAGTATTGATTTCGAAATTTAACGAATTATTTTCAAGCAGGTACGAGAAAGGTCACATTTGTTTGCAATCGGGACTCGTAAAAGGTTTTCCCTTATAGACATAAATGTGCAGACAATAAAAAGTCACATAATGGGTTGTCGTGTCACTCGTGGAAATGGCATCGAATTATGACTTCTAACGGAGTTATTGAAAAAATGGACAGATATAAAGAGGACGTCGTCGAGGAATGTTTAGTTGGGAGAATCAATTTGACCAGTACAAATCGTGAGAAAATGTCACTTATCGGGATATATTTTGTGCTCCTGTATTTTGGGTCTCTCCAAAATGGAGTTGATTCGACCGATTGGGTGGACGATCTAACGAGATATATAGTCGAAGATTCCGAGTTTTATCAGGTGAAGTTAATGACGCGAATGGCTGACAACGAAACCTTGACGAATCCACTGATCGAAGAATTATCAGTGAAATTGATGCAAAATTTGGCTACGGTCAGAATCAATTACGACGATGATTTCAAACTTGCGGTGGATTTCGGCAACGACAGTTCGGCAACTCTCTTCATTCTCGCAATCGAATCGTCCGGCAGCTTGCCAATTCCAATGACGATTAAATTCATTGACGCCCTAGTGGAAAGGACAAGGTATCACGAGGGCTCGAAATATCTCGTGGTATCGTTCGCTCGTTCCAGTCATGACAGCCTCCAGGAATTATTGGAACATGCGTGGAAAAAGAAACTGCTCGAATTTACTGTCATCGAGTTGATCGAAACGCGAGGCTCAAGATCGTCAATTGAAATCAATCGTGCATCCGCTCCACCGATTATTCATCGGCTGAATCCATTCGAAGGCAAATACTCGAAAACGAAGAGTTCTCTAAACAAGAAGAATCTGTTCCCGGATAAACTTCGTGATATGAAGGGTTACAATTTAACGATAATGGGTAATTGGTATTGGGAACCAATTAATTACGAGCCTTTCATGTGGACGCTACGAACTCGTATACTGATGCCACTAATTGAAAAACTCAATTTCGGAAGAAACTATGTCAACTTGCACTCCGGAAATGGAACTACCACTTTGTCCGATATAGACCACCACGACATCGATTTCTCCAGTATGTATTCTCCTTATCTCCAACAAGAATTCAGCGACGAACAACGATCAGTGGCAGTGAGAATCGATAAATTTTGCCCTGTCGTGCCCGCTCGTTTCAAAGACGAATCTGTTCCATTGACAGAACTAATAAAAGCGTACGCTCTGAGTTTGGGTGTCGTAATGATTTTCTGGATTTTCATGCGATTGATTCGGATCAACTCGTACACTTCACGGATCTTCAACATCGCCCGTCTATTTTTTGGAGTATCGGTAACCCAGCAACCTCGGGCTGCAGTCGAACGCATTATCTTCACTAGCTTGCTCCTCATATTCGCTGCATATTCCTCCTTGGTTTATGGCACTATTACGGACATGGCTTTCGGAAGAAGCGTTGAAATCGAATATCAGACTTTTGAGGAACTCGACAATTCGGGATTGACGCCATACATCAAGGACCTTGATTACACAAAAGCTTCGGAAACTTTCGATGATAAGTTGAAAACCTTAGGATCCAAGTTGGTTATAGGCACTAGCATCTATGGTTGCATCCACGCAGGAAATGCAGGCGCACCGGTGGTTTGCTTTACCGAAAGCTCTTCAGGAAATGTTTTCATGGACCACGGAAAAATGAGATGGTCTAAATTGTGTTTCTGGGACGAACATATGTCTTTTATCTTTGGCAAAAGGTCACCGTACCGATCCAAGTTCAATAAATTGATCATGCGTCTGCAGAGTTCTGGAATAGCCACAGAGTTTGGACTACACGGAAGGGGGGAAGAAAAAAAACCCGATTTTGACGAAAAAATAGAAATGACGAATCCTTTGCTTCAGTTACTTGCAATCTGCGTCGCCGGCTACTCACTCGCGATCATCCTTTTCATCGCTGAAATTATTTGTCATCGTGTATCGCTGTATGTGAAATCAAAAAGGCGACCGAAACGTCCACGACCCTTTCCCTTTTGCGAATAACATTTGCCCAGCACCAAAAATCAATCAATTTTACTTCGAACTTCGAAAAAAAATAATAAAAAATCGAATTTCCCATCGAATTATTGTGTGCGTGTTATTAATATGAATTTTCCTATTTTTAACCTTGTTCCTGTGGAATGACGATTACCATTTGTCAACTCTCAATTAGGTATCGTCAATTTTTTATTTTTTTTACCCTAATTGTTAAAATTATCGATCGAGTTTTCTGTAGATGTTGATCAACGACAATTTAGTCGAAAATTCACTCACAATTTTCACTTTTCATTCTCAACCTTCAAGGCACAGACTGTGCGTTACCCAGAAACGCTGCATCATGAAAGTCTCAAAGAAAAAGGAGTAGCGAGTGAAAACAAAATAATGTGCTTAAGAAAAAATGAAAATAAAAATTGGAGAAGTCGCGGCTCGAAATATTCAACAGGAGTTTCAGTTTTTTAATGAAAAACGTTTGAAAAAAAATTATGAGAAGAAGGAGATGTCTTGTTACGTCGAGCCATTTTCTAAAGATTCTAAAAAAACATTTTTTTTCGCATTTTTTCAGTAATTTTATATAATTTTTAATAATTCTAATATTTCAAAGCCAATTTCTGGCTGAACATTCTCAATTTTAGCGGTTTCCGGTCCAAGACGCTTGTAACAGATAAATTTAGGTCAACAACGGCTCCATGTGTAAATAACTTGACAAAATTGACTTTCGACGAGTTGTACAGCCGTTACGATTCGTTTCGAGCACCGAAAACAAAATTTTATTGGAAAAGATCGATATTTTGTTTGATACGTTCGACTAAACGTTTTTTTTTTAATAATCTCAAAAATTGTGTCATTGCAGCAAGAAATATTGTAGAAAGTCTCTCCGGAAGCAAATTTTAGTCATTGCAATCGTAAATTTCGCAGACGATTCTGTTAGGAACCAAGAATACTGCTAAAATAACGGAAATGTTGAAATTATCAAAAAATATTCAGTTTACCGTGTTCAACAAAATACCGACGATTTTTAACAAAATTCCATTTCCAGTGGATTCGGGAAAGTTTTCCTCGTCTTAGTTTCACAGAAACGGGAATTACCAAGCAAAGGAAAGGAAAGTGGGTTGTTCGATAATAAGGGATGCGGATGAGCTTGTAAAAACCCACGAGGGTTGACACAGCTGCGATAGAAGTAAGAAAATAATTGTTACAAATATGTATTGTTGAATAATAAACGACTGCATATTTCTGGAAAAATATTATCTTCCGTCCTTGACTCCCTGCAATGACGTAAATATTCCTGTTCTTCCATTTTTAAACGTTGTTCGAGTTCAAATCGTTTATGAATGAGTTACGTGGAACTCGTGGTCCCGACTATTCCAAACGTGGCTGATAATTGTTGGTGCGAGTTTTCAATAAATAAAAAGGTGGAGAAATAATTATGAGAGCAATTTGCTGAGAAATGGGAGTTCTGAAAGCTTATCGCAGTATCAAAATGTCGTAGTTGCAGCGGACTGATGATGGCCAATTATGCGATTGTACTCGAGTATTGATTTCGAAATTTAACGAATTATTTTCAAGCAGGTACGAGAAAGGTCACATTTGTTTGCAATCGGGACTCGTAAAAGGTTTTCTCTTATAGAAATAAATGCGCAGACAATAAAAAGTCACATAATGGGTTGACGTGTCACTCGTGGAAATGGCATCGAATTATGACTTCTAAGGGAGTAATTGAAAAAATGGACAGATAAAAAGAGGACGTCGTCGAGGAATGTTCAGTTGGGAGAATTAATTTGACCAGTACAAATCGTGAGAAAATGTCACTTATCGGGATATATTTTGTGCTCCTGTATTTTGGGTCTCTCCAAAATGGAGTTGATTCGACCGATTGGGTGGACGATCTAACGAGATATATAGTCGAAGATTCCGAGTTTTATCAGGTGAAGATAATGACGCGAATGGCTGACAACGAAACCCTGAGGAATCCACTGATCGAAGAATTATCAGTGAAATTGATGCAAAATTTGGCTACGGTCAGAATCAATTACAACGATGATTTCAAACTTGCGGTGGATTTCGGCAACGATAGTTCGGCAACTCTCTTCATTCTCGCAATCGAATCGTCCGGCAGCTTGCCGATTCCAATGACGATTAAATTCATCGACGCTCTAGTGGAAACGACAAGGTATCACGAGGGCTCGAAATACCTCGTGGTATCGTTAGCTCGTTCCAGTCATGACAGCCTCCAGGAATTATTGGAACATGCGTGGAAAAAGAAACTGCTCGAATTTACTGTCATCGAGTTGATCGAAACGCGTGGCTCAAGATCGTCAATCGAGATCAATCGTGAATCCGCTCCACCGATTATTCATCGGCTGAATCCATTCGAAGGCAAATACTCGAAAACAAAAAGTTCTCTAAACAAGAAAAATCTCTTCCCGGATAAACTTCGTGATATGAAGGGATATCCTCTGACCGTATCAAGAAACTTGTCGTGGCTACATACTCAGATCCCGCTAGTGCTCCTCTCAGCGAAACATCGAACCCTGGACGCAATTCTCGAAGCGCTGAATTGCGAACTCAATATTCCGAACCTGACCACAAATATAACTTCTATTTACGCAGAAATAGAAAAGCATAACATCGATCTCACCACGGATTTATATCCCTATTTATTTCAAGGTCGGAACGATACACAACGATCAGTGGTAGTGAAAATCGATAAATTTTGCCCTCTCGTGCCCGTTCAGTTCAAAGAAGAATCTGTTCCATTGACAGAATTAATAAAAGCGTACGCTTTGAGTTTGGGTGTCGTTATGATTTTCTGGATTGTCATGCGAATGCTTCGGTTCAACTCGTACCTTTCACGGATCTTCAACATCGCCCGTCTATTTTTTGGAGTATCGGTAACCCAGCAACCTCGGATTGCAGTCGAACGCATCATCTTCACTTGCTTGCTCCTCATATCCGCTGCATATTCCTCCTTGGTTTACAGCACGATTACGGACATGGTTTTCGGAAGAAGCGTTGAAATCGAATATAAGACTTTTGAGGAACTCGACAATTCGGGATTGACGCCATACATCAAGAAAAATGATTTCCTAAGAACTTCGCATATTTTCGACGATCAGTTGAAAATCTTACGATCCAAATTGGTTACCGACGCTAACATCTTTCTTTGCATCGGATCAGCACTAAAAAAAGAAAAAAGTGTTTGCTTTGTCACCGAGGGACAAGTAAAACCGTACCTGGAACCAGGAAAAATGAAATTTCTTGACCTATGTTTATGGGACGAATATTTGAGTTTTATCGTTGGCAAGAGGTCACCGTACCTATCGAGGATCAATCAAATAATCATGCGTCTGCAAAGCTCTGGAATCGCGACAAAACCTGCATTCTGGGAAGACCAATTAAAAACCAGCAACGAGCCCGACCGACAACTAGAACCAACCAGTCATTTCTCACAGTTAGTTGCTGTTAGTTTCGTTGGCTATTCACTTGCGCTCGTCGTTTTCCTCGGTGAAGTTATTTATTATCGTGTATTGCTGTACATTAAATCGAGGAGGCGACCACCAACACTTGGCTAACTTTTTCCAAAACCATTAAGGAGTTCGATCCAAAAATTTAATTGTTTTTTCGAATTTTTCAATTAATTAATAAATAATAAATAAGAATTTTTGTCGTTAAAAAATCGAGACACGGCTTTCATCATTTTTTTTTTATTAAATTAGCTGTTCGGATTTTCGCATACATAGTCTTAAAACTTAATTTTCATTACATCCGTTGATCGTCCAAAAAGAAGAAAAAAAAATATATATATATATTCATACGTGTAGCCGTAATATACTTAAATTATTTACACCCTCGTTAATTGATAATCATGAGCATTGCAATTTTTTGACGATTGGAAATTTTTTTTTCATCCATACCGAAACGTTAATTTTGCGATCAGAAAAAAAAACAATAATAGTATATTTATGTCTATATGTACAGATTCGAACGGCAGTGATTCTTTTATGTACAACGGAGCGTTGAAAATGTATCTTTTTCTTGTTACCAACGCGAGGTCGGAAAAGGCTGAATTTTTCAATAAATCGTTGTCAGTTTATTTATTTATTTATTTCTATTATTATTGTCAACCAATCGGCAATTTTCAATGCAATAAATGTTGATTATCGATTTTTTAATAAATTGCCAACTTATTTTCAAAATTGGTCCCATTGATTTTCCTGTGAGTCTGACTTTTCAATTCGCCTCCCAAAAGGCCAACGTTAGCACGTTTTTTTTTATCTCGAAAATAGGAAAATGGAGAAAGTTGGAAAATCAATTTTTTTTTCTGTTTGTTCGTTGCTTCGGGAAGGTTTTAATTTTTTGTTTCAAGAGACAGTTAATTTCACTGAATCGAGTGTATATTTTTAGCTGGTATTGCCGAAATGTCGTTCGATAGAAAAAATAATCGGAAAGCGTTTGAAAAATTGTGGAAAACTCCGGAACCTCACAATTCGCTAACTTCCGGTAGCTTTCCGGTCACGAGTTGAGAATTGAGTCGTTCAAGATTTTTAGTCGGAGGGTTTTTCGTCGAGTATTGAAAAGCACGAGAAATATTGGAATTTCTACTTCTGCGTTGGCTTTTTTCATGCAGTGTGAAAAAATCTTGAAAAATTCTCGAAATTCGTAGATTTATTTGAAGAAAATTCAAGTGTGTATCGCAAAGAAAGGAAATATGTATAGAAACAACGTGCACATAGAAACGGCCGATGCTCGCACCATTGGAAATAGTGCGTTATCGCGAATAATTCGCGCGCAGAGAATCGTCATCGTTATTATTTAAAAAATGGTTATTTTTATCGTTTTTACGTCATTTTCGTTGATGAAAATATCTTAGCAACTGCTCTAGTCAATAGGATCGCCATCAGTCTATGTATAACAACAAAATTCGCTGTACTCTCGAGTAATAAAATTATAAAATGTAAAATAAAATAAAAATCAAATAACGTCCGTTGCATGCCAAGTATCGGTTCGATTTCGGCCTCACAACCGTTACAATTAATTTTTTTCAGTATGAGAATTAATATATCGACGACGAGATAAATGGTCAAGAGTAATAATCGTTAAAAACTATTTCCGTTGGTATGTTGCGCGTCTATAAAGCGCGGAAGCGCGAAGAGAAGAAAAAAAAATTAAAAAAACAAAAAAAAAAAAAACAAAAAATTCTACAAATCGTTAATTGCGCTAAAATCTTTAAAAATAATGATAAATAATAAATACAACAGAAAACATGCTTAAAAAGTGAAAATTGGGATCGGATGAATTTTTGGCTAAATTGATTAGAAAAATCATGAACAAGTTGAAAAAAAATATTGAAAAATCAAAAATAACGGTCGAATTGCAACGGCGCGTCATTTGCCAATGAATTATTTAGTCACACTTTTCGCTCGGTCGTTAAAACTATCTGCGCTTATTATCTGAGGTACTAGGGCTTTTTTCTTCTTCTATTTTTATCCGTGACGATTCGAGTCGCCTTGTCCACCCAACTTTTCACAAACGGCTAGCAAATTCTTCAGCAATGAAACCCACTTTTACTTTCTTTTCTCTTGTTCTTAATTTTTCACTGTTTTTACGGTTTCAATCGTTTTTCCCTCCTTGACAATCTACGAGCTCTTACCGCTCCAGCTTTTTGTCGAATGAACTTTCTGCCGGCTCAATCAGCCACGAGTCTATCTAAACACTAGTTTCATACTCACCGTTCACGAGGTACTATATATCTAATACTTCTTTTAATGGCACCTTCGCGACCTCGAAGAAGATCCTAAAAATATAAAAATTGATTTTTCAATTTTTTTCATTGATCCAGGACAATGATTTTTTTACATGTTTATCGTCATTACGTCGAAACGAAAAATTTATGATTCTGGTATTTTCAAACGTATCGACGATACAGACAGAATTTTTCGACGTTAAATCCAAACACAAACGCAGAATCGTCGTGTGTTTGCTAAAATCTCTTAAAAATCCATAATTTATTGAAAATACCGGAAGTTTTGACATTTTTTGTCCAATTTCAGATGAAAAATCGCTAAATATTTGCTAAAATCCTCCAGAAATTCGTAATTTATTGAAAACTGCGGAAACTTAAAAATTTTCCCAAAATTTTGTCATTTTTCGCCCAATTTCAGATGAAAAATTGCTTTGTACTTGCTCAAATTTGTCAGAAATTCATAATTTATTGAAAATGTCAGAAACTTTGCAATTTTTCACAAAAATTTCATTTTCTCACTTTTTGTTAAATTTCGTCATTTTTTGTGCAACTATAAACGCAAAATCGCTACGTGTTTGCTATAATCTCTTAGAAATTCATAATTTATTGAAAATGTCAGAAACTTTGCAATTTTTCACAAAATTTTTATTTTCTCATTTTTCGCCAAATTTCGTCATTTTTTCTGCAATTTTAAACGTAAAATCGCTACGTGTTTGCTAAAATCTCTCAGAAATTCATAATTTATTGAAACTGCCGGAAGTTTTGACATTTTTTTTGCCAAATTTTGCGATTTTTCGACCAATTTCACATGCAAAATGGCCACGTATTTGCTAAAATCTCAGAGGGACGATTTGTGTCACCAGGAAACTCGTAAAATCGTCATTCTGACATAATTTTCTCTCCTTATAAAAAATATTTCGTAAAACTCACTTGTGGCTGTATTTATTGCGTACTGTGGCGAGAGCGTCTTTGTGTTTTCTATGTAGTCCTTGGTTAAGTACATTGGCAATGTCTTTGATGTCTTCGAGCTTATATCCGGTGTAATATTCGAGGGTAGGCGTCCAACCTCCAAGCTCTTTCATCTGAAGGGCCAGGAAAAGGGCCGCTCCGGCCATTTTGCTGTCGCTGTACATTATCGTCGAATAATCCATCAGCGAGTACTCGAGGATGTACCGCGCCAGGGTCAACGTCGGCATCGACACCTTAGCGCACTGTTTACAAAATTTTGTAAAAAATTCAAAAATCATTCTTTTCCGACAGACGCCTAATCGTTCGCTCAAATTTTTATTTTTTTTCTAAATCGACCAAAACCAAGAATTTTTTCATTTCCTATGAAGAAATCACGTTTTTGTGTTTTTCCGGAACCGTCCATCATTTTGCAGAGTTTTTATCATCAAAAGTTGAAATTCGCAAAATTTTGTCACAAAAAAAAGAAAATTTGAAGATTCATCGAAATTCGAATGAAAATTTCGTAAAATACTGACCCTAGCGTAGCGGCGGAGAAACCTGTAGGACAAGGGTATGCCAAGGTCAAAATCGACTATTTTGAGCACGTTCATTTCCATCCTAATAAGTTCTCTTTGGGAGTAAGCACCATCGCATATATACAAGAAATCCTCAACCATCGGAGGAATTCGTTCCTAAAACAAAGAATAAAATGTTTCTATGTCAAATAATCAGAATATCAAGATGTAACTTCGACGCTAATTAATAATTTTCAAAATTCCCGAATTCCGAAAACCGTATCAGAGTTTTCGAAAAGTAGCGAGACTAAAAATCAATTTTTCAGGTGAAAAGGAACTCTGGGGGCGAAAAATTGAAGAAAATCGAAAATAATTATAAAAAATGATTAAAAACTCATGAAATATTTTTTACGTCAAATAATCAGAATATCCAAATTTCATAAAAATAAAAAATGAAAAAATAATTTTCAATTCAGACAAAAATAAATAATGCAAACGACGATAATGAATAATTTTTCTAAATCTGTCGATTGCGATAATCATGCCAGAGATTTCAAAAAGTAGCAAGACGAAAAAAAATGGTAGAAAATCGAAAATAATTGGAAAAATGCTAAAAAAACGTAAAAAAATCATGAAATATTTTTAACGTCAAATAATTAGAGCGTCTAAATGTAACGGAAATGAATTATTTTCAAAATTAAAAATTCAGAAATAAATAAAAAATAAAAATCATGGTCAATCGAAAAAAAACCGTGACAAAATTTTCAAAAAGTAGTAAAAGCAAAAAGAATGAATATTTCCGGCAAAAAATGTGGAAAGTTATGAAATATTTCTTACATCAAATTTGCTAGCAATAAAAAGACTGGCGGCACCGAGTAATTGAAGAGTTTCCTTGCCCACGGTGACTTTGGTGAGATAGAGATCGACCAATTTGACCGCAAGGTAAAGCGTCTCGTGATTCAATTCGAAAGATTCTTGAACTTCGACCATCCAATCGACGAGCAACGATCTCATCCATCGAGAGAGACAGACCTGTCGCTCCATGTAATCGCTGATCGGGAAAAACTTTTCCCGATCTTTGAGGTACTCGAATATTTCCATTGCGTATTGGGAAACTTGGTAAGGATCCCGCCAATTTTCAGCGTCGAAATCCCACTGAACACCCGACGGCAATTCTTTCTCAGGTATTGCGTCCAATCTGTCGGCTATCGACGATTCTTCGGCCGTCGTACTCGACCGTTTTTCACTTTCTTCCGCCTCAACCTCACTCTTGGCATCTTCTACTTTCACCTCAACCTAAAATCAGTTTTTTATTCAATTACCAACAATATTTATCCGCATATTCAGACGATTGGGGGTTTAAAGTTCGTTTTCGATTTTTTTAATCGAATTTCATTTTTTATTCAATTTAATGGGATTTTTTTTTCCACTTTTGATGAAAATTGCATTAAAAAAAAGTCGGTTGTTTTTATTAGATTTTCGAGAGAGAAAAGTTGTTGCTTGGGTCCAAAAGACCCAGATGATCAGCGGAGAGTCAATCACGAGGCTTGGGACGATGGAAACGATTTTTTAAAAATTTTGCTGGACAGGACATTTTTGAAATCGATTTTTCGAAAAATTTTCGAGGAATTTTCAATTTTCGTTAAACTTTTTAGTAAATTTTGGAATAAAATAAATGGAAAACATTCACTGTTGAAAAATCGATTTAGAAAACGTATTTTTACCTTGTTCGCGGTCTTGGTAGCTTTCTTAGCACTGTCATCGAGAACTTCCTCCAAAGCGCTAACGTACAACGAGCTGTCCTCAGATTTTTCGAGATCCAAGCTACGACGAGTGCTCAAGCTCGTCTTGCTCGGCAGCTCGACTTTCTCCTCGTCCTTAACGATACTTTTGGTCCTCGTAGTAATTTTTGTTTTTGCGGCAACATTGTCCGTTCGTACATTTAGTTTTTCCAAACCTCTCACTTGATTGTTTTGGGCCAATGGTTTTACTTGCGTTATCGGTGCTTTTTTTACCAATTTTTTTGGCTCCTGATGTTGGACCCCAAAAGATTTGCCGATGGCCTGCAATGTTCTCGAAATTATTCACGAGTCCCTTTACAAATTGTGGAGCATGTTTGATTTTTGCAAAAATATACAATGAGCAAGACTGATCGTCTTGCTATTGATTCATAAATATTAATTAATTATTTTTAACAACGAAAATTTTGTCAACGAAATTTTCTTTTTTTTTCCACTCACATTAGTAATATTTCCTAATGCCGATCGTTTCGTTGTTTTGTCTTTGAGAGGCGAAGCATCTGCTTTCCGCTTAATCCGAGGATCTTTCAAACCAGTCGGTTGCTTAGCAAGGACATTGGTCACCAGAGCTTTTTGATTCCGCGTCGTAATCCCTCTTCGTGTCGTCACAGTCGGTGCCGTTGCTTTATTTTGTGTATTCAGCACTTTTGTAGGTGCCATCGCGTCCTTTCTCCGTCGAAGGCGTTGAGTAAAAACCTTCCGTACCTCCTGGTTTCCTGCAAACCGTCGGAAATGCTCGATAGAAAACAAAAAAACGGCTATACGTGAAAATGCATGAGGATGGGACGGGAAAGCCAAATCGTCGCATTCTGGAGATTTCTGTTTGTAAAAAAAAATTGAAAACAAAACGGAATTACGATTTCTCTGTCGAACCGCAATTTTCGAAATTTTTTCAACTTTTCAGTTTTTAAGTCTCTGACGGTTTCCCAAAGAATGTAGCTTTGACCCCAAAATTTTGCCGAAGGACAAATTCGTGATTCTGTGCCCCAAGCCTCGGCAGAAAGTCGTCAAATTTTTTGACGGGACTGCTTTTAACGGAAAATTTGTTTTTTCGTATTTCTGTCAACGAATTTCGTAAAGAAATGAGTAATTTAGAGCAGAGTTCGAAAAATTTTAGTCGAATTTACAGACGAAAGTTAAAGTTGAAAAATTCGAACGTTATTGAAATAAAAAAGACGAAAAACTAGAAAATTTTGAGGGTAAAAAATGAGTAAAGTTGTGACAACATCGAGTGGCGAAAATTGCAGCGACGAAAAGTCAATTTCAAGCAATAAATCGAAAGAAAAGTTTACGTGAATCGGAAAAAAAAAGAATTGGTTGGAAAGGTCGAAGGACCGATCAAAATGCACGAGACCTGAGGAAAAGGACGAAAAACTCGGAATCCGGAAAAAACACGATGCCAAACTTTGGCGTTTTTAAATAAGGTACAACGCGATCGTAATTCGACAAAAAATGGTCATGATATTGAAGGTTATGTGACGAATTAAGAGAAAAGCGTCCCATCGGCACGATGTTAAGTCAGAAAAGTGAAAATATCCGACGATTTTGATGAGGGAACGCGTCAGCGATGCTGTAGAGGTTGCAGTTCCGAAAACAGTAATCGCGAAGCATGAAAAACGCGGGAATGCTTTTTCACACGCGGTTCCATGAAAAATCGACAATATCCAGTCAAACTCGGAAAAAACAGTATTTGAGCCAAGTTTTTGGAGTAATCGTCATTTTGGAGGACTTTCCTCGAAAGTGAATATCAAACAAACACCGAGTGAGAAAGTCCTCCATTTTTTCCGACGTACCAAATAAACGGTGCCCCCCGAGGCAGGATCAACCAGTTTTCGCTTTCTCAATATTAACACGAAACCTCCTTTTTTCCTTGATTTATTTTTACAAATTCACGATTTACCTGCGATATTAATTGGGCCCTTCTCGCGCTCCAACAGAAAGTTAAAATTAACATTCACGAAGAGCGAACGACGATAAATAAGCTGCTTTTATTTCTCGCACCGATACGTTACATTTACTTTTCGTCCGTCCTGCTAAGAACAACTGCTGCTCAACTTGACGCTGGTTCAAAATATTACAGTTACGCTTGAGCTTCTTTGCTATTGGTCGGGCTGCCGACCAATCACACGATGCCTCAGAAAACCCACGGCGCTCGATCTATCGGCGTTTGTCGACACTATTTTCATCGACTCTCTGCGAAATTATCGTTCGTCGTTTCGCTTATTATTCAATCGTCAAAATGTCTAATAACTCATACCAATGATCGAGTTATTTGGACTCGATAGTTATTATTACAAAATATAAATATATTTTTGTTTCTTTCTGTATGTATTAATTGATTAATTTGACCTTTCGATACTTTATGGCAAGTTCCTGCTCATTCCGCCCAAAATTTTGGCGATGAGGTTAGGAAACACTTACCAACAACATATTTTATCGTATTTTTAAAAATTAACCGTTGCAAGAATCTATAATTTTTATCATAACGCCAATTCTGCGATTATCTCTGCGGACGAATATTAAAAATTATTAAAAAAACAGTTCACAGCTGACTGTGAATTTGCTAAAGTGAAAAATCTATGGATTCATAATTTCTTGATGCTATGAGAGTAGAAGCATATTCCGATGTTTACGGCGAGTGTAGTGGTGAACATGCTAGAGGACATTTTCGTACCTAACCTCAATTTTTTGCACTACGAAATATTGAAAAATCGCCGCATCACAGATCGGAAGACCGCGATTCTGCTTGTTCAACGTACATCGTGCATCTAACAACTACTGCACTCGATGTACACAGTCGCGAAATAATTGCCGATTTATAATAGAATAATAGTTTCCAAAGTATCGGTTCGCGTTTATCGTTTTGGTCGAAAGTGATTTAACAAAATGCAGGAAGAACGATTTGTAATTAAGTACGTCGCGATGAAAAATTGTTTTGTTTATCTCCCGGAGACTTTTGCGAAAAGGTTGGATACTCAGGTAGGTGGAAGCAGTGCATATATTCATAATTTGTGTGTATATCGTATCGACTGCGGTAGCCGGGAAAAAATTAGCTCTTGTTTGTCGATAATGATCAGGATTTTGCTTCTTTCACGAATGTAGAAATTATCAAAAGACCCGATTGAAAAAAAACATTTTTCTTATGAAATACTATTCACTATTTTACTTTGTTTATCTCCGTGAAACACGCAGCACATAAAAGAAGCAAAACGACTGGTCATTTGAAGTTTGTCCACATTTGAATTACCGGCAGTCGATAACAATGCTCTGTCGGTAAACATTTCACATTTTTTAGTCTACCAACAATAGCGACGAGGAAGTTTGTAACAAAAATGAAGGAGAACCCTGCATTAGCTAAAATCTTGGATTCAAAGCAATTATATTCATTTTTGCAACGCGGTCCTTTCTTACGAGTTATTATTTGGAAAATGAAACTTGCAGGTGCACGCTCTGAAACTTACACATAAAAACAACGATTTATACGTATCTTGGCGTCCGATCTCCGGAACCGATGGCATGTTACGAATCAGCGCTAAATTTGCACGTATTCTGAATATTGAAGAAGGGAATGAAGTTTTTGTTTCATCGGTGTTAAATCCACCTTACCTGTCTTCGCTTACGGTCACACCGTGGAATATTGAGGACTGGGACATTGTGGTGCGTTTCTAAAAAATTATAATTGATTTATCGATCAGTCGTAATTAATGAGTTGTCATGGAGTGATCCTTAAAAAATGGGGCATCGGTGATGTGGCAAACACCCCGTACACAACATTGTCCATCAGTAATTTTTATTGTGATCACAAAATGAATAATGTGAGGTCCAGTTGTCTTCATGAAATTGAATTTTGCAGTCATACCAAGCTGATAAAATCCAATCAGTTCTATTGGATCAAATAAGTTTGGTAGCGAAAAGTCAATCCATCGTCGTATGGATATCCAAGGGCTTGTCAATAATGTTCACCGTCAGTAAGTATCTCGGCAGTGATTTAATATCGAGGTAGTTCTGGCCGGTACTAATCTGTAAGATCGACAAAGATAATGTTGGAATCGGGAAGACCTCCGGCAAGCAAGGTCGATTGCAATTAGTTGTGACAAACCCAGATTGAGATACTGAATTTTTCATTGTTTATATTTTTATTGTAGATGGAATCAGTCCAGATTTTGAGTATGGAAAAATTGGTGATCGTACAGAAGTTCATGTCGAAATGCCGAGTCGTAAAAAAAGTTTTTCGAAAGATAACATACCGACTGTCGATAACTGTAGGTTTAGTGTATCCAATTGTTTGAACAGTATTTCACGCGGTCTAGGACTGTCCAAATCGAACAAAATTAATGAAAGTTCGAGTGCTATTAAATGGCTTGTGAATAATGACGCAAATTCGGTGGTGCCTGAAGTTTTTCGGGTGTATAATGCATCAGCATTGATGCCACATTGGTCTAGCGATTTTCTTGATGTTCCAAATGGTTCCCCTTACGATGTTTTCGTGCCCGAATTTTGTGCCCCAAAAGATTTCAAAGTTTCTCAAAACGTAAAAAGCCGTTTGTACAAAATTCGAAAGGTGCGGGAAGATCGTCATTACGTAAATTCAGAGAGCACTGATTTTTTGCGGACTGATTCTTCAATACCCAAACAGACTGCAGAATTAGTGGTGAGGTTGTTTATCATAAAAACCAAAGTTGAAAGCAATCGAAAAGAAAAAGTAAGTTCCAATGTTAAGGAATCAGCTCACAAGAAAATATATACCTCGATGAATTTGAGGCACAATTTGGATTTGGCGATCGGTAGTAAAGTGCTGTTAGAACCTCTCCCAAATGTTGAGCAGTCGGTAAGTTTGATCGAAATATTTCCCTCGGCTCGATCAGTAACGAATCAGAAAGTCAAAGAACATCTTATTGGGAGGCTGTATGAACAAGAAATCCTGATTAATTCCCGTTCGAGAATTTATTTCGAAGATGGAACGTCCTGTATGTTGCGTTGTTCACCTGATAATTGTTCATATTTACTCCTCAATACTGTTTATTTGGAAAATATCGTTATGAACGTGAATAACGTGATAACTGATACGGCATATCCGGGTGCTAACCATGAGGAAATTGAGGAATTCAATTTACCAACCATATCGCTACTGTGAGTAACGAACTAGACTACCAGCAGTACTATTATCATTTACTATGAATAATGAAGCAGGCAGCATCTTTCTTGAAGATGTCCAACCTGTGCCTTTGAGAATATCAATGTAGTATCTTAACTCCAGTATTTATAACATCGTGAATTTCCATTTTCGATATTGTCTCATGCCATTGCTGCTGCTTATGATCTGAAATTTCAGACCCCTTGAATCAATACTTGTGGAATGTCGAATTGTTCTCGAGTTGAGTCTGGGTCTCAATGAGGCTCAAAACTTTCGTTACGAACCAGGAAATATTCTTATTTGCGGCGATGTTGGCGTTGGAAAAACTACTCTCTCCAAAATATTGCAGGATATGATGCAAAAAAGTCCGTATTTTGTACACGTCAACATCATTGAGTGTAGAGCTTTGAAAGGCAAGGAGCTTCCTGTAATGACTCCATCCAATTTTTTTACTTTGTAAGATCTTGATGGGCATTTATTAATAGGTAACGATTCATGCAGGTAAAAGAGCTGAAGCGATGCATAAAATTTTATCTGCCGCAATGAACGATTGCGTATATCATCAACCATCAATATTAATTTTGGACGATATAGAAACCATAACGAGTCCTCCATCTGGCGAGGAAGAAAGTACTCCGGACGCCATGAACGCTTCGAGGTGAATAGCACAAACGATTGGATATCCTAAGAAAATTTCAACCCAAAAAACTTTCCACTCCATTCCAGAATAATGGATCTGATTTTCAACACTTCCGCTGAGTGCCAAACTTCGCATTATGTTTCCATAATTGCAACATGCACCAATATTAACAAAGTTGGGCCTAAACTGAGATCACCACGAGGTGTCCACCTGTTCCGAACAGTTCTGACCATACCCGATCTCGAAAAAGTAAGAAGCTTCTCAGAGCCACCGGTAATATCATTTCTTACGAGTTTAAAAAATGATATGTTCTGCGTTAAGGAGCACCGGATCGATATTCTGAGGCTTGCTCTGCAAAATCATATACACGTGCCAGAAGCAATGAATTGGGATTATTACGGGAATAAGACTGAGGGATGGGTGGCGCAGGATCTTATCGATTTTGCTGAAAAAGCATCATTCGCCTCATGGAAACGCCATGGTATGATTATATTTCAAGCTATTACGCTCGAGGATGCTCTTCTTTAGCTTTTTTTCTAGTTTATGACAAAAACTGTGTCTTTACTCTCTCCAATTTCGTGGTAATGTATACCCAAGAATTAATCTATCACAAATTTATTTTATGAGCATGAAATATGTCAAAAATTTGCGGTTACCGCAACAATAAATCACGTATGGTCATTTATTGGACAACGATCAAGAATGCTCAGAGCTTCACCGATGTACCCTTTTCAGGAGAAGAGTTCAGCTTCCTTTTAAGTTTTTTTTTTTTACAAAAATTTCAAGGATTTTTTTTTTCTCATGAATAATAAACTGAATTCAAAGTCGTTTATTTTTTTACCAGTAAAAAATCATTCCAAGGAGTGCCTCATGTTATCAGAACAGGATTTATCCGAAACTTTGAAAAATTACAAAACAATATCGTTGCACGGTGTGCAATTGTACAAAAGCTCCGGTCACGATTGGTCGAACATTGGTGGCTTGGAAAATGTCAAGCAAGTTCTCACGCAATTGTTGAAATGGCCGATGCAATATCCGGAATTGTATCGTAACGCGCCGATAAAGAATCAAAATGGCGTGCTTTTGTACGGCATGCCTGGCACCGGTAAAACCATTTTGGCTGGTGCAATCGCCAAAGAGTGTGGTGTCAATTTGATCAGCATTAAGGTACCGGTTCACATACGTAACCAAACGCAAAGATTCCATAAAAAATCTCAATTTATTTATTTCGCTTTCAGGGACCTGAATTATTGTCAAAATACATCGGTGCCAGCGAAGAAGCAGTTCGGAATGTTTTCGAAAAGTAAGTTTCATAAACTTCGAGTGTTTACCATTTGATTTCCTAATCCGAAGCTGTGAAGTAACTTCCATTCATAATTATTCAGGGCTCGTCGTGCCAAGCCATGCGTGTTGTTCTTCGACGAATTCGATAGTTTGGCTCCAAGGTTGGTCTTATTTTGTCAACTTACGCTTATGATATGAAACTTTTCCCTCGTTGATGGTACTAGTTACTAGAATGTACGGATAAGTCATCAAGAAATGAATGTTTCGACACAGACGTGGACACGACAGCACCGGCGTAACCGATCGTGTTGTGAACCAGCTGTTAACGCAATTAGATGGTGTCGAAGGTCGGGAAGGGGTTGCGATCGTCGCAGCATCTTCCAGACCGGACTTGCTCGATCCAGCTCTCCTTCGACCCGGGCGCTTAGACAAATCGCTATTATGTCCATTGCCCGAAGAGGTGAGTGTCATGGGATTCGCCTGGGCTTGCCAGGAATCCACGCCGAACCTCATTCCGTCTTCCGTTTCTAGGAGGACAAAGAAAAAATTCTCCATGTCCTGTGTAAAGCTCAAGGTATCGATACGACGAATCTTGATTTAAACGATCTCGCTAAGAGATCTTCCGGCTTTACGGGCGCTGATCTTAATGCTGTTCTAACTCAAGCGAAATACGATGCACTGGACGGCCTGCTTTCGAACGTCATACCCGTAAGTAAATAAATTTCATCACTCACCTCTGTTTCTATAGATATATCATGCCGTACGTCTTATCAATCGCGTTCTAGAAATTGCATCTTCAAGAGTCTCAATCCCGATTTCAAAATCGTCAATAAAATTCTAAATACGATCCTCAATTTACTTCTGTCCATGGTATCACAACAAGTGGCTATATCTCAATGCAGCATACTCAAACAAATACCTCAGTAACATAAGCGATGATCGAGCAAACTCTATGAATATCCACACAATGCAAATGCTCCATCAGGACACAGATGTCATCTGGACAAAGAATCACTAATCACGATGATTACACTGAGAATGAAATGTTGTTAAAAATCGTCGATATTTTGCTGAACACGGTGAACTAAATATTTTTTGATAATTTCCAAATTTTCGTTATTTTGGCACTATATTTGGTTTCTAACGGAATTTTCAGCAAAGTTTGCGATTGGAACGACTAAAATTTGCTTCCGGAGAGACTTTCTACCATATTTCTTGCTGCGATGACACAATTTTTGGGATTATTCGAAAAAACCCTTAGTCGAAAGTATCGAACAAAATATCGATCTTTTTCAACCAAATTTTGTTTTCAGTGAAGATGCGAGTACCTCAAAGTCCCGAAATGCTCCATTAAGGTGTCGAGCTGTGTATCATGTTTTAACAATTCGTAATACCCTTAGAATAAAATGATATTCGCATATCTTGGCCGTGGAGTTTCTGAAGCAGGTAGAGCGTAATTATGATACTATCATTAGCGATCTTACACGAGCAGATTATGGGAGCAGGTTATGAGTGTACATGTATGTGTGCGTGTCATGTAACTAAGGAAGCACAGGGAGCTTTATTAGCGCAAGCCCAACAACCCCATCGCGCTCCACTTGATCGCAAACTACGCTTCACTGAACGTCGAGGGGGTTATTATCTTATGCGTTATAATGATGCGCAAAGCGGATGGAACGGAGGGTCGGGCAATCATTTGAGATCGAAAGCCAAACGAGTTGTTAGTCACTCCTACGAGTTAGATGTTTTTCAAAATACGTCATCTTCTTGGTTCATTAAATATGCAATGATGCTAAATATACTTTACCAATCAATGTTGCCAAAATGAGATCCAACCTTCAATGGAAATGATCCAAAGATTAGAGACACTGGGTGGCACCCTTCTCAATTGATATTAATGATCGCAGGGGGAAAAACCGAGCGTCGAAGCTATTGCAATCACTCAGCAGCACCTAATCGATTCATTGATGTCAACAAAGCCCTCATTGTCGAAATCAGAGATGGATAAATATCGACGAATGTAAGTTGCATCTTATTTTATGAACTTGGAACGCTGCACCAGCGCAATTCGTTGCTTCTACTCTTTTCGCTCAATCTCGTCAAAAAAATGACCAAATATTTAATGTTTCCCACCATTCATTCATATTCATAATCTCCATTGTATTTTTTCAGTTACGAACAATTTTCGAAGGGCAATGCTCTCGAAGATATTGCGCTTATGAAACAAAGAGCTACGCTTGCCTAACCGGCTCTACGACGAGGATCATCATTTGAGAGACATTCTGGGGGGGATTAGAAATTGTATGAAAGTTATTTTATATTAAACACGTGCGATTTAAAAAATGACTTTTCTTTCTCCATCCTTGTATTCGAACTGCTCGAAAGATCGAGCACTTCGTCCTCGATCTTTTCAGGTTTTCACGATCTGCAACGAGTCGCTAAAGGTTTGAGAATCATTTTGTTTCTTACTTATCGAGTGCTATTTAAAATCCAACATGGTGAATGCTTCCTGACAATAAATCTGGGAATCTGATCGATTAAGATGCCTGCATCATTCTTCATTTTTGAAGCAGTACCATGATCAGAAATTCTTGCCAAAAGAGTGTCTCTCGTCAAAGATTGATGAGCATACCGGTGGGCAAGCAGTTCCCATCCGAATCAGTGATTTCTTGATGTCGGAACGATACGGTTCTGTTGATAGTTTGAAAAAATTCTTTCGGAACTTAAATAAGCTCGAAATAATTAGTTGCTACAAAAAGACGACAGAAGTTTTGTAATAGATGGCAAAGTGCAAGCATAACCCACTCACTTATGTGAGATACGCAGTAATAGGAAAACTAAGCATAATCCAGCGGCTTCTTCCAGTCTAGATACTCATGCGGCACACGGTAGTGTATCTTACCGGTTGAAACTCTCCGCGTCTTGTGGTGTGAGGCTTTGCCAAAGTGCGAGCTCATAGTCTCGTCTCCTCATAACGGAATACAAGTTTTCATATTAATAATCGGTATAATAATTAGTATTTTCACGTGCGACTTAGCATCAGGAAGGATGCTCCGGTAAGGCGTACAAACTTCACGGAATCTTGATTTTAAGTTGTTGCCATGAAGGAGCCAGGGCATATTTCATCGCGCTAATGTCCCGCCAGATATAAACTACAATATTAGCTGCCTTCGTACTGATTTAATTTAACTTTGGCCCGTGCGACATCCGCCGAGCTTTTCGAGTACACTACAAGACTCCCACCCCCAACGCACCAACATTATTAGTACAGCTGCGATTAAACCGCCCAGACGTTCAACACTTTTGCGACACACCATTTCGCTTCTTTTATCCTATCATCACACAATCCCTCACCAAACATTTATACCACGCGATTACTTTCTCGCATATATTATTGTAAATAAATCAATTATTTACTATTCAATGCTTTGGATCCTCGTCCAAAATACACTGAAAAGAAAAATTTGTTGAAAAAGATCGATATTTTGTTCGATACGTTCGACTAAACGTTTTGTTCGAATAATCCCAAAAATTTTGTCATCGCAGCAAGAAATATTGTAGAAAGTCTCTTCGGAAGCAAATTTTAGTCGTTCGAATCGCAAATTTTGATGACAATTCCGTCAGAAACCAAATATACTGCCAAAATAACGAAAATTTGGAAATTATAATATTTTGTTCACCGTGTTCAATAAATATCGACGATTTTCTACAAAATTTTATTCCTAGTGTAACTTTGTACAGGAATTTGTATGAAAATCAAAATTAATGGCTAAATGTGTAGCTGAGCCCAAATCTCAATATCGATCGGAGCAATTTTTTAAATTTTTTCACGATTTTTGTCTAAAAGACATCGAAAGATCGTGTCACAGATATTTTTCTCAAGTTTTAACTGAATCACAGAGACGTCACGTCTTGTTCCGCAATTAAAACTTATTGTGGAAGTCTTGAAGCGAGTTTTGTGCAAAAAATAAAAATGTGACGTCCGCGAGGCAGTCTAAAAATATTTTCTTTGATATTGACGTTGTGAATTGAATGGAGAGGCTGAGACTGGATGCTCAGGATGTTTGAAGCAGTCTCAAAGTATTTCTTGGCTAAAAATTCGAGCAAGAAAATGTTTGCAGATTGTCCATGGCTGTAATGGAAGTATGTACGCGCAAGAAGTTGGGTCGAGGACTCAAACCCAGTTGGCGAAAGTGTATGCAAACGGGACGCGAGGCAGGCGAAAACACGTAATTGCATTTAGCATCGACTCTGGAGCATCGTTTTTTTTAAAAAACGTCCGATTATTCGGTATAAATTAGACGGTATTCAGGAAAGAAGCGAAATCATGGAGTGATTGTCCCGATTCTTAGCTCCCGTAAGAAAATTCTTCTCTTCGCGGGGATGTACCGGCTGGCGCGGAACTTAACTTGGGAAGATGCTTGTACAGCGCTTTGGGATTAACCCGGTGAAGGTTATTGTTGACTTTTCTCTGCACATCGCGCGCTTTCCGTACTCGAACCTTGCGCGGCCATGTAAATACGTTTAACTTTTGGAGAAATGGTAATCAGGCGTAAAAAGTGTGGCGAGTCTGTCGGTATTTGGCGCTAACTAATGTTCTTCAAAGCTTCTAACTGAGTTAGGCTGCGTCCAATTTTTGCCTCGTGCAGCAGTTTGTTAGCTGGATAATTGGCCATTTTTATGCTAAAATGAGCGGTCGCTCGTTCGACCCCCTTTCTGATTTCACTCTTGTGTCTCCCGAACCGTTCTCGCTCCAGATTTTGTGCCAGCAAACTCCGGCTCCTACAAGATAAGGCTCTAACGGGGTAAGGATTATTAAATGTACGGAAATGTATTTTACTCCACTTCGTATACTCCCCCTCTTTTTCCCCTGCTCCTCCTATTTTCCTGTTCGTTCCCATAACGCCATTCTTTGTTTTAGAAATTCTTAAACACCGTCGCTTTGCCCTTCCAACTCGTCTTACAGCATCCTGAAGATCGTTGCCAAAGGATAAGGGAAATAAGAAAATTAACCTCTGCTCTTGGAAGTTCCACATTTGTTCAGAGTCGAAAAAAATTCATTGCCATCTTTCTAATTCTTTTCAAACATCATGACTATCATTTTTGATAATCGTGCGATCCAACGAAAGGAATTTCGACACTGAAACAAATCAGAGGTTTTTTTAATCGATGAAATAAATGCGATGGGCCAGAAATACCATTGAATGGACGAATTTAAATTTCCTTTAAATTCGCACTAGATATTTATTTATAAAAATCACAATATTCAGTAGTTTCTCACAAGAGGAGCGTGTGTTAAAAGTTGCAGTTTTCAACATTTAATATTTCGATTTCTAAATGGAGAAGCCTCTTAAAACTTTGCATCCACTTTCATGTAACATCGAAGAAGCTTTATTCAATTTTTCAAAAAAATCGGTCGCAAATTTTTTTCGAAATTTTGTAACCGAAACCATTTTGTGTGTAAAAAAAACTAGAAACAAAAACTCAGCTTTGACCGTCGCCATACAACGTCCTTAATGGTCCTGTGTAATGAACAGTCAAATATTTTTGATCGAAAAAATAAAATGTACTCATAAAAATAATACAGAATTTTTAATTGAGAGAATTTGATGAATCGAACTTGCTCACCATTAATTATGGCCATAGAGTTCTAGACGGAATATTTCTAGACCGGAGTCGTACAAAATCTCCTCAATAATGAAATTTCATCCCTGGGATATTTGTGATTTTGTTCAGACTACAAAATCCAAGAGCGTCGAAGAGAAACAAGGAGGAAAAAGCCATCGCTCGATTTCACAGGCAATTATGTTTGGAACGATGGAACGAGTGGGTTTACTCTTATTTAACGCCAATGTGAGCGCGTCTCACGCTTCGTCGCCTTGTGCCGCTATCTCGTTGGCCCGAAATTGTCACTGATAGAAAGGCAAATTGAAAACTGTATGTTCAGGATCCTCCAGTCTTTAGTCTCGCGTTTCACGCCACAGCTTTTTTATTTTTCGTTCATTTTTATTTCCGATCAAGTTCGTCAGGGTCCTGATGTCGCCTGTATATGAAAACGGAAAGAAACAGGAAGCAGGTTTTTTTTCAACCGACAACAAAACATCGATGAAAAAAATTGCAACATAATTTTCGATCTATTCACAATTTCAGGGGTCAAATTGACCCCAGCAATGAATTTTTTTTTTTCGTCGCTGAAAAAAAACTCCTCGGAAGGATCTGGTGAAGTTGCACTCGGAGAGTTTTTTTTTCACGTCTCTAACGAAGCAACGGACATTGCAATGTTTCCCGTATTTATCTACGATTTCGGTAATCGAATTTTTGTTCTATCGCCAATGCTTTCTTTTCATTGCTTTCACGAAATTGATCGTATCGTGTGGCAGCCAACGGACGGTGAAATGTACCACGTCGCCCTCGACCTCTCTCTCTCTCTCTCTCTCTCTCTCTCTCTCTCTCTCTTCATTCTTGAGTGTACTTCGTGTTTGGGCTCCGAGTACGAGTCCTGAGTCAATTTCTGCACCGCACGACAAGGGGCGAGAGAACCGTCTCCGCCCTCTCCTCCCTCTAAGAGAATATACCTCTTCGTTTTCAAGCACCAAACCAACAATTATCAACAATAGCTGACAAAAGGCCCGAATGCTTCACCCACAGACCATCAATCCATGTGCCCAGCATTGATCCTCCTCAGACTTCTATCCGTTCGTTCATTACCTAGATACTGTTATTTCGTGAAAATTAACCGATCAATTTACGAAATTTTTCAACAAAAAATTAAAAAACGAAAAAAACTTGAAAAAAATTGTTACCAGAATAAACGGAAATTGTCTACATTGACATATTGAGGAAATTATCATAATTAACTCTAAAACGGTAAGTTAATTATTAGAAGAAATTTTCGACAAAATACAATATTATTTTGGAAAATTGTTTAAACAACAAAACACTGTACGGTCAAAACAACTTCTCGATTCTGTAATAATTTGTAAAATCTACTCGATATTATTTGGTACTAAACCCTAAAACATTTTGATTGAAGTCGAAAATGCGGTAAAACGATTTAAAAAAAAACGGGAGAACAGAGGGAGGTAGGGCGCGGGATTTAGAGTCGCCTGGGGTCGTTTTTGACCCCCGGTCACTGTTCTAGGGTTAAAATTCGAGAATCAACTGCAAATTGTTTCTGACGTCTCCAGCTACGAATGCAGATACGGAAGCGAGTGGGTAATTGAAAGTGAATCGTCAATTTCTCGGGATACTCTGTTTTAAGGTACTCTGACTGGTTTTTATTTCCAATCGATGAAAAACGAAATAATGTCAATATGACATGCCGAAAATGATAGTTATTCTTTTTTTTTTTTTACTTTACAATTGCGTCGTCACGTGGGTGAATGATAATCGAAAAAAATGAGATACTTTTTATTGTATTTGGGTGAGGTATCTTTTTGTTTTTATCTCAAGCGGTCCCGTTATGTTTTGAAACGGTGAGAGAGAGCAAACGTTGCCCGGAGGGTCTTTGCTTTTCAATCGACGTTGGTGTACACGTCGCTATGGACGGGGCTGGATATTTACCAGGCGTCGAGGCGTGGGTAACTCTGTTTGTGGCAATTTCTTGTTTCCATTAGGTTGGCCGGCCTGGGGGGTGAAATTCCCCTTCTCACCCCTCGCCGACCCCTCCGGGAACGTTGCGCAACTTCGACAGTGGCGACGTCGAGGCTGAGGGGGTTGAAGAGCAGCCTCGTCGTGGTTCGGGCTGCAACGTTCCACACGACCTTACCTTCACTCTGTGCCGATCAAATGATGCGCGCCACCGACCACAATAACCTTCCGACCTCCTGCTCCTCCGCGCTTTAGTCTCCCGCCGCCCCGTTTTCATCTCACGCTCGTAGCACAATCATTTTCTTGGATTAGAGAAAATTGGGGAAAAACACGCGTACCACATTCATCCAAAAATCACAAATCCGAATTTCATTCTCTCTCCTTTTTTATCAACAATTTTCACTAATAAATAAATAAACAAAATTAATACATGAATTTTCTCATTTTTTAACGACAAAGTTTCCCCAAATGTTCGTTCCAAATGAGAAAGAACGTTCGATTGAGCACTTAGTTACAAAAAAAAAAATCCTTATAGATTCTTCGATCCTTCCATCTCGCAGGACTCAAGCCTGAGTCCTGCGACCAGAAAAATCGAAAAAAAATTTACAAACCACAAGGAAACCCAAAGTTCAGAGTTCCCACGCAATGATTAAAAAATTCACACTCCATTTTTTACTGTCGACGATAAATCTGAAGATTCATACAACGTTTTGCTATCAAAATTTTATCGACACTTTCTGAATACTCAAAATTATTTGAAAATTCAATAACAATCGAATTTTCGAAGTTTCTAGACGGTGAACTGTTTTAATATTTCAGAGACACTTTCTCGAAACTAAATTATAAGAAAATGCAAAAAAAAAAACGAATTTTTGAAATTTCTACGAAATTTTGACAAAATTTCGATATTGACAAAAATTTGATCGTAGAATTTGAACAAATCAACGAAAATTGATTCTCCAGTTTTCCTGCGACGAACGAAACGATGATGAAATCGATGTTTCGGCGACAAGCGAAGATTACAGCTTCCAAAGTCAAAAGACTGGAGATTTATTTTGATAGGACATGGCAAGGACGATTGTACACAAGATAATCCAGGCTATGAAGTTTTAAGCGATAAGTTCTTTGTTCAGTGGGCCAAAGGCTGAATAAGCCGAAGCAGACTCCAAGGAAAAGCCCATCGGAGGGGCATTACCTTTGCAACATTATCTTGTGTTTAACTTTGCCATGAATCGTTTATCCTCAAGCGATTCGCAGTCAATTAATCCTTCTGTAAATGGAAGCGTTTTCGTTTTCGCTGATGCTTCTGGCTCCGAAGAATAATCTTTCTTAAATAAGCTCGAGGCTGGAAACCGCCAAGGTAAAAAGCGAGAGAGAGAGTTCGCTATGGTGGCTTGATAACTGCGTCTCTAAAGCTATCTTCCTCGAAAATCCAATTACCAGCTGTAGAGGAACAAATTTAAAAACACAAATTATCTTCTCTTCTCTCTCTCTCTCTCGCTCTCTCTCTGTCCCCGTCGTATTAGTTTTCGTTTAAGGAGCCTCTCATTTGTTCACCAAAGAAGTTGCCCTACGCAGCATCTCATGCACTAATCCTTCAGATCGAAAGCCCACGTTAATATAAAATGCATATGATGCTGAATTTGTCTACCGCGAGCTTCTGCATCAGGGAACTACGCTGTCATGCTAATTGTGACCTCAGAGAGGAAGCTATGTGACGGTGAGCATTTTTTTTTCCAGTTTTCAACGTCAAAGTGCTTAAAATTTCCCAAAAGATCGAAAAATCAATATCTAGAAAAAATATCCGGATGTGTGTGCGTGTGTATGTTCTGGCACTGTAAAATTTAAACATTTATAACTCGAGCACGGTTTGAGCTACAGGGCTCCCGTTTTGCACAGACGTTGATCTATACAAACACTTCGATCTCTGAGAATTCTGTTGGAATTACTAGAAAAATACAAAATCTACGGCATTTTGAAATTTTCAAAAAAAGGCTGTCGCCGCTCAAACTTCCGCAAATTTTAAGATTTTTTACCAATTTATTTTTTATGAACAGAGTATGTTCATAGGAAGGTTGGTATTGAATTTGGGAAAAATCGGTTGAACGGTTTAAATTTTATGATTTTTTGAAATTTACAAAAATTTGAGTTTTTCGAAAAATCGTCTAACCGCTTCGATGTTTGCAAATTCTCTAAGATATTGTGTATAAGTCTGTACTTCCTCTTTACTATCTAGAACATTTTTCGACATTTTTAACTCCATTTTCTCTCCCCGGAGAACTCTATACAGATCCTAATTTTTCAAAATAAAATTTCATCAATTAATTTATAATTTTTTGTCATTTCGGGGACGCCCAACCCGTGGAATCGATTGAACAAATGATTGAGCATAGACAGCAGCAGGACATTGAATCGAGAGACATATTTCTAAGACGTACTCGACTCTGGCAGACACTCCAAGTTCTCGGCAAATCCTTCCTTTGTTGGAAAGACCGCAGTGTATTGAATTCTTCTCGCTAGTATCCATCCATGCATGATTTCTGAGCCTGTATCGTAACACGACGCGTCGAAAAAAAATCGCATGCATGTGGCCCAGCCACATCGCGAAACTGCATGCATGACGTGATTGAATGAGATCTTGACTTATCGGAATGAGAATACGAGGAAAAACATGAGGAGAGGGAGAAAAAACGAAAGCAAGTGAGAAAAGGGGGGGGAACCCCTTGTCGTTTGCTCAGGGAAGCTTGACAACGTTCCTACAAGCGTTGGTACCTCAAGACATCTGCGTAAACGGTTCATTATTGACGGGCTGCGTCGTTGGGATCGATGAACTCCAACAAAAACGAAAAACGTCAGTTTCGTTGATGACATTCCCATATTTGCGTTTTCCTTTCCAATCATTTAACTTTCAGCCGATTCTTCACGCAGAGTAAAAAAAAATGTGCATGAGCCTGGGGGAGTGACATTTTTCGGCGATTCTGACGAAAATTAATAAAAATCCAACTGACGTAACAGTAAATACGTTTAATAATCAAAAATATAATACATCGTGATGATAAATCTCAGACAAGTCTTCGATATCGTTGTTCCAACGAAATTCGATATACGGAAAATTTTTTTTACAAAAAATGGCGATGACTTAGTTTCTTGGCACCATATCGTCTCTCTGAGAGATTTTAGCCAAAAAATAGTAATTTTTCATCTGAAATTCGTAAAGAATGTCAAAATTTGGAAAAAAATGTCAAAGTTTCCACCATTTTCAATAAATTGCGGAAAATTTCAAAGTTTTTTCTATTTTCAATGAATTATGAATCTTTGACGGATTTCAGCAAATACACAGCGATTTTTCATCTGAAATTTGGAAAAAATGTCAAAATTTTCGCCATTTTCCATAAAACGTGAAAAAAAAATTACTATTTTTTTAAATAAAATCTTTTAGAGGGGGCGACATGGTTCCAGGGAACTATGAAGTTTTTTATTTTCTCTCCCTGCAGCCTGTAAGAGGAAGAATTTTTTTAGAACCAGAAACAACAGCACTCGAGGGCACGGTGCTGGGTCGAGAACGCGATTGTCGGTCCCCGTGGATTCTCTTCAGAGACGTTCGATTATTATTCATGAAGCTGATCAGGACTCAATTATTGCACGAGCTGTGCGTTTCTTAGGCGTAGGTTTTATGCCTCTGGGACCAACTGGCGGTCTTTCCGTCTTCGCACGGGCGACTCGTTTCTTAGGCGTAGGTTTTATGCCTCTGGGACCAACTGGCGGTCTTTCCGTTTTCGCACGGGCGACTCGTTTCTTAGGGGAAGGTTTTATGCCTCTGGGACCAACTGGCGGTCTTTCCGTTTTCGCACGGGCGACTCGTTTCTTAGGCGTAGGTTTTATGCCTCTGGGACCAACTGGCGGTCTTTCCGTCTTCGCACGGGCGACTCGTTTCTTAGGGGAAGGTTTTATGCCTCTGGGACCAACTGGCGGTCTTTCCGTTTTCGCACGGGCGACTCGCTTCTTCGGGAAAGGTTCGATGCCACTGGAATATACCTCAAGGGCTTCTATCTTTTCACGAGCAACTCGATGTGTCGCCATTAAATTAACTTTTCCAGCATCTTCGGCCACTGACGATTCATCAATCTTCGAAAAAAAAAAAAAAAAACAAAAACGACAGACGATTAGTTTGAAATTTTTCCAAAAGTGCAAATGAATTTTCTTACCTGCTCATCGCATCCCACACTCGCTGCAGCACCCATCACCGTCACCAGAATCATGCCGAGCAGAACGTTGACATAAAACAAACCTGCGAAATGATCGATTGCAACAATAATCTTTCATTTTTCATCAACATTCGTAATTCACTCCTAATCACATTTCACGCCCTTTTCATGCAAAAACCACGGAATCAATTTTGATGAATCTTTCACAGGAATGAAGCTCATTAATCAAAATCACGTTCCCGTTGTATTGCATTCCGACATTTTTTTTTTCGGGAACCCGAACAAAAAAATTACATTTTTCATCAAATTTTCCGCTTTCAAAGTTCGTAAGCAACTGGAAATTGATAATAAATAAAAAATTGCTAATTACCAATTGAGAGATAATTCGAAAATGAAGATAAGGAGCGATAGCTTGCGTGCCAGTTTGTAAAAAAAAAAGTTACAGCGATTTTCGTAGAATCAAAGTTTGAAGATTTTGAAAATTTTTTTAACTTTTCACATGCTTTGCCAACTGGTTTTCAGTATAAAAATTACTTTACCCTTCATCGTTGTCGCGTCGTTCTCACGTGCTTGTGCGAAACGATATGTTCGTCGAACTCCAAATCAGTGTCAAGCTCTCTAGGAATATTCCAATCAACTAAAATAAGTAAGTAAACGACTAAAATAAAAGTAAGTAAACGCAGTCGGGTTAATTGACTCGAAGAAAATTCGGATTATAAATTTCAATTCGATCCAGTGAAAAAAATAGCGAAAATTAATATTTTCGGTAAAAATGGGAATGTCCGACGTTTACAAAAAATAAAGTTAAGCATTTGCTTGGGTTCTTGACTGTGGGGTTGTGGACCACGTTCCATGTGCCGTTTGTGCAAAATAAAGTTTTTGATTCTTATAAATTAACTTACCGATGAACTTTATCCGCAACTTTCGAATCAAATGCAACGAATACAAGTTTTTCACTGAGCCTATAGCGAACGTGGACGCCTCATTAAATAGGCGGGATCTGTTGACATTAATAAAGGAGGTTCATTGCTTTGGGAAAAAAAATTCATTTTAGAGAATGTACGTGCCATTCAAGAGGAAATTCCGCCTCATAAATTGGAATCCGCCTCATTTTTCCTCTGTCTAATAATATCGTAATTGTTCTCATGTTGATTGAGAGTACGTCAGTGCTTGATATTCGCACTTATGTCAATAATACTACGTGCCCCGAGTCAACGGTCTTTCCATCGATGATATTTGTTTCCTCGGTGACTGGTCTCACGAAAAGCAAGAATAACTGTTTTCGTGTCTGTTTTAAATAATCGCAGTTCGCTTGGAAATAATGTTTTCGAATTGAAAAAAATCATCGACGTTAATGATCATTTCTTTAATGGGCCGGAAATAATCGTCAGCTTGAAATATGATTTCTACGTGGAGATCGTTAAATTAACGAATTTATTTCGGTCGAATAAATCCGAACCTGCAGCACAGAGATTCGACCAATTTAAACCAAAATTTCTACACTTTTTGGCGGTTTTTTTAATGAAGTATTGGCAGTTACTAATATTTCGAAACAGCCTCCGTTTTTTTCTGGAAAATCTTGAATAAACATTTTTTGAAAAACGGAATCTTCTCGCAACCGAATTTCGCAACCGAAAAGTCGGTTACAAACAGGAAAGAAAATAATATACGAAAAATGCAATTCCATATGACCGCGTAGATAAAATGGTGGGAAACCTTCATGGAAACTGGTTCCATCAGGAAAAAATGATGCGAAATGTTACAGAACGTTTTTTTTTTCACTTTTCTCAACAAACCAAAAGATTCTTTAGGCCCTGGCGCGGATTCTGATGTTTGATCGGCATTTAACATTTATTGCAGTCATATATTTTGGATCTTCGGTAATTTGGATAATTCGACGTTGTGGGAGCACAATCGAGTCCGCCCTTTTCTCCCGTTTCCATGTGTGGATATGGAATCGGCACACGTTCCGGAGCTTTTCGCTCGCGACGCGATGTTTATTTATGCGTATGTAGAGCATCGGGAAAGAGATTGGCTATACGTTTGGGAGTATCGCGATAAGGGTGAATGCGGATTGGCACGAGGAATAAAATCAATTTTTGTGAGAGTGTCGAATCCCTAGGGGTTTCGGGCTCGTCCAGAGGAAAGCAAGTGAGGGCGCTCACGAGGAAACCGCGCGGGAGAATGGGAGACTTTCGAAATATCAATTTGAAACAGCCGGGGTATGCGTCATACTTTTCGCCACTCATAATAGCCGGCTTTCCATTTTTATTTCTATTTACCAACCAAGTGCATCGCGCTTCGGTCAGAAGTAACACTTTTCCTAACGCACATATACATACCAACACATGTCCCGTTTTGCTCCCACGATCCTTCCACCTTTCGTATCTCTTCCCCCGTCTAGGGGTCGCCCTCGATAAGTAGCAAGGGGAATTCAATATTTTACGACATTTTGTTTCCAATCTCGAGACTCACTTCGCGCTACCGTATTATTTCGTATCGTTGCCTTATTCCACTTTTATAGTCCTAAATCGCTATGAATTATCGCCAAAATGCCATCAAACCAACTCCTTATTCTTCGGATTATTGACTTTTTTCTAAATCATTATTATTCAAGTCGAAACGAACGTTAATTAGCAAAGTACGATACATTTTCATTTTTACACCCAATTCGTCACTTTACCCAAATCCCAATATCTAAGAAAACTCTAAATATATAAATCATCAAACTTATTTATTATTGAATTTAATGAATTTTAAATAATTGAAAAATCCCTGAACCAATTTCGATGAATCTTTCACAGGAATGAAGCAAATCGAACAGAATAATTTTCAGGCTCTACTGCATTCCGATAATTTTTTGTTTTTTGGGAACCCGAATCGAAAAATTACATTTTCCGTCATATTTTCCACTTTCAAAGTTCACAAGCCACTAAAAAATGATAATAAATCAGAAATAGCTGATTCGAAAACGAAGACAATAATGAGTGGCAGCTGGAGGGCCAGTTTGTAAAAAAAAAAAAAAAAAAAAAAAAAACATTATTGTGTTTTTGGTAAAATCAAAGTTTTTAGATTGTGAAATTTTTTTACTTTTCTCATCGAGCTAGCTGGACCCTTTAGCGTTTAGTTTCAATACAAAATTTAAAAAAAAGTCCCAAATTTCAACAAGAAATTGCACTTTGCTCCATTTACGTTAGCTTCGAAAAATTATTTTGAAAATTTGTCCATTTTGCCTTTTAAGTTTTCAAATTGTTGGCTTATTTTTTTTTTTTTTTTTTAAGTCTCGATGAACTCGCGAAAGACTAGGGAATGTTTCATGGTCCATCATGGTCGGTTAACCGGAAGTGATAGATACGCGTATGATTGAAGGCCGATCGAGTAGCCTTTCGGTTTTCCAATTTCGCATAATGTTCCGTATGGTCTACCGCAGCGTCTTGGAAACTGACCTCGCGATAAGATAAAGTTGGCAAGAAGCACGAGAGGGGAATTTACGCTGGGCATAAGTTTTCGTAATATATGAGCGTCCACGGGAAATGTGACGATCCTATCTCGTACAAATGCCGCGCGATCCCAACGGTGAAATGTTGCCACCTAGTATTTTACTATTTTCTGAAGGACACAGCCGCATGGCTTTGCCTCGCGAACCACAAGACCATTTTTACGCTCCACATTCCTTTTTCCCATGAATGTCCATTTCTTTCTTATGCTACTCCATAAAGGTTCGATCCCCATGATCTAAGCTCGCCGAAAACTTGCAAAAAACCATTCATTTCCTTTATCCATGATCCACGTCAAAGTTTATTAATAAAAACTTTTCTGAGCAGCCTCGATCTTTGTTTTATAAATAATTCATTCGCAATACGCGATGATACAAATTTTATCTCCTTCCTATGATCTTATAGGGCAGCAATTAAATTGAATCAATAAAAATGCAATTTTCGGGGAGAATCAGTGACACAATTTACTTTGATGCGTCGAGTAATCTTGGGGAAAAGAAAAAAATGGAAATGGAAGTTTCTTGAGGACAGAGTATCGTCAGGAGAGATTTTCCTTTCATCCTGGACAAAGGCATGAAATTATACGAATTATAAGCATTGAAGAGCATCGCGCAGCTTACGAGCCTCCCCTACACCTATTTTTATTTATTATTATGTTTGTTACTCGCATAATCGGATTTGGTAGGACGATAGGCGGTGGTGATTTCAGGTTTGTCTGTGATAATGCAGTTGTCCCGCCCCCTACAATGGTCCTGTGAATGCCTCATTGTCCACAGGACCACGGTCTGCTCAAAACTCGTACTAACATGCAACATTTTCACCCCCCTCCCCCCTTTCTCCTGCCCCTCAGCCTCTCTGTTCGCCTAATAATCGAACGACCCTATATCCAAACAAAACAAGAGATCGCTTCCCACCGACGAGTCTCGTAATTCATTTATTCGTGTGTTTCGTCGAATATTACTCCCGCAAAAGCCTACATAATAATAAATCGTCACGCGCAAATATACGCGTCTTCCGATAAATTACTTCTGTTCGCACCCTCGACCAGCCGATCATTAGTAATCGTTTGTTTTTGAAATTTCATTCACTCCGTTTTTGTTTTCGTGACGGACAAATTCTTGCATTGTTGCGATCCTCAAACAACCGGTAATTCTGTTTTATTTTTAATTATTCGTTATCCCTGGGAAATTACACGTATTTGGGGAGTACGAAGTATTCGATGTATTTTGCTTTCGGGAACTCATCGGGCGAAAAGGAAATGCCCAGCCCCCTCCTGGAATTGAGAAAAATTTTCAATTTTTTTTCGCACTGTTACCTTTTTTAGTTTTTGTTTTTTTTTTTCGGAAAATGTCTGTTATTCGCAGACGAGAAAGAAAGGCGTAAAAAAATAGTTGCGACTAGAGATGCTGGGGCAGGAGGTTGAGTCACTTGATTCGGGAGGAGCGTCGAAAGGTGTGGGGCTCCTTACATCGGCAGTCTGGCACGGTGTACCCAGACAATGAGGACATTCTTCGACTACAATGGCTTCTACGATCGAGCACGGAGCACTTCCTTGCATACTAATGGAGAATCCTCGAGCTTGAGCGTTGGTTGCTTCCCTCTTGCTGCTGCAACCCTTTCCTTTCCAATCCGTTCAGCATGCATACGTACCGATGCCTGATAGTTTAAAAAACTTAAATAATGCAATTGTTGGAATTTGACATTTGCCAGGATGCGGCTCGTACTTCGATTTATAGACAAATCCGGAGTTTTTATTCCTTTTTTTTTCAAAGTTTCGATATATTTTGTTTAGAAGTCTTGAATGACGAACTGCCAGTTTCTGGACTTGCCAAAATATCTAAAAAAATCGAGAATCTCATTTTAGACACCACGTGGTGTTGGAGATTATTTTCGAAATTTTTTGGTCAGTAATTTCGCGTCATTTGGAGCAAATTTTTGCAAATTCATTTTTTTCCAGACCATGAAAGTTCTTGAGGAATTAATTTTTCTCAACGAGTGCAATTTTTTCGTTTATGGGTAAAACTTTTTTTTTTCCAATTATTGCTGACGATATGGAATTTTTTTCAGGCCTGAATATCGATTTCTCGAAAGTTCGCAATGTCTTTAAAAAATCAATACCGTCCCAAGTGGCGAAAATGGAATAAAATAAAAAATCCATCATCAGCTTGATTACAAATCGAAATAAATTTTCTGTATTTTGTGCTTTGCCCGAAACACTTATTTTAAAATTTTTTCAAAAGGTAGTTTTTTTTTACTGGATTTTTCAAAATATCCAGAACATTATCACTTCCAAGGACTCGTACGTTATTTTAATAATTAAACGTGGAAAAGTTATTGAATTAAATTTCAAAATAATTTTTCGCTTTTTCATTTTTGTTTTTTTTTTGTTTTTTTTTTTTTTATATTAGCCTCACCCATGAGATCGTGACAATGGTACGGAGAAGGTAATGTTTCTTTAATTTCACGGGTGCGAAGTATATAGGTAAAGGACATGCGCCCACTTTCCATTCTCCTTTCAGGCTCCTCTTTCTGTTATCTCTGTGCGGAGAAAGCGTGATTGCCTTTATGGGGGAAGAAAGAGTCTTTTGCAGTAGCGATAATGTCCTTCGTGGCGAGGACGGTGCGGCAGCGTGGGGCGCTATCGGAAGAAGGAAAAAAAACAAGCCGAAGGAAGGGCTGAAACTGTCGAGTGGAGCAGCAGCGCTAGTTCTCCTTTTCGCGACAGCTATCCCAATCTTCAGTTTCCCTCCTTTCTCACTGTCCTCTGCTCCTCTTTTCCCCTCGTACCCAGCCGGGGCAATACCTCGAGACGTGCCCGTAAAAACACACGCAGCCGATTCCGCCCCACTTCGCTGTTGCGCGTGACTACGTGGCTCCCATCATCGTCTCGGTTTTCAACAACTTTTTACTCTTTTTTTAAAAATACTCTAAATTATGAGAAATTACAAAAAAATGGGAAAATCGATTTTTATTCAGTTTCTAGACGGAAACTCCCTCTTAATGGTTCAGAGACAGTTGCTCAAAACCCCAAATAGTAAGAATAAGCGAAAAAATAAAGAGAACGAAATTTTGGAGTTTCTAGACGGTGAATCGTTTTAATATTTCAGAGAAACTTGCTCAAACCTCCAAATTATACAAAAATGAAAAACAAAAATTACGAAATCGAATTTTTAAAGTTTCAAGACGGGAATCCCCCCTTAATATTCCAAAGACACTTGCTCAAAACCTCAAAATACAAGAAAATGCAAAAAATCGAATTTTAAAAATTCCTTGACGTTAATACTATTGGAAAAATGAGAACATCCGAAATTTACCAAATTTGTCTATGAATTTAAAATTAATTCACAATGAAAAAAAAAAATGTAAAAATAAATTCCACAGTTTCGAGAAAATTCGTTTCGTCGTAATTTTCGAGAAAAAATATCACTCACTCCGTTTGTTGGAATTGGTTAAGGTCAGGTCTTTGTTGATTGGGTTATAAAATATTTCGAAGATTGATAGCAGAGTTGAAATAATTCATGTTTTATTTACAATTGGCACTTCATATTAAAGTCGTTCATTCAGTGTGTGTGTTTTATCAACAACTACATTCCGCTAATAGTTCAATAATACAACGTCAATGACTAGGTCAATCAATAATAAAAAGAATGATATATATATATAACAAAAAAACAAAGATAAGCAATTAAATCAACGTGATTATTTCATTATTTCCGAATTTCAAATTGGAATAACATTTTATTTAAATAAAATCAAAAAGAAACTTGAATTTTACGAAAACTAATGAATTATTATTTACAAGGTACGATCAACTACTTCCTCTTCGTTAAACTTTAGTAAGTATTTTCTTGATTATCTCCTCCTTCCTTTCTAATCCTTTAAAAATTGGTTTACGTGCAAAATATTTGTTCTTCTTATACAAGCAAATAGTGAATAATAAGTATATCGAACAATTGCGTAATTACTTGACTAATTATCCAGTTTTTTATACAATCCATTGAATTTTTACAAGATCGATACATTTTTTTGCAGCTTACTAATTATAATGAATTAATTTATAAAATTTCTAATTATTTAAAATAGTCTTCGTGTTCCTTTTACGTCTTCCGATCGATTCATTACGAACGAGGGCTCGACGTACAGTTTCATTTTTTCCAATCACAACAAACTACGAAAAGAAAAATTATTTCCATCCCCGATAAAATGAATAGCAACGAAAAGGAATCTCTTCACTTGATATCGATTCGATGTAAAAAAAAAAATTGAATTTGTAAAATACATCGAAGCACCTTTTCCACATGAATTCGTTAATTTTTTTTTGTCATCGTTTAGCCACAACAATTTTTTTTTCACCACTCCTCCATCTCGCAGGTTGACAACATGTCGAATAACGCAATTCAACAGTTTTCTTTATTATCGTTTCATCGAATTTTGTCAGAAGGAAAATGATTTTTTTTTTTTTTTCATTTTTTTTTTAAGTCTGTCAAAACCATCGGACAGATTCGCTCTGCGACAATGGCTGATGTTGTTGCATTGTCAAGGGAGCGTTTAATGGGCATACGAAAAGATACTTTGCGTCGTCTCGTTTGTTCTGTTTGTTCTTGCCGATAAATGGGATTGCTACTTAGTAAAAAAAAAATAATAAAAATAATAATAATAAGAGAAGAATTGTATGGAAGAATAATTGAGACGTAAACTCAACGATCCTGTCCACGTAATGGCGGATGATAGCGTTCCCGGTTGGTATTATGAAGCGACGAGCGAGATGCAACGGAAACGTATGGAATGATGAGCCCTCGTTCGCTCGTAGCCAGCACGTTAGTATTCAGAAAGCTTTTGGCTTATTTCACATGGCCGAATCCCAAAGAAGAGATTTGCCTCAGTTGGTAGAGAATTTTTTTTTTACCACGGGGATAGCCCACTCGCACGTTCCCGTATATGTAATATGTGGTGAGAGGGTTGGTTATCTCATCAAAATTGGACTTGAGTCCTTCGTGTTACTTTATATATATACATACATATCTTTATATAAATAAAACGTACTATAGAACATGGAGCATCTCTTTGTAGGATTTAGCCATAGCAAAGTATCGATTCGATTTCGATGGACAAGCTTTTTCCCAAACGACTTATTGAGTCATTCCTATACCTCCGTTTCACCATTTTCCCATACGATTTCAACCTGGCCGCCACCTAAACTTGCTTTCTCTGCGACCATCCCAATCGCAGCCTCTTCCTTCTTCATTTTTTTTTCTCTCTATCTCGGCGAACTTGACTCTCGGCCGATTTTTGTTTCTTGTCCACTCGATCCTCCGAGCAACCTCAACAAAATTTCAACCTTTTTTTTCTTTCCTACAACTTCTCACCAATTTCTCGAGCGCAAACTTTTTTTTTTAATTTCGCTCGAAGCCTGTTTTCTCTTTGTCCCTCAATTTTGCTCGTGAAATCATTTTGACCGGAGCTGTCACTTTGTCCACCCGGAGCAGAAACGTATCTCATCACTGCGCAAATAAACGCCAAATCGTTCGGTCGATCACGATCGAAAAGTTGAAGAATGGAATTCACTTGCAGCAATGAACGTGACCAATGGCGAGCTATAAGTGTTCCTGGGAATCGGTGGCTTTCATTGAACACTGGCAACGGATGAGATCCTTGAGGAACGCGACGGCACGGAGTTCTGTTCCGGATCACTTTCGTCATCGATGCTGTACGTCCTGGTGGTCGATGTCAAGTTGGATGAGGCGGTGACAGTGGCTTGGGGAATGGGTGATAAGATGGATGGCACTCGCCACCAATCGGGTGGTGTCCAGCTAGAGATAAGGTTCCCCCGGAAGTTGAGATCCGGAAGAACCGGAAGCGGCCTTCATATGACATGGTTACGGGTGGTGGTGGGTGAACTTGCGGTGAGGCTTTGAACGGAGAAAGTGTTTTCTGGTTTGATGCTTGCAGGATGATCGAACTTTTCGATTCTTTCTGTGGAGGGTGAAGAGGCAGAGTAACGATCATCGACTTTAGCTTCGTCCGGTTGTTTCTCTAACGTCGATGGATAAGCTGCTGGGTCATCGAGCTTGCGGTATCGGTAATCGGACCTCGTCGAGTCCCTCGTTGCCTCCGTATGATAGCGCTCGTCCTCTGGCTTAACGGGAGTCCCAAAAGAACGTTCATCCGGTTTGGCCTGGACCAGGTAAGCAGAGGACCTCTTGGTATCCTTCGGAGAACTCCCCGGACAGCCACAGTTCGGTTGGACGCAAGATGGCGCTGATAAACCTGGCCAACCAGCTCCGATCGCCTGATGACTCGAATAAAATGTTGAGCTGCCGTAGATTGCCTGGAAAGCGAGATCCGCCGCGAGTTTACCGCCGTTGAAGTCTTCCCCTAACTTGTGCTGAATGGGATACAGAGGGTACGGAAAGGGCGGGAAAAACCGAGGGATCTTCAGGTCCTCGTGGCCCAATAATGGGTGATGACTCGGAGCTGCCAATGGTGGCAGTAAACCTCTTGATATGTTACTCAACGTTTCCCCTGTCGACATCAATGGCGAAAGAGAAAAACCAAACTTGTTTTCTTTCTTCACCAACGACTTTGGCTTTCTTCGTGGACGGTATTTGTAATCTGGATGCTCTTTCATGTGTAACGTTCTGCAACAAAATACAAATAAAGGTACACGACTATTCCTTACAATTCAATTTGTAATCATAATCTTTCCTCTTATTTTTTTTCATCCAATAATGGCTCATCAGACTTTCGAGTCATGCCATTTTTTCTGTTCATGCAAACACCCAATTTTTTAATTCAAACTGCACCGATTGATACTTTTTTATTTTTGCTACGAACGATTGATGTTCGGGAAGTAATAAGACGAGGAAATAGACGCACTGATCAAGGGAGCTTTCTTGATAATCTTTTGTAGAAATTTCAGTTGAAATTAAAAAAAAAATGTTAAAAATTAATTGAAAAATCGATAACGAGCTGCAAATTTTGATTTTTTTTTTAAATATTTGTTGATAGATCCATTGGATGTAAACATATTTTCTTTAATTTTGGTAGATCCGTACTACGTCGATTATGGTTTTTGTCTTTTAGGATAAAAAAAATAAATTGTAGTTTTTTTTTAATGGTTTAAAAACGCCGTTTAAGGACGCTGTATTTGTTGTTTTCGTCTTACAATTTGATGACCATTTCGCAGGATTTTGATGCGGAACCTCATTAGAAAGCCCGCGGAACGATTGTTCACGCTGAATGAATTCTGAGCCAATAGAAAAATTGTCATTGAGTGTGTGTCCCAACCGTTTGAGCCTCTGCGTTTGGATAAGCACGAATTTGTCAATGATAAGTGGAAAGAAACATCGTGCCAATGGGAATTTGCGGGGATTCGGGAGAAAAAAGTTTGTGCGCATTTTGTCGGATGGGTTTTGTGGGCAAGTAGCGGAATGAAGAACCCATGCTAAATCCCAAGGGTCCACGCAGCCTTTAACGAGATGTCGATCACGTGGAATTCATAGTCCTCTCTCTCACTCTCTCTTTTATGACGAAACTCGAGTGGGCTCTGCCGTTTTGTTATTTCGGCTTTCGCGGTACAATAGCCCGTATCGGTTTTCAACGATTCGTTCCCCCCTCAAGTACGGGACCCCATCATTGTACATACATTTCGCGTTAACCCGCCGAAAAATTATCAATAAAGTACCGGAATTTCAATTTGACACAAAAAAAAATGGGGCAGTCAATCGAATGATCAAACAGATGAATAAATATTTCAATTTGTGGAAAAAATTGTTGTTATTTCTAAATTTATAATTATTTTCATTTCGATAACTAAATTTTTGAAAAAAAAAATTAAAGAATTATTTTTATTATCATATTTTTGAAATAAAAAAAAACACTAATTTATAATTCAATTTCTGGAAACAACAATTTTCATTTTTACTATTTAATTTCTCGAAAAAAATAATATTTACTTTTCAATTTCAAAGGATCAAGTTTCCAACAATTAAAATGAGAGAACTGTCATGATCATCGGCAGTTGTCACTCAATGGCTAATGAGTCGTCAACGAACAATGAGAAGCGAAGTATTTATTTTGAGAATGATTCGATCGATGCAAAATTTTTATCGGTTTATCCATAGGACAAGCTCCCAAAATGGAAATATACCATACGAGGTTTGTAATGATAGCGGTAAACGGTGGAAGAATTCAAGATAAACTTGACATTGTCCCGAAACGTAATTTCCAGGTGAACATTTTTCTGATGAATTATGATACGAGAGAATAATTTTTATCTTCACCGAAACGTTATCATATTAAAAAGAAGAAAAAAAAAGAAACCTGGATTCCCATTGAGGTAGGGTGCAGAGGGACAAAAAGCGAGATAAAAAAGAAAAGAAAATAAGACGTTGCGTTCGAGTGTTGCTTTGAGAACGTCGAATTCGATGTGTTATCACTGACGATGTACGTGAAAAGACAGTATTTTTTTTTTACCTACAGACATATTATCGCGAGTTTCACCGCATGATAGGGTGGGCTCATAGATATTTGTAGTAAATATCTTGTGCACACAAAGTCGTAGGGTGTACGAACTCCGTATCTCCGCAGCATAATACTCCATTATGTTGCGAGAGGGCCGCACAAACGTTGCCCTTATTTATGCTTTGCTTCGCGTAGATAAAGCGAGCAAAAAGATTTGAAAAAATAGAAATAAAAGTCTTCTCCTTCTTGTATTCGTGCAGACATGAATTTGTTTCATTCTTTTCTATTTTTTCAATCGAATCCTCACTTTTTTCATGATTCAATTTTTGGCGATTAAAAATATCATTTCCATTTTCCTTTTTTTTTGTTTTTTCCGTCATTTTTATCTCGATCAAATTTAATTTTCAAATTAAACTTTTAAATCCATTTTTAAATTTATTTTTCACATTCAATTTGCAAATCTGATTTTTGAATTTAATTTTTTCATTTTGTTTTTAAATTTTTATTCTTTTTAGTAGTCGATTTCAAACTCGAACGATGTTTCACAGAAAATCAGGAAAAATAAAAAATCGAGGGTATTGAGTAATTCGAAAAAATCGAATTTTTTCGCTTAGTCTCACGGGCTGATAAGCTTTTTATATTGAAAAAACGATTTTCTTCGATATTTCTGTTTAATGGATTATCGCTACTGACATTTTTCTGAAATGAAAAAAAAATGAAAAAATTTCATGGTCCCAGTTGGTAAAAACGCTTTTCCCACAAGTGATGGCAAGGCAAGTTGTTTCGGGGGAGAAAAAAAAACAAGAACAGTTTGGACGCAGTTGTTCTTGCGAGAATGGTACAGCAGGAGAGAAACGGAATAATAATTCCGCGACAGCGTGTCCCAGTAGATAGCACAATGCGTAAATCAGCATAAACACTGGTAAAGCTCCGCCACAATAATTCAGCATAAATGCATAAACATAGAGCGTAATCTTTAGAATTCACATTTGGCCGCGATAAACAGTGACTTTATATCTTCCAACTGAACGTAAAGCTTCGACATTATGAGCTTCAAAACAATCGCTACCGTTCTGTTGAATATTGCTCTGCCCAAATAATCGTCAATTAATTATTTCTCTTTTTTTTCCAATAACATTTTTTTATTTCCAAACAACAAAATTTGAAAATAAAAAAAAACGTTGAAAATTAATTCTCTCACAAGTTTTCCAATCTGAAGCCGGAATTCACGATTTTCCATGAACCACCCCATAACCTCCCATAGTGAATGAAAAAAAAAAACAAAAAAAACGTCGAACCGTTCCAAAAAATCACGTCGGATCTTCGAAAAAAAAAAAAAAAAAATCAGAAAATTCAAATTTTTAGCAGCAACGTTCGAAAGGGCTGGACGAATTAAGGAAAATGACAAAAGACGGAATTACAGAGTCCTCAACAGGAAGTTGGTAGTCAAACGGTTCATCGGCGTGCGATGCGCCGGACGAACGCGTCGTGTATCGTTTCGGGGATGTTCCAGTAAGAGAGCAAGTGTACGGACACAGGAGTGTAGTCCGAAAAATGGGTTTGGGGATGGGACGAAAGCCAGAAGCGTTGAAGAGCTTATATGTTGTGCTGGATGCTGCGCAAGGGGTAAGAGAGTGAAGGAAAGAGAGAAAGAGATTCTGACAGAGAATTGTAGGGCAATGGAGTCTCGGAAGGGTGGGGACGAATATGCGGGTTCGTGGCAGGGGGTATAAAGGAAAGAGGAGAGCGGGGGGGGGTGAGTTCGAGAAGGGATCCGAGGGCCGAGCAAGAGGGCGAGTTTACAGACGCGGGTGGTGGAGAACGAGAGGCGCAAATCCTTTTAAATCCACACAATTGCGACAATGGGGCTTTATTTGTTATCTCGAGGGCCACATTGTGAGTCCCCGTGAACGAACGGACAGATTACGTCGGGCCAGTGACAGGGCGGCCTCAACGGAACCTTCCTTTTCCATCTATACATATACCCGCTCCTCTGTGTGTCAGCATGTACGTGTGTGTACATAACCAACACATCGCGACTGAAAGTCTCCAACGGAACGACTTTATCATCCTGCTTTTTATTTTACTACCTCCGTCCCCGTAAAAATGGATTTTGTATCACGGGGCACAAAGCCCTTTCCGGTTCTCTCTCCCACCGTTTTTCTCTCTTTTTTTTGTTCTCTCATCGCGGGAGCTTCGCCAGATTCCAAAGTTCGGGCCTCGCGTCGATCGCTCGCTTTCTCATTTTTGTTTTATTTGCCGATTCACGCCGCGTGTGTGCCAAATCGCCTTCACAGGTAAGACTCTCGCGGATATGCTGCTCGCGCGTGCACCTTTTTTAAGGGGCCCGTGGATTATGAAAAAACGATATTTTCCCACTGAAATATCAAAATTCAAAACCTACACGTGCTTTTTTTTTCATTCGATGATTTCGCGATGACACTTCTTTCGAAAAACCATAGAAATAATTGAAATTACCCATGGAACAAAATTTCACATTCAGCGACTCTAACTCACGAGCAATTTGCCCACGACAGCCTCAATATTTCATGTAAAAACATACCGAATAAGAAATTTTTACTTTCAGTGAAAATCGCCTGCGGCAAACACTGAGAGTGCACGCGGAGAGAAGCAAAATTTTAAAATTACGGTCACGACGGGACGGAATTTTAAACAACGTCGAATTTTGAGCAATTTCCAGCCTGCACATTTTCATTTTCATGAAAATAAAATCCGAGTCTGCAATTTTGTATTTTTCATTCACTATTTTCGTTATTTTCATTATTATTATCATTTTTAAATATTTTTTGAAATAAACAAATATCTATTTATTGAAATGAACATTCATTTATTTTAATAAATGTTCATTTATTTAAATGAATAAATAAATAATTCAATGTTTATTCATTTATACTTATTTATTCATTTATTCATTCAATTATTTATTTAGTCATCACTATCGTCATCATTATTATTATTATGATTATTCATAAATATTTATTTATAAACTATGTTCATGAAACAAAAATCGTTTTTTCTGCATAAAAATGTATAAATTTGAAGCATTGAAAATTAGCGAAAATTCGAGGTCATCCAGCATCGATTTAACTCTGATATTTCAATTTGATATTCGTCCGAGTACACAGTTCCGAATTCGCTTATCGATTGACGATTATTGTTGCTGGGGAATATTAAAAAGTCAAAAGTTTCGCGAAAAATTCATTGGTGCACGTCCGTTAGAAATCAGAACCGATAGTCTCGCCCTGAACTTTCCAGACTTTTCGTTCCTTCACAAAAATGAATAGCAGGAGATAAAAATCACACTTTTTAAAATCGGTTAATTTTCCGTTGACGAGGTGTCTCCAATGATAAAGATCGGGGTCGATTTTGTAAATTTTGGGCTTCGAAGATGAGTTTACAGATCGCGATCTCTCTTGTTCGATTATTTGATTGAAAATTAACAGCGTTTTAGTTTCGACGCCTCTGACTGTGAGTAAAAATATGTCTATGGGAAAGAATGGTAATCCCCATTGATTCGAAGGGATGGAAACGCGTGCTCGGTCAACCAAATGAATTCATAACAGTGATTGAATATTCAGGGGTTAGTAATGCACGAAGCATATCGTTCGTTTTGCCCCTCTCCACCAATGCCTTGCTTGGTTTTTTATGGCTCCGTCGGGTCGTGGTATTGCGTGGTTCGTAGTCCCGTACCGAACACGCCCTTAACATCAGCAACAATGTACCGTACTATGGACTAGACAAGTCTACCCCTTGGAATCCCCTCAGCCGACTCTTTCAACTACTGCAATAATTTCACTCGAGCATTCCTGACTGAAGGCCAATTAGGCTTGAAAATAAATGCCTCCTACAAATCGTTCAGATTATCCGGCTCGATAATCACTCCCCCATCCATTGTTGTCCAATCTCAACACTATTCATAAATTTAAACACACACTCGACTCCAGTCGCACACGACATATCGATTCCAAAATCTTTATTTTCGTTTATCTTTTCCTCTAAGCCTTGAGAGTGCTCATTGTAAATACCACTATTACCATTAATGTCTTGTTGTTTTTTTTAAATATTCCCAAAGCATTTAAGTTTATCTGATTGGAAAAATTGTAAAACAATAGATTTCCGAATTTTCGGTCTCGTTTCAAGACTTTAGTTTCGGACTGTAAACCTTCATCTCTCCAGCTGTTTTTCTAATTTTTAAAGCTCGTCGCTGGCCTTTGTTTCGCTCCATTAGTCAAGAAACTCGTCAGCACTCGTTGGATTTTCACGTACGTCACAATAATCGCCAGTCCATGGTAAATGACGAAAATTTGTCTTGCAATTTCGTAATTATGTGGAAATTAATGTTGAATTTTTTTATTTTTATTTTGTGAAATACTGAAAATAATAAAATTGATAACTCGTCGAATTTCGATCATTGGATTTATTTGTTAAATTGAATTTCATTGACTTTTCCAGATTTCTTGAATAATTAACGCTAATTTTGCGATAAAAAATAAACATGTTTGCGATGAACGAAATTCATTTTTTTCGAAACGATTTTAATGCAGAATTCAAACAAATATTCACGTTATTAGAAGACATATTTGCACCAGTCTTTTTTGTGAATTGTTAATACATAAAAAACTGATGAAATAATTAATGTAATTAATTGAAATCTCGAAAACTTAACGGGATTTTTCATTTAATTTTTTGTTGCACGTTTCTGTGTTCGAGCTTGATTTTTCGTCGTATTTTTTCATTTATTTTTTTCATTATTCATGACGAAAAAATGAAAAAAATATTTAAAAAAAAAACAGAATGTTTTAAACAAATATTTGTCAATGGAATTCGCGTCTCGTCTTTATCATTGTTCTGTGTAAGTTTCGATCAAAGAAAATTCGAATATTGTGTACATTTAGTACGAACACAATTCGATTATTACAATTTTTTGTAATCCAATGTTTTGCTTTTTGTCGATTTTCAAAAATCAATCAATTAACTTCAGGATCTCGTTCTTGAGTTAATTATCTCAAGACGTTTAAGTCTCGTAAAAAGCGGAAAAATAAAATGTTTTTTTTTTTTTTTTAATAAAATAATTGTCACGTGTTCTCACCTGAGTCTCTTGGCCTCATCGATGAATGGTCGTTTCTCGCTCTCGCTCAGCAGTTTCCATTCAGCTCCGAGTCTCTTCGATATTTCCGAATTGTGCATTTTGGGGTTTTCCTGTGCCATTTTTCGTCTTTGTCCTCTGGACCACACCATAAATGCATTCATGGGTCTTTTCACATGTTCATTTTGCAGGGATTTGGAAGACATTTCGTCACGTCGAAATCCTGATCCAGATTTTTCTATACTATCTCGTAACTTGGATATTATTTTTTTCAATTACTTTGCAGTGTGCCGTGTCTGCCATTCATCAAATTCACAACGTAGTTCGGGCACGTGGTATTATTTCGAAGCTCCAACGCTCGATCCTCAGATTTTTGAATGCCCGATTTCAGGTTCTGGCAATTTGTTTAGCATTAACGAACGTACAGTCTTTAGGAAAATGTTGCCAACACGAAACGTCAAAAGTTCAGGAATCACGAGGCTCGACACAGGAAAATGGTGAATTTTCAAAAGCGTCTAAGAATCTCGAGCATTTTTCGACGAGCCTTTTTTCATCCATGTCCTTGTTTTTTTCTCTGACTTTGAGTCCGAACAGAATAGACTTCCTCAATCGTCCTCAAGCATCGCAATCGTTGTCTTTGTTTCCCAAAAAACGACCCTCAAGTGCCAAACACCATCACACAGTTTCAATGATCTCGAATAATTTTGTTTTTTTCTGCCCAATTACGAGTCCTGGGAAGAATAAAAATGGTGCAACAAAAAAACAGAAGTAACACTTGGTCTTGCAAAATGAAAAACCATCGTCGTCGATCGCAGACCGAAAAGTTGTTTGAGTTTGAAACTCACGTGAAATGAAAACTCGATATCCGCGGAATGAGATAGTGCGCTGTCCTTTTAGAGATTATTTCGGAAAGTCGGAGCGAGGAATACACGCGTCATACACGAAGGACGAGCTCGTCACCAAGTGGTTTACGAATCGGCTGAAAGCGGGTCGTGAAAGGACAACGTTGTGCAGTTCCTTCGTGGCTGTCAGTGGAGGGCGGGGGCGGTAGACAAGGGGTAGCCTGGCGAATCAGGCAGTAGGAAAGCTCTCCCACCATTTGTCGGATCCAACGAAACTCAGCGATTGGCTCGTACCTGGACATGGCGGCACTGTGTTAGGTCGTGAGGCATTCACAGCTCTTGGTCGCGCAACAGGTGGGGAGTAGTACCTTCTTGCCTTCTCAAAGGCTTTGCCACGTACTTTCTTTTCCGTCTGTCTCATCTCCTACTTTCGTGTCATCGATATCCGTCCAGAAATCCCATATATATGTTTCCGAAAGATTACTACGTCGTTTTCTTTCTTCACTACCGAACTATTATTCTCTGGTTCAATAATTTGATGCTCGTTTGCTTTGTGCACGTTGGAATGATCGTGGGCCTTGCCAATCTGTCAATTGCAAAGATTCATCACCCTTATGAGTTTTTTTTCTTTACTTCAAACGCACAATTGGGTTCCGAACGCACCTTACGTTTTTCTTGATCATTAAACCATGCACTGGAAACAAAATTTTGTTGGAAAAGATTGATATTTTCTTTGATACGTTCGACTGAACGTTTTTTTGAATAATCTCAAAAATTGTGTCATTGCAAGAAATATTGTACAAAGTCTCTTCGTGAGCAAATTTTTCGGCTTCCAATCGTAAATTTCGCTAAAAATTCCGTTACAAACAAAATGTGTTGCTAAAATAAAGAAAATTTTGAAACTATCATAAAGTATTTAGTTTACTGTGCTCAACAAAATATCGACGATTTTAAACAAAATTTCATTTCCAGTCTGTCGATAAACGGACGTTCTTATACATGATTTTCTTCATTTTTTTTTATAAGGAATGGAATGACGTCAGGAAAATCTGATTTTGTGCATATTTAGTTCATGGAAAACATGTTCGAAGACCAAAAACCATAAAAAATCAGCAAAAAGCTCGTTTCTTTAGAGTTTCCATGGGTCCTGATGATGAAGGATCCGGTAATTTGATCCTGATCGGAATTTTTGCATGCGATACCTTGCCATGCTTGAAAACGTTCCATCTCTGGCTGTTCTGACCCGATCCTCAATGCACCCAGATAATTGGTAGGAGCGCCATTTTTCTGAAGTAGAAACTGCCATTGAAAGTTCCACGGAACGTTTTTCAAGCATATGTGCTTAAGAATATGATGTTGCGAAAGAGCTGAAGCACATTTTGCCATTGATAATGTGGCCAAGGCAATGGGGACCGATAATTTGATTGTCGATGCTGCAGTGACGATCAAAAATACGACCTGCGCCTCCGAAGACAATCAGCATCTGGTATTTTTAGTGAAAAAACCAAAAAATCGTTTTCGCAAGTGCAAGAAGAAAATCTGAGGCAGAGGACGATGACAGGTCGAGAATTCAGTCATAAGGAAAAATAAAAATCATCCATACAGTCTGCATCATAATGATGCGAACCACAACAATCAATGGAAGACCCAAGCTGCGTTCCTAGTGGTCGGAATTTACTTACATTTCTTTGTTGCGCGTCAAGAAACGTATTTAGTAAGACGGGGATGCTATACCCACCTTGAGTAATAAATGTTATCGGCTTGGGCCAGAGGGTTGAGGGAACGAGCGGAGTGGCTCGTGGTAGGGCGGAGACGAGGACTCGGTGGTGACGACTCTCGTGATAAGACGATAAAGTGAGAAGAAGGCGAAACGGGAGATGGAGAGAAATGATTATTGTGGACCAGGACTTTTCTTACAGTTGTGATAAAAACACATATATGCATATGTATGGACCATTCCACGCTGAAATAACATTTTTTCCATTTGATTTCCCTAATGGGTGCTTATTAAAAGGAGCTTGTTCGATTTTATCTCAATTTTCATCTCGCTGCATTAATTACGTACAGGAAGCATCCCCTTACGATTTTTCAAAATTACTACAAAAACTAATGCGAATTAATAAATAAAAAAATCAAAAATACTGACAAAAAGTCTTTGATTTTTATACAAATCATGTGGATTCTTGGTGTAATTTCTGCTCCGTATGGAATAATCCTTTCCTCGGAAAGAAGCTCGTTAAAAAATAGATTTCCAGTGCCTTTGCCTCTGTCCACGTTATAGACGATGCAGAAAAGTCGACTGCAGATTTTGTCTCAAGATTCATCGGTTTTGTGAGACGCGTTCTAGTACGTCATGAGTCCAGCGAGATGTGTTGATCATGTGATGACCAGCAGAGTCCTGGCAGCGACAATGGATCATGTTTCTTAATTAATGGCAGCAAACAATTTTTCTTCAATTCTAATAAATTTTTCCTTTGAAAATTGAAAAAAAGTAACGAGTATTGGAATAAATAGAAATAAAAATTTTTTCTTTTGCGCTGCTTTTTCCTTCAAAACCGACTATTCGGTTGCCATCGGGTGGGACCAGATTCTTTTGAAAAAGTCTCAACAAAAATTGAAAAATATCTTTAAAAATTTGCTCAACGATCTTTTCTTTTCTAGTTTGATCACAACTGCCATACCAATGAAAATCTGAAGAGAAAACCACGCCGAAGTACACGGAAGCTTGCATCAATTCCGAGCTTGTTTGTAAGACCATTTTTGACGCCTCCAGCTCTGAAATCGAGCACCATTTAGATCTGAATGCGATAAATGCGGTGTGAATTAGATTGCTGTATCTCAGCGATAAAGTGCACGAAGGAGAGAGGACAATGGTACCAGGGAAAAAAAACTATACGTGTGGTTACGCGTGTCTCATGAACTGGCTTCGCAATAGCCGAGTGTGGATAGATTAATATCTTTTGGGACGAATGATCTACTGTAAGTATATAACCGATGTATATAGACAAGGTGTGGATACAGGGCGTTTCAAAAATTGCAGCAAAGTTGGAAGAAAGAAAACATTTCGTATCATAATTCCTGTTGGACGATAGCGTTGTTGAAATATTATTGATCAGCCTAGTCCCTTAATCACCGAATCCCCGGTAGTGATAAGAAAAAGTAGCCGTGACTATCGAAACACCGTCACTTGGCGTTAAGCAGTGATCTCAGGGTTTCGAAAGTTTCTTCCTGCTTGAAATTGATTGCTCAATAATTCGGCACACTGGAAGGAACAATGGTCAACGATTTTTCAGCGGCTTTCTATTTATCGAGTAATTTACGAGGTCGAGTGAATTTTGAGCTCGAATTTTGTAACACTCTGTAGCACATCAGACCTGTCAACAATCGCTTCGTCTCACTCGAATTTGATGATAGAAGAGGTGTGGATACTGTGAGTTTGGACTTGCTAGAGAGGTGGGGTAGTCTGTGCGATGGATAAGGACGCGGAACTGCTGGAATAAAGGAGAAGGGGGAAGGGTTGGGGATGCCACGCGACCGCTGATTATACCATTCATCGCTCAGCAGGGCGAAAGAGGGTTCGAGTCATAAACGCCGTCGCACCCATCGCTTCTGAATGCTCACTCATCAATGGAAACAATCCCGCTTTTCGTTCCCGGTGGCCAGACATCCTCGCAGGATGTATACTTCCTCTTTCGCTTCTTCCTTTTTTTTCTCTCGTTTTTTTTCCATCGAATTTTCTTCACATTTTTATAAATTTCTCCAGGTGTCGTTAATCGCTGGGAAAGCTCCAAAATTTCATACACTGAAGTTACATTATTCCCAAATTACCAGGCAAACGCATAAGCATGGACAAAAAAAAAGAAAATCTTGTGAAATTAATTATCGATATAAATGTTGAATGTTTAAAAAAAATAACGGCTCAAGTAACCAAATACTTTTGGGGGCATAGCGAGATGTGGGCATACGAAGTATCGAAACAATACGAGCAACATTGAGGCATCATAGCTATTGCTGAGGTGACAACAATGGCAATGCCAGCCCGCGAAAAGCTCACTGATTACTACCATTGTTGGGCTGGCAGGTTGTTTCAGTTAATCGCGACATGCCCCCCACCCGGCAACACGAAACGTTCCGCTTTCTAGCCTGTTTTGTCTCTTTATCACCTCTCATGCCATTTTCGCGCTTCTATACTACCATTTTCCAAAAAACAAAAGCTTTACCGGCATACCCTGAAATCGAGAGCTCCTATCTATTGCGAATGAAATATTCCAGGCACTTCTTTCCTTATTGCTTCTCTTTGTCCATTTTCAATGCAAGGGGCACACCTATTCCTATTCAGCTGCAGGAAGCATCTGAAAATTATCCGTGACCTTGTTACTGCAATGGAAATTCAAATTCTGTCAGGATGTTCCAAAAGTTTGTATTTTTTAATTCGAAAGATTGAAATTTCCTTTTGACTAATTGACGTTTTATCGTTCATCTCCTTAATGGAGCAAAGTACGTGAATCCTATCAAGATAGCCACCATTATATGTGAAAATGTTTGGGGAATGAGAATTGATGTGATTCGTATGACGGATGCGCTTTTGATGAATGGAATTAATATCATACAAATGTTTGTCTGATTGTTGCACAAATCCATAGGCATGAACGATTTTTTAGGACTTTGGCAAAATCAGTATTGGCCATAGAGCATGAAAACTACGTCATAGCTGGCCTGTTCGTGCCCATAAAAGAGATTCATTGTTTGTAGGCGTCCAATGAATGTTCATTGTCAAGAGAGAATCGAATTTAACTTTGTCCCGACTACAGTCCAGCCAATTTTCCATATTCAGGACGCGTCACATGCAAAGAGAGAGGAAGAGGGCGGCAAAGAGAGAGGGAAGGAGTGATAGAGTGAAAGAGCGAGGGTGCAGTGTCGCACAATCGTCCATATCAAAATAGAACACGCCACAATAACTTATTCGACCGGAACAAAACGGGGGTAGTATTTTATGGAGTCCCGTTGGGTCACATACGATGAATACATCAACGCGCCACCAGAAATGTGTGACTGGAATATCATAATCCTCAATTCGAGAGTTTTCACTCTTTTTCAAATACACACACGACAAGAGGTACTACTTTTTTATACGAATAAGCCTTCAAACATTCTCGTCAATCGTCCCACACTTTTTCCGCCGTTTTATCCAAAGTTATGATTTTCCATCTCAACCTCCGACCCCTTTACTCTTTGTTGCTTGCACTACCAATAAAACTCCAATCTATCAACCAACCTTCATTTTGTTGCTTGTGTAATTTTCAATGGACTTTTCAAGCGTTTGCTGATTTGTAAATTTGCGTCGAGCCGGCTTATATAATTTTATAGAATGACCCAAAAGATGGATGAGAGCTCTGAGGCGTTCCTTTCGTTTATGTTTCAGATAGAAACTCACCCAAAGTTCCGGGATTCAGAATAATTGAATGTAATGTAGGTGAGAAAAAAAAGAAACGTAACAGAAACGACGATGAAGAAATCCTGCAGGCACTTTGAAAAGCCGAATTTTATGAACTGAGGGTAGTAGCTCTTGTTGGGTACGATTGCGCGTGCCAAGGGAATGAAAGCTATCTTTGGGCAATAGCGGACAATGGTGGACTGTCACCATTATGGGGGCCATTGTTGAGATTGGATATGAGTTGCGCGTGGCCTCGGGTATACAAGTAGCAATATCGACGGCCAGTACCAACAAGCCCCTTAGATGCGTCTTCCGCAAGCAGCCTTCAGGCGAGTGACGCGCATTTCGCCATTCTTTCCTGTCCGTTTGTTTTCATCACAAGCATTCAAAGGACCTGTTCGAACCTATTGCAAGTTCTGATTACAGAAAGCTCCAGCTCCCACCTTCCATTCTTTCCAACATGTCCACCGCCTTGAATAAACAAAGTCAAGCAATTTCTTGCTCAAGTACATGTTCTACGAAGAACCATGCCATCAATTGCTCGCGAAGCTGCTTCAAATATGAATGTGGACAAAAAGAAACAAATACTTGTAACCCAAAAATGCTATTGGATTCCATTTGGGGGAGGCTGGACAGTGAAAATGGCATCACATATCCATCCTTAAGGAAAGGAATCAATAGCATCTGCTGGAGGGTTGTATGTAGTTATTTTGAAAAATACAAAGCCATCCCAACAAGGACAGCGAGTCAGCGAGAATGGCCAAGGTTTATTTATTCAACTAATTTGAAACATCCAGTGTCCGCAATGTTGAAATTTCGGGTAGGAATGTTGTACTACACATTGATAAATCTTTGAACGTTGTATGGTGCAGAAGGGGTGCAAGAAGTTCCTTGTCCTCCGAGGAGGTGTACCACCCTGTTACGGAAATGAAGTAAATTGGCAGATAGGACGTAAGAGCATGGAGGCGTTTATCTTACTCTGGAGCATCTAATAATCACAACAGCCATAGTTCAAGCCAAGTTCTTGACGCTGATAGAAAAATTAACTTTTCAACGTGACTGTGCTGAGCCTTCTACTTTCAAGGGCTATGAAATGGAATACAATGATATCCAAGCATCATGAAAAATACGTTGGAGCACTAATTGCAACCATACTCAGAATTATTGGTAAATAATGCCTCTGGACTAGTTTCCATTAGTGATTCCAAGTATCAAAAGTAATTACCAATTAACAGCGAAGTGACAGAGGAAACTAGAGAGCGTCGCAGATCTGATACCGTCTTTGCAACCCTCCGTGTGACAAGGGTTGCCGTTTAATTCCAGAGCTTTGGCACAATAGACCTGCAGGGTAGAGCACCCGGTAACGTCCACTTATGTGTTCACTCATGTTGTGTATACACGCTATTATATATACTTTTTAGGAGCCGCAATCATTCCTTGAATAAAATAAAATAAAATTGAATAAAATTTTGTCCTTTTGGAAACGCTTTTTGAATTGGTCTCGACCTCTAGTTTCGGAATCATATAGTGAAATTTGTGCATGACGAGATATTCGATGCTGAAGAGTTATTCCGGTTTGATAGGTTGTCGCAGTTTGCAGACAGACGGAGTGCTGCACGGCATCACAATTTAGGTACTACCGACCGATGGTAGGATACCGGCGATGGGTGTGTGTTATTTTTCCTTTTTCTTACCAACTGTCGGTAAATGGCCGATCGGTCTGAAATGTTTGTAAATCAGAACAATTTTCAATTTTCGTTCGGGTTCCGCCTAGAACAATTTTTCGCACCTCTTCCCGATCCTGAAGTCCGATCTCACAAATTTCCAATATTTCATCGACTCAGACTGTCAACGTTCATCCGACGGTATTCTGTAAACACTGCGGACCTAGAAACGTTCGCTGTAAATATTTCCTCGGTCGGTATGACAGATTGTGAGTACAATTTTTTTCTCTCGGTGATAGGGGGCGACACGGATCACCATACCCGTTTGGTATTCACAGAATGCAGAGGCTGCACCAAAGTTCTGCCATGTATTCAATAGTTCAAAAAATTAGAAATATCAAAAATTAATTTTCTTTATTTATTCAGCCTGTGATTCTTGTAGAACCCAGGGGGGAAAATCGGTTATAGTCACTGATATTGCCGAACGGCTGAAACTTAGAATTAAGGAATTGAAGAATTAGCGACTTTGATAAAGTGGACAAAAATCGGGATTAAACTGATCGTACGCCTCCGTAAGATCTTGGTAAGGTATTCGCAAGAACAATAGAAAAAAAATAGAAATAAAAAATATTAGTGAATAGATTGAAAGGCGTGATGGAAAAACTGGCGTAATTATTATTTTTAAAGTTATTATCTGCCATGCAGCGATCTCGAATGAGGATATAACGTTTGATTTCTCAAAGGCATGCAACCAGAATCACGTTCTATGCTAATAAAAAGGTGTATTTCTGGCGATTTTAACGAAAAAGTAACCAACGACAATGTGGCGTCGTCAAAGGAAAATAAAATGAAGGTATTGAAAAAATGTCATTTGATTCGAAACGTAAATGTTTTTGTCCCTCAGAGGTAGAAAAAAAAGTGTATTTATAAAATGGAGAACGATCGCGGCCGAGTCTACGCAGATTATGTATGCGGGTCGTTGGATACAAAGGACAAAGGTTCTCCGTGGCGGTTGAAAATACGTCTCTAATTAAGAAACAACGCTCGGAAAATAACGCTTGGCACTTTAGTAAAACGAACTCAACCGAGCTAAACCGTCGTACAATATCAGTTGAATGTTTAATAACTACCGCAACTTTTAGTCACTTTAAAACGGCGCGGCAGTTTCAATAAGTTAACCGCAGCGTGAAAATTAATCAGTGAAAAAACCCCACCTACCCACAACCTACGCTAAAGCTGAGCGTTTTTTTTCTTTTTTCTTGCACCCTCTCTTTCCCTGCTCCTTTCGTCTCGTTTGAAGGATGAAAACATTTAAATTAGTATACCCCATAGTAGTTGTTTTTTTCGAAATTCAATTTCTACAGCAGACTGATATTGTGTATACCTGTATTAGCCTCTCGCGTGTGTACAGACGTAATATGGCTTCATTTAATTGGCTCGTTACATTAATTGAAATTCTTTATTCGCACTCTCATTTGATTGATGTGTATATACGAGATCCAATGGACTTCGTTAAATGTTGCAAATTTCACCTCACCCTCAACGTTACCTCGATTCCGAAAAATTTATCGACTAAATTTAATTGCAACGTTCGTTCCTTCCAAATATTCACCTTAATTGCGGTTTTCATCCGAAATTGATTTTCTCAAATTTTATCGTAACCCCTTTTTACGCAATTTACACCATCACTCTGTTTTTGCTCTCCATGCGTTCCAATCATCCTCGTTGCGTTCTCGTTACAAGCTTCGTTAATAAAAATACTGGCACTACATATTTTGATTATTCCAATATCAACATTCATGTTTCAATTAGTATGATTATTAAGCTGATCAACTGGAATCAGTAATAAAATACATGTCTAATTAGAGATTTTATCTAATCCAATTAATTTCAAGTTATTTTCGGTATATTTGATGCTGGCAAAATGTGACTGATTGAATTCCGACCACTTGGGACGGTGAGTCATTTGAAAAACTAATTAATACCAATGCTTGAGTAGATAACAATTCTTAACTGGTTCTGGTTTATCGCGTTTGCATGTCGAAGAGACTCCAAAGACAGGAAAATGGAAAGGGAGAGGGAGAAAGTGAGAAAGGAGGAACGGAAATGCCTTGGTGAAATTGATTTATGCCCAAGACAGGACCAGCGTACCTATTGTGCCGATGAAGCACTCCTACTCCTGTGAACAAATTGACCACCAGTCAGCGTTACCATTGTTGATTTATCGAACAATAGAGCTTTGCCAAAAATACAAGGAACCCGACGGTCAACGAGCATCGACCAGATGTAAAAGTCCCAACTTTTTTCTATTTCGAAACTCCGATGCAACTTTTTCTTTACTTTTGTTCTCAGTCCAGCAAGAGCCAGCAGCACCTTCTATTTTCATCTGCTAGCAAATCGAGCCAATGAAATGCTCCCTCTTGTGTCTCTTTATAAAGTTCTTGGATTCCAAATGATTCGTAGTTGGATGGTCGGGAGTCTAAATCCTGATTCATCGATTGACAATATTGGCTCAACAATAGAATTGTTAATTAAGACTCTTTGTTGACTGGATTTTGGAACCAGACAATGTTGCAGTTAACTTCCTCGTTAGGAGCTGTCCTCGTGAACTTGGAACGATCTCTGCGACTGTTAGTTCGAAAGTAGCCGACCAACCTATCGCAATCTTGACAGGCGATCCGCACTTTTATTTTATTTTTATTTTTCTTCAAGAATCGGCATAGCGACTCTGAGGAATCAGCCGTGGCATTCAAAACAAGATTATGTGGTGTCATTCATTGGGTATCGAATCACTTTTCCACCTGACAGATGTGACAGCCCCGCGAGCCAAGATATATCCACTTTCTATCACTCTGATTACAAACCAGGTAGGCTCACACATAGGAGCGGCTGATTTTACTATTCAAACGTCCATCTTGCCTGCAGTTAACTGCCCGTCAAGGATTAGACCATTTCAAAAGTCCATATTAGTGCAGGTGGTCCTTTTATGATGAATGAAGAACACTGGACAACATTAACCTTTGGTGTTGCCACTCATTGTTGTAATATCCAAGTTATTTCGTCTTATTGATCAAGTGCATAGCTAAGCAAGTTAAAATTCTTATGGCAGTATTCCCGCGGTCAATTATCAATGTTGAACAGTGGCCAATCCCAAAAACGCTTTTGACAACCATCAGATTTGAGCCAGTATGCCCTGCAGGTACCCATTAGTTCCGGGTGATTTCAACGTCGTATACGACCTTCATTACCAAGCCCTCGAATAAGGAGTCTCCAAAGTCCAAATTCCAAAGTCTCACTATCCGAAGAAATACTCAAGAAATCGATGTGCATTGACCGTAACCAATAAACGTCCAGTGTATTTGGATTAGAGAATTCCACAGCTGACGGCTAACTTGGTCCACTGGAAACTTTATGGAACCTCTGGAAACAGCCGGAGGAGAGCATTTTTCACGGACCCTTTCTAGGTAAACATGAATTCAGTTATAGCTTTTTTTGCTCTTCTCGTTTTCATTGAACTATGAATTAACATTGATTGTTCTGGGAAATGTTTGGAAGAACTTTAAAGTTTAGGTTTGTCTTTGAAATGGTGGACGAGTCAGTTGGAATGGCAGCCGAGCAGGCAAGGTTGAGGGAGTTAGATCTGGAATTCGGTTAACTAACTTGTTTTTTAAATGAATGACAGAAAGTTTTAATTAAGCTGGACTCCATCCAGAAGTTCGGGGCCCAATTGAATCTCCTGCGTGCGAATAGCGCTGAATAATGCCCAAAATGTCTCGTCATTCTGGCTCCACCATAATAGGGCTTTTTTTAAGTTACCACGGTGAAATTCAAAGCGTATAGTATGGAGACATGCAGAGGAATGTTGGTGTGATAGGTAGAGAGGAGGAGAGAAGGGAAACAGGAGCTTGGCGTCGAGCTGGCTCGCTTTGGCTGCTTGCTATCTTTTATTTCACTTACGTCTTTCCTCTCTACTTCTCCAGCAAAAGGCCCCTGCTTCTTTCGCTTGTCCTTGTTGCTTTCTTCTTACTTTATCCTTGTTGTGCTTCTGCCTTTTCATCCCAGTCTTCTTTTCCAACTGGAGAAGAGAGAAAGAGATTTGTGCTCCTCCGTCGCTTTTTTCTCCCCCAAGCTTCTTTATGAAACGACAAAAGAACATCGCGGCAGAGTCAAGATGGCGGATCCGAAGGCAGCAACTGTGCCCTCCCTTTCCTTATTGTTACCACGAGCAGAGAGACAAAATGAACCCGATTGTTGGTACGGGAGGCATCATAATAAATGCCCATTCATTGGTAGACACCAAATGAGCTCCCGCGTCTTGTCCCATTGTCTTCGATACTTTTAATTTTCTTGTTTCGTATCTCTCAGCCTTTCTCTCTACCTCGTTCCGATTCTATTCCACAACACACACTTCTCTATAGATATCTCTCTTCCTACCCACAATCCCTCCCGCTCATTCCCTCTTCCGTACCCGCCAAGACCTCGCGGCATCTCAGCCTCCTTCAAAACTTTTGTCGGCGCTTCCAATGAGCGTGTACCTTTTACCACTCGTCGGATAGTGAAAATATTATTGCATAATCTTCGCGTCATGCATAAATGCATTGATGGCCTCCTTTGTCAGCTTTCACCTCTTGCCACCGGCTGAACAAACAACGATATCCACACTATAAAGTCACTGGGGCTGATTAGACGATCAAGAGCGAACAACCACCCATACATCCAACTAACAAACCACGTAGATCTAATTTTCACCCCGACCTTTCGGGGCTCCGATCCTTGAGCTTATCAATTCTCTTTACTCGTCACTCCTTTGTTCCTCAGCCTATAACTAAGCTCTCAGACATTACACTAGGTCCGAGGGTCCATTAGCCAAACTCCAGACAGTGGAATTCAATCATTTTCCCAATCTCATCTAAACTAATTTTCAAACAAACTCGATGATCATGACCCATCCAGATCAACATCCCATGTCATTGGTGGATGATTTTAGAGTCTGATCCACTTTGCAGGTTTAGTCCCAAGGTCTCTCTTTATAACTGACTTGCTTCAGTATCTTAGGAAAGTGGATCATCCCTTTTCATCATTTTCGAGTATACAGAAAGTCTTACTTTTCAAGAGTCGAGTAGAAAAGCAGCTTAACTTTGAAAAACAGATTTTATTCCAAATGATTCTCGAGACCGATGCCGTTAATCAATTTATTTTCAGTGCAAGCTGAATTTGTACAACGTGGGCATCGGGAAACAAGAAGGGTCTGCAGTTCCGACGGCGGGACGATGTCGCCGCTCAAAATGAAAAATGTTCCTGAATTTCCATTCAGAGGGGACACTGACCAATTGAGGATGAAAATTCTGCGACATAAATAATCTCGTTGGATAATAATTTGGAGTGGAAAATGAAAATGCAATAAACATTTCACATTTAGAATTGCGTGACGTACTTCCGGCTGTGGACCTTGCCAGAAGAAAGGATCGCTGACGTAATGCTCTGGAGCCGCTTTTTTCAACAATCCTTGTGATTTTTTTTAGTTCATTAAAAGTTCAATAAATAATTATTCACAGAATTGCGATCGATGCCATACCGGAAGTGTATTTCTATCTACTTTGTATGCAAGTTTCTGTGGACAGTTTCATTCCACACAATTTACCGCAGAACAAAGTCCCCGGAATATTCTTCTTGCGGGTCAAGAAATTTTGATCTCGAACGTGGATGTGAATCGGTTCACACCATGAATCCCAAAACTTTGATCGTAGTGTTAGTTAAATGACAGTACGAAAAAAAGGAAGGGAACGGTGTTGCGGGGTGTCTATGGGGCGGCGGATTCGATGCCATGAAATCGAACCTGAAGTGATCGATTTTCATGTAACCTTTCCCCTCTCCCTGCACTATCGCTCGCTGCATTTCCCAACCAACGTGAGAGGGACGTTTCTCGACGTGGGGACTCTAACAAATTGTCATTGTTCCCGTACCTTATAAATTGTTTTTTTTTGTTACCTTCTTCGGATCTGAAAATTCATTCATTAATCCCCCTGTACCCGTAAAAATATGAAGTCCCCGTCCTGATGGATTTTTCGTTGTCACAAGTAAAGGGATCCATTAACCGCACCTAAAGTTGCCGTAACGTAATAAATTTGACGAATCGTTCACGAATGCCGTTTCGACATTTTGTCGAACGCTCAGGGGTGGAAAATATCTTCTGGTTTGTGCGCTCGATGTCATTGTTGAATATTTTGGTACTTTATGGTCCCAGCTCATTACTTATGGACCAAAGAAATTTGGGATTTTATTTCGAGTTCAGTTGTCAACAAAAAACAAAAAAAAATAAAAATAGACACAAAAAAAATAAAAGCTAACGTTTTGGAAATTTCCAGGCACAATCCTCGAGCTTCTTCCCTCGTCGTATCGATTGCTGCTCTGGGACGTGGCAAAATATAGACTGGAGGGTCCTGGTAGATCGATCACGAGAGTGCAAAGGTCATAACAAAAGTCAGAATACGTCAGTTCGGGTTTTATTCAACTGAAATCACAATTAGGTAGCCCATTATGGCACATTCAACAGAAGTTACCATTATGCTACGCAGTTGGACTTTTTCACATGGGTAAACTTCCTGCCTCGTGGAAGGCCGCTAGAAATTCCTGTAAATGGTACAAATTCTATACAAAATACTTCAGCACGTACTACAAGATTCCTGCCAACACTATACACTCAGGAAAATGTTGGAAAGCCTAGCAAAAGTGCCAGTGCCCTTCAGACTCTTTTCTAACATCTTCATACCCCGAAATTCATATCCCAAAGTGAACATATTCTGATTCCGGTGTGCTGGTCTGTTCGGGCCCAGAAAAATCGTCTTTTTTTCACAAGATTCCAAACGATCGCAACTAAAATTCGAAACATTTGGTACAGGACTTTACTGATACTCCACGAGACAAAGATCGAGAATTCATTGCACCACATTCGGACGAATCATGGGGAGATAATATTTCACTTTTCAGACCGTTTAATTGATCGTCGATCCCTTCAAGTGGTACACATTCGGATGCTGAAGAGATTCACAAGATGGAAGTACAAGCAAAGCGGACAGTCACTTCTTTACCTAATGACGTTCAAAGAGTTACTTTTCCATCACATGGGTGTCGTGCATTCAAGTGCATGCCCATGACTAAGAGGGTAAAGCCATAAATAGCGAAAACAGCTGCACGCCGCTAATAGCCCAACACAAAGTCAACAAAAAGAAACGAGGAATCAAAAGAAGAAGAAGAAGAAACAAGTTGGAAGTGAGAGACACATCGATGGCCGATTCTGACGCGTTGGGCAACTCCAATGAATGGAAATATAATAAAATGATTAATAAAAAGATTGGAGACCCGGAGAAAAAACGTGTGTAGTCATGTTGTTATATTGGCAGGTGACCCTTCCCTCATCCCTGTGACAAGCTTCTCCTCGTAAGTTCTACCGCGCGCTCTTTCAAATATTTTCGTCCCAATCCTCTTGATGCCCGATTCGACCAACTTGTATATACCGTGATCAATTCTATTTACCTGAAGAGAGCCAATGCACTTGCTACGTCGGAACGATTTATTATTTCGCCGAGTTTCATTGTCGCTCACTGCCGCGCGAGAGATTCACCAACACGCCCCAAGCGCTTCTCGGCTTTAATACCCTCCTCTCTCTTCCTCAACCCCCCCTCGACCTTGCATTCATGCCTCATTTTACAACCAAACCTATCCATTCTGATTAAGTGCGCTAATAAGAAAAAATCATCCTAGTCTTGGCTTTCGGCTCTACAATATTTTTTCAGCCCATGACAAGCACCAGCTAATCTCATCACTGAACCATTCACATCGGAGAGAAGAGAATTAATAGTCCAAGAATTTTTGTCATTCCATTTTCAGATTTTAATCTCAAGTCAAAAACTCAAGCTCCATTCCCTGCTCCTGGCAAATTTTCGCAATTCGAATATTTCATCAGAAATTTTCAACTTTTCAAAAATCACAAAAAAAACTTGGAAAATTTTCCTTTCATTTTTTTTTTGTGTAACATCGAATGTCCATTTCCAAAGGCGGAATTCTTGAGATTTAAAAATGTATTTATTGCAATTTTATTGCAAATATTTGACATTAGATTTTTTATATTTTTTATGCCTTAAGATCGTGTAGTAGAAATTGAAACCCTGCTGAACGTCATTGCGAGACATTTTTTCTACTTTTATTGATAAAAGCTTTGGTTGCCATCTTTTCAGCATTTTTTCCAGTGATTCAAAAATATGCCTCGTTGCTTGCTGTTTATTTTACTGTCTTAACTAAAGTCAAAGCTTGAATGCTCCAGACCGCATTATTTAAAAGCGACGATAAAAAATGTGACAAAAATAGCAAAAGATTGGCAAGAATTGTTGAAAAATTTAGTGGGGCTCCCAAAAAGACGATTTTGTCAACGTATCATGGTTGTATGGACGAACTTTTTCGCTATTTTAATTGAGAGGACTGTTCATTGAAGCATTGAAATCAATATCGTGCCAGACATCTAAATTGGGGTTCGAACGCTTGTTCCTGACGTCTCTCTTAACTAAGCAATTATAAAGTAGTTATCGAGGGACCCAGACATTCAATATCGTCAGGAATCTTATAGATTTCGAATTGAGACAAACAATCGATTGCGATCTTCGTGCCATTCGAGATTGTCACAATTTTCCGTGCCTCTTTGTATGAAGAGTAATTCATACTTTTTGTTTTTACTCCGGAGACTGTGAGCCATTTTTTCAAACACCTCCATGTTTCAAGAAAAATTATTTAACTTTTTTTGGCTTTTGGTATTTTAATAAAAATATTTAATATTGAAAATTTTTACTATTAACACACTCTCTTATGAAAAACTACTGGAAATCGTGATTTTTATTAATAAATATAAAAAAATTCGTGTGGTGCAAATTTGAAGAAATTCTATGGATAGAAAATTTTGCTTACAACGTTTTTAATATTGACCAAGCCATTATCACGTCAGTATTGTTTGTAGAAACGCTTAATTATGATATAACTGAAACTTGTGACAATAGGTGCAGGGAGAAGGCTCCGAGTGATATTCCAAGGTCATATTCCCCAGAGTGGAAGAGTGAGGCAGTTTTTGTGGAGATAGGGTGCAAATTCCTTGTGCTAGTTATTCTGAATCGTCCTGTAAGGTACAGACACAGGAAGTGTGCAGCGTGCGAGCCTCAAGGGGTTATCTCTGAACTCTGACGAAACGCATGCAGTGAAACAGGCAACCAGGATAGACATCCCTTCTTATATCGTCGATAAAGCCCCCTCAAGAGAATCCTAAGGAGGGAGACTCGATGTAAGGGAGTGCATGAGGGGGAGGAGCATTGTTGGGCATACGTATTCGTTCTACGCGGGTGTTACGAGGCACTCGCCTCTAATGTAAATCACAACATAGTGTGCATAACGTCCGCTAGTAAATACAACAGAATCCCGAGTGACTTGAGCCGAGTTACATAAAGCACTGCAGCCAACATTGCAGTGGGGCAAAATGGCACGAAACAAGGGTAAAATGAGATACTTTGTACAAAAGCATAAAATTGCGACAAAAAAGTGATACACATGGATTTTATTCTGTTCTGGAAATTTGTGATGAACCATTATTTAAAAAGCTGAAATTAGGAATTTTCTTATTTGAAATTCAACACAAAGAGCATGGCCTGGAAATGCCAATTTTGACAGCGTGCCTCTTACGTATTTGCAGGTTCCTTTTCCTCTAAGTACAGAACCTCATGGACTTTTCAGCTCCAGAGACAAGTGAATACTAAAAAGTATGTTTACTGCGGCATAAAAGAGCACTCGTTTCTGGCTCACCATTTGTGCGTACGAATTGCTTGAAATTTCATGTGTCACAAGCGCGACTGTCCTGAGAATCTTCCTCAACCTGAAAGATCCCCGGAAACACCAAGGGACTTGAAGTTCTGTTATCGAAAAAATGCCATCTACTACGTTTGCATCATTCCTCTGGATATTTCATGAACAAGGCATTCCGGTACACGTATTCTGAATAACTTTGCTTGGTAATATATACCAAAGCTGTTTATTCATGTTTTCTTACCCAATCGATACAGCAGCTGCGATGCAATAGTCTTTTTGTAATCATGAGTTCGAAAGTTCGAAAATTGAATTTATTAGAAAAATTGGAACGAGTCCATTAATTATTGAAATAATAAAAATAAAATAAATATTTCATTGCGTTTTTTCGAAAACTGATTTTTTTTTCTAGCAGAGCACAAAATTTTCTATCAGTATTTGTCAGCAATACTTCTTTTCCATTTGGAAACTGAATTCACTACAAAAATTGGAACGAGTCTATGAATTATCGAAATAATGAAGAAAAAAATATATTTTTCGTTGAATTCAGAATTGCTTATTCATTCGTATCACGTGTACGAGGATTTGACGAAACTATTTTTAAAACATGAATGGTATTAATCGTGTTTTTTTTTCAAACTCGAATGAAAAGTCGAGTGTTTTTCATACACACTCATTGATAATTGACTCTGGTGGGCATGCCATAAGGTACTGACAAGAATGAAGAACGAAACAGCTAATAAAACATTCCGGATCCCAAGTAGTCGCAACAGTCTGATAAAAATTATTTTTTATTCTCCGCTAAATGTTTTAAACCGTTCGAACGAAGAAGGAAAAAAAATGGACTATTTATGGAACTGGAATGTCGACGTAAACAAGAGAGTCGATAGGGTTCGTCACGTGGAAACGTATTTTTCGAGAGGTTTTTATCTCCCAAATATAAATTCGAAGACATGCATCCATCGAGGTGATTCTTATTGAGAATTTGAAGCATTTCGCTCGGTCGATTATAGTGAAAACCTGTCGTTGCTGTATATCTAGAACGTCGGTATATTGAAGATTCTTTTGGGTGGTTGTGTGAGGTGGGCGAAAGGGAAGTAGAAATTTGGGCCATGTAAGACGCATGCACACGTTATTTGCGAATATATAGAGTTCCTCACTTGGTTCGGTGCTTTTGATTGTCGAGAGATTCACATCGCTTCCATATTGCCCTTGCAGATTCGTGACATACTGGAGTTTTACGTACACACCGCATTCAACAGACTGTGTATGGTTTGGCTCGGCCGTTTTCCTACCGCCGCCGCGTTTCTGTGTCGCTTCTCTATTTTCGTCTCTGTGCAACGACATGCATGTGCGTAAAAAACCTTCTTTTTCTACCTTTACTGCACTGAGCATTGAAAGCGACAAAATGGGGACACATTCGGCTTTTCATGTGCGATGACTTTATACAACGCTCACAAGAACGGCAAACCTTTTTTTTCTTCATTTTTATATTACAAATTCGAGACTCAGTGAGTCTCATTCGCTTTCACGAACCTGCTCTTCGTCCACGACGTGCATTAACCCATAATGGTCACATGGGGTTAATTTTACCCCAGCCGCTTTCGACCGACGGACGTAATAGAAATTTTCATAAAATGAGACTTACGACACGCTCTATCGGTAGTTTGAACCTTCTGGTAGGGAGCCTCATCGTTATTATTTGAAAGGGCCCCAGACTTATGAAACGATTTTTTTTTTTTTTTTAGTTAAAAATTTTCATTTCTGCAGAATTTTTTTTCTCGACATTTTTTTCATATTAAAAATTGCACAAATTAAATACAATCTTGATGGTCGTTACTCAAGGGTTGAAAATACATTGTAGTATTTTTATTTGATTTTTCAAAACGATTTTTCAATTGTTTATCGCCCTCCAAAGTGAGTGGGGTTGAGGAAACCCCCAATGGCTATTACGTCACAATCTGGTCGATTAATGTATCGATCCTACTCGCATTTGGCGCCCAATCGATAGCGCGGAGATTCCCAAACGATTGTGTACGTGTTTTTCACGAGTTTTTTTTTCATACACCTCTAACTAGTTGTTGTTTTTCATAGCTCAGTGGAGGCAGAATGAAGAATTAAAAAATAGTGTCTTGTGCGTTTTATCGAGTTTAATATACGACGCAGGTCCTAGCGAGCGCATACAGCTCCATGGATATATAAGGAAATGGCGTTTGTTGTATGGGTTAACACGCTGTAGGACACAAGTGGTTATACATATATAGGGTACTCATAATGGATCTCCCGGTGTAATTTATCACCGCTCATAACAAGAAGCCGCAAGTTTGTACATATTTCAGCTCTCTCACCCTACACACCAGCTCTTGACTTGGCAGGTTCTGAAGCTCCGAGGTCCGCGACTCGCGCACCCCTCGCTCTCTCCTTCGTTAGTCTCTACTTGCGCGCGCGTTTCGTTAGAGTTTAGAGGCTTTGCTGCGCGGGGGAGCAACCAGCACATCACCCCTTAGTTTCTCTTTGCCACGAAACCCTCCTCTCTCTCGCTCTCTCTTTTTATTCGGTCGCTGTTACGGTGGTGAGAGAGCACGCGGAGCAGTAGCCGTCAAGCGGACTTCTGAACTCGTCGCGAGCTAAGGGGAGTATTATTTATATCTGCCATTATATCACCCAACCGAAGAAGAATATTGTTCGAGACATCGCGCATACATTATGGCTCGCTTTTATTACCACGACCACTTATTTGTTAACATAATATACACATTATGTTGAGCCCTGGCACGGGAGGGGGGGTCCCTTCCATCTCTGCTCCAAAGAGAGAGAGAGAGAGGGAGGGGGGACAATGAGAGTCACTTCTTCGTCACGGGGGAACAAGCGTAGACGAAACGAGATGCGAACATAGACCGGAGGGCACGCGACCCAAAGACTTTGCCAACTCTTGATTTTTCTACACACACAGGGTGTCCCGAGGTTTATCAACCTCATTGAAAACTTTGTCGTTTCTTTTATGGATTTTCAGGATGGAGGTCGACAATTATTTTTCAAGATCTCAGACACCGCGATGTGAAAAAAATAAAAGTGAAGATGAGCTGACGTTTTTTTGGAGTAAAACTTTTTTAGTTTTTACGTAAACAACGATCGATCCAATTTTGTCATTTCATATTTAAAAAGATGAAAAATATCATTTTTCATACACACTGGGTCCTTGTCTATGCCCAGACTTGCAAATCTCTCTGCGAAACACCAAAAGCAGAAATACAATGAACAAATCGAATAATTAAATAATTGAGTTTTTCTTAAATCTGCAGTTTGGATTTCGTTTTTTTTTTTTTACCGACTAGCGATTTTTTTTTTCTACAACGTTCGCGTCGAGTCAAAAGAATAAGAGTAGATAAGAGAGAATAAGTTAATTTTCCCACAGCATTTACATGCAATTTTTTTTTTTTTAATGTGATTAAGTTTCGAAGGATTTTCTTTCACACATCCAACTTTTAATAGCGCACGAACCAAAGTATTTTCCTGTTTTTCTGCAGAGTTCCAGGATATCTTGGAAAAAAAAGAAACTCTCAAAAACTATCCTCACGATTTCTAGAACTCAAAATCTGTTGGCGAGGTGTACACGACGTTTGGGATGAAAAGATTTCGATCGACTTGGGAGCTCAATAAATGACGGAGTGGAAAAACCGTCAAGGACTTTTTTCTAGACAAAATCATGCTCTACAAAAAAGTAGTTATACATTTTTTCTGTATCTCTGAGCGTTTCGAAGGAATAACGCAAATAATTCAGAATCATCAATCACTCATTAGCAGAAGATTTGATCAAGTCCGAGAATCGCGGAGTTGTTGGCAGCATGGAATGGCGGACCCTGAGGACAATTTATGGTAATGGCCATTACGGTAGGACACCCTGTATAAATGTTGATACGCTTTTCCATGGGCATGGGCATGGGGTGGCTTTTAGACACGGTGGACGATTCTCTCTCGATTCATCGTTGGTATCTTTTGCTTTTTCCTCTAACCCCGACCTTATGCCGAAACTCTTGAATGTACATGGGTCCTCCGCTCTTGATTCATTCGACGTCCAACGAAATACTCATTGTCATGGCTCCTCTCCCGAATTTCTATGGATGGACGATCGGATTTTTCGTCCTTTTTCCTCCTGCACGATCGACGTCCCTCAGCGCTATTCTTTCGTTTTTTTTTCTTTTTTTGCTTATTCCATCCCGTGACGTAGACGCAAATCTCGCATGCGCGCTCCCTCAAGCACCCGTTTGGTTTCACAATGTCAGCTTGGATCAATTAATCAGACGGTAATTGTTCGAGCAAATGGACATGTTCCGTATGCGCAATTCCAATCCGCTCTCCGAGTTGCTTCTCGTCACGATATATATTTGGGCACTCGGCGTACTAATTGTAAGTTCTTTTAGATCCGAATTCCCTATTCTGAGCTATTCAATATTCTCCGCCTCGGGGTTTAGGATTGAAGAAGTGACCAAATTACTCAATAGGAAATCGATACGTTTTCACAACTTTGTTCCATTTTGTTGCGAAAACAAACAACACCCTCTCGAGACAACAATTTCCAAATCAAAAATTTCAATCCCTACGAATTGCGTTACTTGATTTTTATTCAAAAAATAATAAACAATAGTGAATTATTATTTAACTGACAATAATAATTATAAAAATAGGGAATAAATTAACTAAATAATAAATAAAATGGAAATCAATAAATTAATGAATAAAACTTTGAAATTGAATTTAAAAAAAAATGGAAATTCGGTACAACTCGTGCTCACTAAAGTCTCAGGCTGAAGAGCTGAGAAAATGATCGAAAATTATTGGAATTTCGTCGATCTCGAAATTTCTAACCGCAAGTGATGGATGCATGAAAAATACCGATGATTTTTATTGGAAATTCGAGAGCACTGTTTTTTTTCGAGAGTTTTTTATTTATTGAGTCGATTTGTCGATTATTTTAGAAAGAAAAAAAAAGCGCCAGTTTCGTGAAGATCGGAGGAGCAAAAAAGAGCTGGAAAGCCCCAAAAGTTTTGCCCATGCAGCTCAGTTCCATCGGAATGTAATGCCAACGAAATTTCCAAAGCTGCGCGTCATTCCTCACAAAATTTCGGCACCTGTCCGAATCAGCATTAAACGAGCTCTCTGGCTTGACATCGCATCGCATTAAAATTGTTGTTTGCAAAGAATACGATTGGAAAATCCATATTCGAAAAGAATTGCTCTTGAAATTCTAAAGATTCATCAGAGAGCGCGACGTGGAACGTTTTCTGTCGAATGGGATTTCTTCGAGGAGTCTGCTGCGGTAATAACGTTCTCTGGAATGAAGACCATTGATTGCTGTCAAGAGGCTCGATGTCAGTATTCATCTGGAACGACATGTCAAAGGTGATAAGAGGTTTTTTTTCCTTATCCAGTGTTTGCGATCCCGAGGAAAAACTCGAGAAGGAAATATATCGACTGGGCCGTTAAATAAAACATGAAAAATTGGCAGGAGCTTCGCGGCGAAATTAGGTGGAGGGAGTGTCGGCACGCGACGAGAGAGAGAGAAAAAAAAAGCGAATTTCATTGAAACATTAGGGAGGGGAAGGGCCATATTGCTGTGATTTGGTCTAGAGAGCTTCTCTTTTTCGCATGCCCCACTGTGGGGCAAACTTCGGTCATGGGATCGTCATGCTATATAAATACGGATGTTATACCTAAATGTAATGCATAGAGGCTGAGTCAAAAGTTCCATGTCGGAACAGAATACAGAGACACGCTCAGTAAATTATTCATATTCAATGGCCTGAAAATTTATTTCATAACGAAAACGAAACTTTAATCCGAAAACATTGGTTGCCATTATACATACCAAAGGATCGGTGCCAGAAAATTGCTGGGGTCAAAAAGACCCAGTGTGTACTCGAAGGGCAATTAATTCAAAATTTAGTACATAATTGTGTTTGTATAAATAGAAAATTGAATATTCAAAAACTCGAAGCCATTAAACGCGAAAGAATCGGTGCCAGAAAATAGTTGGGGTCAAAAAGACCCAGTATGTACTCGAAGGGTCAATTAATTCAAAATTTAGTACATAATTGGGTTGTATAAATAGAAAATTGGATATTTAAAACCTCGAAGCCATTAAACGCGAAAGAATCGGTGCCAACAAATTTTTGGGGTCAAAATGACCCAGTGTGTACTCGAAGCGTCAATTAATTCAAAATCTAGTACATAATTGTGTTTGTATAAATATAAAATTGAATATTCAAAAACCGAAGCCATTAAACGCGAAAGAATCGGTGCCAAGAAATTGTTGGGGTCAAAAAGACCCAGTGTGTACTCGAACGATTAAATAATTGGCGTCCTTGCGACCTCCGCTCGCCAGGTTTTCTTATCTGGACCACGGACTCGGTAATAATGATTTTATGAATAAAGGCCAATGAGCCATTTATCGGAGATGCGGAAATGATGCAGGATTTCCTGTTCTCGATAACCGCATCTCCACAGAGCCAGTAAATCATAAGTGAGCCTATTTGGCCACCCTGTGTATTTGCTCATATATACCGAGAGATCGACAAGACCGTTTGCCGTCACCCCAACACTTAACCCCGTCCTTAATCTCACTCTTAACTTGATCCTCAACCGCAATCTCGAGCCATGTGCTCTGCTCCGAGTTCTCGCCCCACAGCAACCATAAGCGACCCACGATTCTCTTGCTCGTCTCGTTCGAGACTCTATATACACGGATTCGTCGGATCCCATCGCACCAGCAACCCTGATGCTCCCTGCCTCCTCTCTCTCTCCCTCCCTCGTTCCTTCTCTCCCATCATTTCAATCCACCAATTTTTTTCATTCAGTCTATCTGCGCCTTATGATTTTCACATTGATCAACTATCCACAGACACGGACATTCGTCCCAAATCCATGTTTGCCGGATTAACGTGCATTTTATATTGTTGTGAAACGTGAATGATCCTAATTCCATTATAAGATCGTTATCAGCTCGCTCTTTCATAGTCTAACAAGATGTGGTCGCATTACCAAGCCGGCGATTTAATCGCTCAATAAAAAACTGCGCGTTTAATCCAATACGGATTATTAATAATGATAATAATTGGACTGGTTTATTGGGTCATATCAGCAGCGTGATTCCCGAGGTCCATTGTGCTTCATGTGAGCCAACATCGCTCGAAAAATAATGGCATTACGTTCAGGTCATTATATAACGACGACCCCCTACATTTCCCGATTTAATCCCAGCTGCGAATCGTCGGATGCGATTCCAAGCCCACGGACCGTTCGGAAGTCGCATTAATCGGTTTTGTCGCTTTTTTACAAATTTCAATGTGAATTTCAATATTTGAAGATTTTTTTCTAAGGCTCGAAAGTTTTTAAATAAAGTTTTTCAAATAATCGAGTCAAAAGATATTCAAATTTATTGAAAGTGAATTTCATGGCCGAGCGTTCATTTTGCAAATAATTTTCACAACGTTTCATTTTTTTTCTTCATCGGAGTCCCTGGAAAAAATTTATTTAAAAAAACAAATAAATTTAATAAATCTCGTTTCGAACTTTTCGCTGAATTCGCAATTTTAAAACTTTCGGAAAAATCTGAAATAATCATGAACCTTCTTTGAACCCTGAACTAAATAATAATAATAATTAATCATTATACAAATTATAATAATTATTAATTAAATAATTAAATTATATTAATAATCAATAATTAAATAATTAAATAATAATAATTATTAATTATTATAATTATTATAAAAATCATTACCAATAATTAACATTTTAATATATTTTAATTTTAATAATAAGAATTAATCATTATAATAATAACGATTTGGCCCCGACACGAATGACCTAAAGCATTCGAGGCTCGATTCGAGGCCTGAATAAAATTATTAACAGTGTTGTTTAAAAATACTCTTCCCATAGAGTCGATTAATTCGCTGCTCACGAAATCGTCAGGGAACTTCGATAATTCAATCGAATTGAATATGTTTGGATTATTGTCTATAGACCATCTGCCCCAGTAAAATTAACAAAGAGGATATATTCCATAACCCGTACACGATGTGCAACGAGCGCTGAGATTTTGGTTCGATGGTGGACCTGCAGGAGCTAAGCCGCTTTCAAATCTTTTGCTCGAAATCCGCTCAAGAGGGTGGAACTTTATTATCGTGTCGATCTTACCAATTCAACGAATCCTGTAACGACCATTATGTGCTAATACTCTTAAATTGTAATCTTGTTACCGGTTAGACAGCAGAGTATCCTCCTTACATAACAATATATACAGGTTTGAGCCTTTTCATTATATTATTCATTTTTAGTTGATTTTTCGTACAGCAGCGTTCAGAAATAACCTCCGTAGACACACATGGGTCTGGCGTGTGCAGAATACTCAGCGAATGCCTTAAATTTCTCTTTTTTCGTATCGATTGTCATTGAATAACAAAAATTGAAAAAATTTGCAAATTTCTTCGTCAAGATGCTGAATAATGGATGCACGTAAAATGAATATTTTTGTAATTCGTGCACTGGAGTTTTAAAACTATTGTCGTACGGTATCGAAGTCTACGGCCGATAAAACGGTTTAGATATTTATTAATACGTTATTTACGATCGATCGGGTATTGAGAGTAAAGCCATAAAGTGCGTGTCACGGATTTAAGATTCGTACAGCGTGACACGGATTTCGTACGAACGTAAGATCCGAAATGGCAACTGAGAATGACGATAAATTGTGCATAACGCTTGGAAAAAATGGAGACGAGCGGTTAAGTGGGGCACGATGGGACAACGATAAGTTATAAATCAAGGTCGTAAATATGTCTGTAGTCTTGTAGAAAACAGGGTGAAAATGGGCCTGACTCGTAGCTCACCCCGTTCTGCTCCGGGCGCGACACGTTTACCCTTTTGTTCCCTTGAATTTATAACTTCCCGCGGAATTTTCACCATGTGCGTTTCGCTCTCCTTTTCTCCTCTCTCTCTCGCTCGCTCTCTCTTGCCCCTTGATTAGGGCGACATTGAGATCTTCATCCAAACTTATTTTTTACGTCTCGATATTTATGCCGGTCCGTTACATTTTTGTCGTGCATGCCATATCCGTTTTGACAAGATCACAAGCATCGGTAATAAATTTCAAAAAACAATATTCATCAGACGCTGCTTACGAAAAGTAAAAACTTTCAAATTTCTCACGAAAACAAGCTCGTTATTTCAATAATTTTGAAACAGTTTGTCAAAAAAACGTTTTCATACTTTTTTGTACAAATTCGCGAGAATTTTTTATGCTGGACATTTTATATGCGGTAAGGGCGTTAATAATTACAGTAAATGTGCGAGATTCTTTGGACAGCTGGACGAGAGCCCGAAGAAAAATGAGTTCGTCACAATAATTGTTGAAAAAAGAATTTCGTTTAATTATTTCGTCAGTTTTTTTTTTTAGCCGAAACTCGAACTTAAAATTGTTCATTTTTTTGTTGTTGTCTTTTTGGATTTATTTTTTATTAAATATTTTACTGTCTGAGTACCTTAAATTATTTTAAATGTTTGAAGAAGAAAAAAAATCAGTAAAATGTGTAAAGTTCGGAGAGTCTGACGAATCTTGCCGAAGGAGAGCTCCTGGAAATTAACAAAAGCTCGGAGGCACGCACGAGTGTCTGGTGAAAAGGTGGGAAGTTGGAAATCGAGCCAATATTTATGTAGCGAAATGATTTTCTCCCGCAGCGTAAAAAGTCTCGGCTGCTATTTCTGCTTTTCAAAAGATAAACAAGTAAAAAAACGGAGGGAATAAAATGTTGGGGAGGGAGAGAGAAAAGAGTATTATGAGAGTGACAAAGGGGAGCGTAAGCCCCATTGAAAATAGTCCAATTCTTTGTTGACAAGGGGGCCCTCTCTGCTATTGGACAAGAGGAAAGGGGGTGCGAAGAAAATATGGTTTGCGATGCTGTGCTGCTGCTTGATGGCGATGGCGATAGTGACGGTGAGGTGACGCGGTCTTGATGGCCCTGGTGGCGTACAGTGGCCCTCGATGCGGTGATGCTCGTGACGAAGCCACGAGATCCACAGTCGCATGCCGTTTAAATTAAATTTTAAGTGTTATCCCCCTGTGGCCGCATTGTACGCTCGGTCTGCTCCGAAAACGTTGCCTCAAAATACGAAGGGCGAGATCTCTTGAGCTTCCTATCACGTTCATGCGCACTTGATGGCTAGGGATCATGGTAAGGGACTTTCTTTCTTGTCTCCATACAATAAGTAAAGCTCCTCAATTAAATCTCAAAATTTCCCTGAATTTTTTGTAGTTTCCAGTCCATTCGACTCGGTAAAGCAAAAATGTGGTTTGCCAAGTGAATTCGATAGTCATTGTGGGAATGACGGTCAAATTTAAATTTTTGTTTCCGGTTTTTTTTTACATACAAAATATTTTGCCAGCCAAAGTTCGTTAAAAAAAGTTGTTACTAATTGAGTAAAAAATAACATACTCCAAATCCAAGATTTCTTGAGGTATTCTGGATTTTTTATATAATAAACAAAATTTCGAAAAATTTGACGACCGATTTTTTTGAAAAAATGAATAAAGCTTCTTCGATGTTGCATAAAAGTGTATGCAAAGTTTTAAAAGGCTCCACTATTTAGAAATCGAAATATTTAATGTTGAAAATTGCAACTTTTAACACTCGCTCTTTATGAGAAAATACTGAAAATTGTGATTTTTATAAATAAATATCTCGACTTCTGCGTCGTGAAACCTCTTAAAATTGGGCGAGCCATTAGTCATCACTGTTCTCTCGGTGTAGTGAAAATTTAAAGGAATTCTATCGGTAGAAAATTTGCCTACAACGTCCTTAACGATGCACTTGGGTGCGTAAGCCCAGCACGCCAGTTTATCAAGAGCACGTGCCTGGAGAAGCACCTGCAGCTTGCGATGCCATATATACCAAGATTCTGCTGTCAATGACAGGAGGAACGAGAGCATAGCGCGCTTTGCGAGCTATGCTGGATGAGCGGAGGGGGTAGACATAGCGGCAGCGGAAAAAAGGAAGGAAGGAATATAACTTGGAGGAAGGAGGTGCCGTAGTGCGAGCAGAGGAGAAGGTTCCGCCGATAAGAGGGAGTCCGGAGTAGTCCCAGTGAAAATAAACTAAATGAAACGGCCGAGCAATGTCCCGTTATGGAGGGAGGGCGTGAGGTAAGAATCAGCCAGAGAGAAAAACGGGAGAACGGAGTGAAGAAGGCGGGCGTTATCGGCAAAGAGGGAGTGACGACGATTCAGGAGAAAAAGAGGCATCCGTACCAAAAACTACCATATAGTGGGGGACGGACACGTGGTATGAGGAGAGTAACAAGAGGGAGGGATGCAATGCGTGCAAGGAGCATTTCACCGAGAAAACGCTCCGAATCCGAATGAGGGGTGCTTCGATTTATAGAAAAAAAAAACAAACAACACAGTTGTCAATGGCTATTCCGCATGCTTGCCTGACGTCTCTTTGCTACGTCCATGAACCTAGCCATCAAATGCATCTGGACACTTTTCAATTGCCATTTTTTTTTCATTCTCTGTTTCGGATTCTCCAATTACGATTTTCAAATATTTTCATTTCATTTTTTCGTTTTGTCATTAATTTGTATAGTTTTTGTATCCATTTTTATTGAATTCTGCTTTTTTGAAAATTTACTGAGACGATCCACGTGGCAGGATTTTCGAAATCGATAAAAATGAATTTTTTTTTTTTTAGTTACTAAACGAATACGCAATTATATGTTTATTGATGGAAATCAAACGTGTATTGACGTTGCAGCGAGAAATGAGAGTTGCAAGTTTTTTTCACCTCTTTTTCGGCTCGCAAGTATTTATTCCATTATTTTCGAAAAGATACGTCGCTGGTGTTATTTTTGAAACATACATCGCAAACTCGGAGCTATCGATGTTATCTACAGACCAGCCACGAAGATATATAAAATAGCTAAGTAAACAGCTTATCTCGAACTCAATCAGATACACATCTCAGCTTCTCCCATCATCCCCTTCACAGGGATTCATATAGAAGGTGTCCCAAATGGCACACTCGAGCTCGATGCTGGCACACATTACAAAATTCAATGAAACGACGTTTCCTTCCAATCCTTCAGCAAACCATCGTGTTTTTTTTTTAATTCAGTAATTCTGCAAGCACTCACTTGGTTCTCTACTTTTTTAATAAACAAATGCCCGTTGATTTAAAAAATTGGTGAAAATTTTTTTCGTCTCTAAATTTTGCGATCCACGTTTTTTGTAAATCTTTGGCACGAGGTTTGGAAAAGCTTGTGTGGGAGCACAATTGGAATGGGACTGACATTTATCAACAGAAGGCGATGGGATTCTGTATATCGCACTCATCGTTCATTGTGTGTCTCTGTGTTTGTGTGCATGTTCGGTGGGGCAAAGGGAAAGGAGTTCTGGCTGTGGCGCGGCTGGATACGCGATTCAGCAAGCGTTTCAACTAAACTGTGAGTGGCTTCTTTATTATCACCACACGACAAAACCAATTGAATGGGAACATATGGGAAAGATACATATAGCAAAGTAATAAGTGCGTCTACTCCATCTCATCGCAAACAGCTACTCGGCTATCTTTCGCCCCCACGCTGTCTCTTTATAATCGAACAATAGCCGACGTATTAAACTAACAGTGCGCTGTGGCAATTGACACAAGTGCTTTGCGTTTTGTGTGCATGCCCTCGCCGCGAGCCTTCGCGCTCGCTTTATCTCCGCTTTCCAGTTACTATTTTCTAAGGGCGCCAGTCAGGGCCCATTGCAACCTCGAGAACGTTGCATAATGGGGTCAGCGGACTATATTTAAACCTCCCAGTTGCCACAGGTGCAACGACTCTTTATTCGTCGCAATAACCCGCGGTCCTGCTTCGCGTTTTCACCTGATGCTGGCGGACGTATTTACTCCCCGCTCCTTCGACGCAAACAAATTTACATTTCGCCTTTTAACCCAGTAGTAGAAAAATGGCCTCTGTCCCGAACGATTACGAGCGACTTGGCCACCAAATTAAAAACAAACAAAAAAATTTAATGAAATTTCAATTTAAAAAATGAAAAAAATAAAAATTGAATTAAATTAAATTTTCTGTCAATTGGAAATCAATTAAATAATTAAATACTGAGAATTGAAATTGAAAAAAAAAAATAATTGAATAATTCGTAATTATTATTAAATGTTGTTCGCAAATAAAAAAATAAATCACATAAAAATAATTTACCTAATTGAATTTTCAATCGATCAAAAGTTAATTGACTTATTAAAAACTAAGAATTGAAATTTGAAAAAAATTATCTAATTAGTAATTATTAGTAATTATTGTTCAAAAATAAAAGCAAATTTTAAATAACATTAAATTTAAAAAATTTCCTTGATTGAATTTTAAATCGATTAACAATTGATTAACTAATTTAAAACTACAAATTGAAAGAAAAATTTAGAATAATTAGTGATAATTATAAATTTTTAATAATTCATACAAAAAAAAAGAGAAATAAAAAATATTGAAAAAAATTCAGTACAGAATAAATATTGTTTGGTGAAAAGATCATTTTTCCCACGTGCCTATAACACTTGTTCTGTTCCTATCGTATGATTGTCTATTGGCATTAATTTATTCCAAAAAAATGATAACACGCTCTTATTGATTTATAGACGCGAGAAAAATGGGTTATCGAAAACAAAAACGTATTTTTCACGGAACGTGTGCTGTAAACACCGCTCTGTCTCGCTCCAAAACCTTTCATTAGGTTTATTTAGTTTCGAGCGTCGCCCACACAATTTTCATGATATGAATCAACGAATGAAAATACGTTCCGACACTTCCTCGACTGCTTGTGACATGATGCGCGTTTCAACATCAAGAAAAATCGAAACCTTATCAAAAACGGTTCGATCTTCACAGACAAATAATTCTTACAGCGGTTAATTGTTTGTAGAAACTTTTAAACATACAAAAACCACAATAATATTCGACAATAACGGAATTGAACGATTGGAATTTTCTAAGAAAGTCCCCAATGGACTAAAACGCTGCGAACATCAAATTTATACAAAATAACTCTTCGCTATGTCGAGAAATCATCACCGCAATTTTTTTTGTTATAAATCCATAGAAATCTGCAAAAAAAATCCGATTAAAACAACCTCCTCTCCATAATTTTGTCGTGAGGCACCCTCGTTAATAATATTTGAGTTTCGGTAAATCAAAAAAATAGCAAAATATGAAAAAATCTTTAAACTATTAATTCCACAAAATGCATCGCTGTCCGACGCTCTATTTATTCCTCCGCTGCTCTTTTTGAGATTTTTCTAATCCAGTCAAAAAGATTCACAATAAATAGTAAAAAAATGTATAAAAATCTTTAAGGGGGTATTACCGTCTAGGAACTCCATAAATTCAATTAGATTTTGCATTTTCTCGTTATTCGGGGTTCCAGAGAAGTGTTTCTGGAATGTTAAGGGGGCATCACCATCGAGAAACTTTAAGAATTCTTTTTTTCTTGCATTTTCTCAGACTTTGACGTTTTGAGAAAGTGTATCTGAAACATTAAATTCCTGATGACATCAAGATGCAGAATGTGGTCCGTGTACAGTCTGTTAGAAAGGTCAACCAAGGCAAAACCTTGTGGGAGGTTCAGAACAAGGATGCCTACTGAGGAAGCTCCATGGGAGCTTGAAATTGGTAACCGAAAGCTGAAAAGTAAATGCAGGCAGTGTTCGAGAAGTGATTGCGGTTGGAAGCAGCAGCAGGCAAGTTGAATGACATCGAGGTTAGCGATGGGGCGTAAACGTGTGTCTGGTAGCGTCGGGACAGCACGCGTGTATAGCAGATGTAATAAATATACGATAACGTTGCCAAATAGGAGAGAGAAGTCTCGAAGGCTTTTGAATCTGTGGCCACGAAGGGTGTGTGCTGGTGGCATGTATGAAAATGAAGGCTACAGGCAGCACAGAGTAGATCCTGCCAGCAGGACCAAGTTTAGGTAAGTTGACTGTGTGCTCCATGGGTGGGGGACATTTAGATGATGCTTGGAGTTGGGGATGAGGAGAGTTGAGTGATTCTCACACGTTACTCTGTTACTCCTACGGTTCCTTCTTCTCACCAAAGAGGAAGCGTATCACACTGCAGACATGATTACTCGTACGTGTACACACGAGGCGATAAGCGTGTAGAAATGTATAATGTCTCGTGCAAATGTCATGAATGCTAGGCGGAACCCCAACCCCTTTTATGTATGTAAAACCCAACCTAATACTTGAGTAAGCCCACGCATACCTCTCACACTATTTTTAGACGTGTACATAGGGTTTCCCCAGAATCCAGCCAACACTGGAAACAAAATTTTGTTGGAAAAGATCGATATTTCGTTCGATACGTTGGACTAAACGTTTTTTTTTAATTATCTCAAGAATTTTGTCATTGCAGCGAGAAATATTGTAGAAAGTCTTTTCGGAAGCAAGTTTTAGTCGTTGCAATCGTAAATTTCATCGACGATTCCGTTAGAAACCAAATATGTTGCTGAAGTAACGAAAATTTTGGAATTATCCAAAAATATTTAGTTTACCATGTTCAACAAAATGTCGACCACTTTTAACAAAATTGCAAGGAGAGTCCAGAAGTCTTAAGAGTTGGCGACTATCCCTATGTCTTCCAGAATCCGGTCCACAGAAACAGTGACCAGTTTAAAGAGCACAAAGCTGCAAAAGGGTATCCATTTTTGTTGAGATCGTCGATAAAGAATCGGAGGAAATCGTATAGGAACGATCACCTCCTTCGAAAACGAGCTTCCGAACAATTGTCGAAGATCCTGAGCTTGGTTGTAAGGACACCCTGTATGTCACTGATCCTCCGTACTTTGGTGAACACGCATGTATCCTTACACACAGCTAACATATACCCATACGTCAGCTGAGGCTCGAAGAGGGTGGCGTATTCGAGCTCGCGCGAGTCTACGCTCGAGAGAATTGTATTTGCTATTCTGGCCTGAACAAATACTAGCCTTGCCACATGCGACACATCCGGTACAACCTCGACGACATACACTGTGTAAACACCTATTTTCTAAGCCCTACTTCACTTGTACCTACGCCGAATTGTTGACAATTGCGTCATGAAATAAAAAAACACTACTGCTACTGAAATCTATAGAAAATTTACTATCGAGCATGTAAGGTGACGTGTTTGGTCCTGGTGTTCCAGAGTCTATGACGATTCGGAGCTGCTGTGCAAGGGAGTGTTCGAAACAGTAGATCCCGATTGAATAGCCTTGTTTATGTAGTCACTTGAGCTCTAATCTGTCTTGTCCTGTTTCCTCCTCTAGAGCAGCAAGTTGTATCAGTTTGTTCGTTAACCCGATCTGCATTTCCTATTTTCAAGCTAATTCCTGATATTTACTGGTTCCAGGAAGATGCTCAGAAGTGGAGAATTTCGAATTATCTTTGAATTAGTAATTAGCGATTTTTCAGTCGCTTGTGAAGTTTGAAAGTGGAAAATGTAACAAAAAATGACATTTTATGATTCCGGTTCCCAAAAATTAATTATTACAAAATTGGTTCAGTCGCTTTTGCCTGAAAAGGGCACAAAAATAATTTCACAATAAAGTTTCCTTATATTTTCATCATTTTCATTTTATTTTTTATTATAAATCATTTTATTTCTGTATATTGATAATTAAGGGTCCAGACGTTTCTGACAAATCACATTTAACGCTGTTGACTATGTTTATAGTCCGAGCCGTTCCTAATTGATAATTTAGCCTGAATAACGGTCGGATGATGCGCTGCCATTTCCTTTCTGTCGTTTTCTGAATATCCACTTCATCCGTCAGTTGACCCATGCCCAAAATGGCTCCTCCCTTGTTGGATCTAGGCAGGACATGGCAGTGGAAGGCTAGCCACAAAAAATATCGAAGAAGAATAAATCTTGTTTCGAGTAGTGGATGCATTGTCGGACGGAACGATCCATTCCATTGAATGAAAAAGAGGGGAAGCGTTTGAAAAATATGGCAACGTTGTGCGGTACCTTTCGTCTGTTGATTCGCAAAACAAGGTCTCGGGCTCGGGCAAACCTGGGGCGTAGACCACCCGAGTCAACCGCCGCGCGCGTTCATTCACCCTTTCAATCCCTTCTATCCATTACCAAGTACTTCGGATCACCCTTCCTACAGTCGCAGCGAGAGAAAGAGAGACTGGTGAGCAACGATCCAGTATTTCATGGCTCGTAGCATATTGCTAGCTGCCTTAACATAGTCATATTCCTATCGGGCTTTACACGTTAATGGAGTTTCAAGTCACTCTCTGGCACGTGCCGGAGTAGTGGTCCTCGCGTTCTCACAAGAGAAGTTCTAAGGGAATCAAGTAGCTTCGCATGCGTCGCCGCAGTCTTTTTTTTCACTAAGGGAACCAATTTTTGCCACCAAAATGACTACCGATCTACTTCACTGTTATCGGGCCACTGGATCGTTCATTCAATTCGCTCAGTGTGACCACTGCCTGCTACGTTAGAACCTCTATCCACTTGGCGTCTTCTTCGGAATCGTCTCCAACCAAAATTTAATAAAAGTCTCTAACAACATTTCTAGGTATGCAAAAGGATTAAAATCTGGAAACCTAGGATTAACTGTTTTGCAAATGTGCATCAAAGCCAAGCTGGGGCATTAATTAAACAAGCAATCAACGAATCAATCGACCCAACCCTAATTTCGTATTTTTTAACATCCGCAACGATAATTATTTTAATTAGAACAAGAAATTAGCTTGGAAACAGAATAATGAAAAATATAATTGGGATTTGGAATATTTCACGAGCTTTTTTTCATGGTTTCGATTAGATTTTTAAGAAATGTTGCACACCCTTAATTTTTCTATGGGCTGTGGGAATCAGTTGGTTCCATGCGAACCAAACTCACTGCGAAAGAACTCGGCTTTCCAACCCAAGTTCTGCTATACAATCGATCGATACGACGACTCCTAAAGGAATGCAGTGACGTCGAAAAAAAAGTGGCGAGTACTTCACCTTTTGAAAAACAGTGTTGACCGTTTTATGGCAAGTGCTCGGAAATGTACTTACAGCTCTTTTGCACTTACAGCCAGCGCTCGCCTCGCTGATACTATAACTTTGAGTGGGCCTCAAGTGGGGTCAATCGAGCCCTCTTTACATCCACCTTTAAAGCACGAAAAGTGCGAGTGAGGGCAAGTAGGGATCGGGAGAGAGGCTAATTTCTTCAGAAATTCGCGTACGTTGAAGATGGTACTCGTGTCTAAAGCCACGGCGTGGTTTTGACGTCAAATTTTAACGTTCACCATAAATATTAGTAAAAAAAAAGATTTCGATGATTTTTTCTTTCAGGATTCCAAGTTTTGATTATTTCTTAAATTTTTTATCAGCTCTCGTGGCAAATCGCATGGGAAAGTTTTCTTGCACGAGTTACCGTAGAAACACTCACATCTAGAGCATGAGGAAAGGTCTGAAAGGAGCGAAACTTCTCAAGCTGGGAGACACGAAAAAAAGAGAGAACGACGATGAAAAGATCTTTCGATAGGTAGTCGAAACGATTGGCTTCGGATTCGAACAGTAACGATCCGCACCCACGCATTGCTCTGTTAAACATGACGATGTTACGCACCAGGACCGCGAACGCGGATGCTGCTCCATGGCTGAGATACACTGTGATCGAAGTTGATAATCCAATCGGAAACGAATCTACATATTCCAGTCGTACGAAGCATATTGTACGACACGCAAATCTAATGCCTCGCCCATCTATATTTTCCCACATGCTTTCCGGTCGATTATAATTCACAAGAAAGATCGAAACCTCCTTTGAACGGCGATTCTTCCTTATTTTATATTTATTTTCATTTTATTTAAAAAAATTCTTTTATTTTATTTTTTCTACAATTTTTTCTACATTTTTTTTTTTATTCTTTTTTTACAATTTTCCTTTTCGCCATTTACTACTTTTTTTTTATGGTTGTAAACAAAAATTTTGGTTTAAGAATTAAATAAGAAAATCAAGAGCATTGACAACTGTATTTATTTATCAGGAACGTCGGATGCAAAATGGAGAGTTAAACATGCAGGACGATAGCGACAACGAAGGAAAAAAAACGATTATTCATTTTTCAGATAAAGCGTGGGCGACGACGACGTCGAATGTGATCGATATGTGTGAAGTTTCAAATCCTCGACCGCAACGATAAGTACGAAAATACTGAACATGGCGAAATGGTCAGGAACAACAACAAACGAGAATTTTTATGATTACGTAAGGAGATTTATTTTTCACAGTACGTGAAATAACATCGGAAGCAAGTTGCGTTGAAAAACTTGACGGTTTTATTGAGACTCGACCACCGTGACGAATCAGCCTTCGAAAGGAAAATTCGAGAATTTTCCAGCTGTCCCTTCGAAATTTATCGTGCGCCGTTGTCTCTCAGAAATTTGTTGTGCCCGTCATCGTCAATCGATAGCTTCAATATTTTTTTATGTCTCGAAATCGTTCACTCCAGAAAGAGAACAATCGATTGTTCAACCGCAGTGCCTCGGAATAAAAATGAATATGCAATTTTTTTATAAATGTCACAATTTTTACGAAAATGAAAAATCCGACTGAACTGAAAGTAGAAATTTCACAATTGCTTGACAAAAATTACAAAAATAAAATCAAAATATTTAAAACTGATTATTATAAAATATTTTTTAATTAATTTTTTTTATAAATCGTTTTTCAACTTTTTGTTGCATTCGAATAGAATTTTTCAATTGATTTAAAACGAAAAATAAAAATTTCGAAAATTAATCGAAACTTTTTGATACATTTCCTCAAAATACATCGAAAGACACTCGATTGAAATTATAAATTAGCAAATGACTTTTCGGACATAATACATTAGATACTTTTTTAAAAATATTTGCAAAACGTTATTAAGGAAAAAAGTTTAAAGTCTGGGGTTAGAATAGAACGAGAAATATTTATATAGAATGAATCGAACGTGGCTACTCTGTGGCCCCCATTCTGCGACATCGAGATAACCGCCGCACGACGCAATGTTGGATCGTTATTTTATTCAATTCGCAACCCACACAATCCCCCCGAAGAATTTAAAAGCAGCATGCACCTTCACGACAATAGGACGATATTCGACTGGCTTAACAGGCTTTTCGAACCCTTAACCGAATGCTTGAAATTGTAGTTTACTTGTCAGTTGTTTTTCTTTGCCATGCTCTTAAATAATAAAATCTCAATTCTACTTCATCATATTTTTTCTATTTACATTGTGACTGATCTTTGAGCCATTTTTTCAACATTCCGAAATTTAATCACCATTTTTCTCTTATTCTTTTCACGTCCATCATCGATTTCTTTTTTCCACGTTATGGAAGAGTGCGTTGCGCGAAAAAAAAATCCAAGTAAATTTGAATATTTAACATTTCCAAATAATTCCAAATTATAAGAAAATGCAAAGAGATCGAATTTTTGAAGTTTCTAGACGGTAATACCCCCTTAAATGAATGTCGGGATTTATTCACCATTTTTTTGCGGGCTCACCAATTTTTGCACCCAAGGAATATTTTTTTTCAAGTCCCCGTTTCCAATCACAGTGGAAAACTCGATTTTGCAATAATAATAATATGAATAGACGCAAAATAAGTTGTGGTGAAAAAACACATGGGGATCCCCATATCTTTGGAATCAATTAATTGTTCTATAAAAATTCGAGTAAGAAAGTTTAAAAGGATTTGGAGGGAGATGTTCCGAGGGTAGTTTCTGGAGCCGCAATCCCCAAGTGATTATTCTTGAAGCGATTAAAAAGCTGGAGAATTAATTTGGTCCCTTGGTGTAAAGGGTGCAAATGGAAATGAGGGGATAGGGAATAAGAGAAAACAGATAACTCGTTCCGTGCGTATTGTCGAGGTGGCGATCTTAAACCGAAATGAGTGGGTCTGAGTGGATTTGTTTTCTCAACGTTCAAGCGTCGTTTCGCAATGATGATTTCACTCGAACCCCCGGACAATCTACAACGCCCTCCTAATCCCCCGGAGAGGCGTTCCAGACTAATAGTACTTAGGCGAGCTACGTTAGTCGTCGTTCCTCGGGCGTTGACACGAGGGTAGCGGGGGAGAGGGGCGGGAGAGGCCGAAGGTAGGTAAAATTCACCCCATCTTGTGTGTACGACTATATGATTATAGACTTGGGGGGGCCTGCAAATAAAACCACAAATACGGAACGAGGGTGGATTGAAAGGCTAGTTAATAATCACGTGACACTTGCACAAAATACTTGACACATACCATTATTTTGGAAACAAGCCAGAAGCGAGTTGAATGAGTTGAGTGACATAAGTATTTTCCTCTGTATCCTACGCGAATTCACATGAGCACGTCAGGTGACCGGTATGCTGCTCGATGTATGAGTTATTTAGCTCATTTCCCGACAAGCAGCAGGTGACCTTCCGCATGTGCCGTCAAGGTGACCGCCTTTCCTACACCAGCTGACAAGGTGACTGTCCACGTTCTACCGCCAACATAATAGTTGAAATGAGATGCTGAAATAACTGGTTATGTGTAGGGTTCAAAATGACTTACTGGGTAGGCTACTAAGAAGACCTCCCATATCCTGCTCATACTTTTACAACTCCGTCCCTTGAAGGAACGAAAAAGTACATTGGATCTTCTCGTCCAGGCATCTTTGCCAAATCAGGGCCCAGGACATGAAAATTCTCCAAGATTTCATACCAGTGGTTTTCATCGACGACACCGGCTCCGTCTACGGGAAGAGATGCTGCAAGCTGCTCTGACAGTGCAAAGAGACCAACTCATCCAGCAGGGGCACCCTCGCCCTCGTCCTCGTTTTTCTCGCCCTCGTCTCCACTCGCCCCATCATGTACCAGCAAAACTCGTCCGGGGCTTTTGCATTATGTCCATTGCTGCTGATTCACACGTCCTTCTTTGTATAGCTTTTGTCAAGTGCGACAATGCCCGGTGCTTTTTTTGTATTCAAAATACGAAGGGTCTAAGAGCGAGGCGGATGACAAACGACGCCGGCCTCCCCGGGAACACGCAGCCCCTTCACTCGCAGAATGGAAATCGTCCAAAGTTTGCTAGACATTCGACGGGGCGAGCGACGGTGATTGCTTTGTAAAATGATAGATCAGTGATCTTGTACAACCACTTGGTACTAAATATCTATGTAAACACATCGTTATTCATCCATGAGCCTATTTCGCTCCAAAACTTGCAAGCCAATCTAGAAATCCAACCAAACTGGATGTCATTAACCAAATTCCAACCAGAACCTGATCAGTTCGATCCAAACGAGCCGGAACCATTTTTAAGTTCAATCAATGTTGTTTCAAACAGTGCCACGTAACGTCCCCATTGAAGGATCCAAACATTCATCTTCTTCTGAATTAAAGAAAAAATCCAATCAACTTTCTAGCAAACGGCTTCAATAACTTTGGTCCAATTGTACCATTGGGTATTTAGCCATTGAACGCTGATGATGTAGGAACAATTTTGAACTCATTGATAATTACGTACGTGGCTGATATTGGCATTCTCTCATCTTCACGATCCGACTAAGTCTAGACTCTTCACTGGACGGCCTTAGAAGATGCACTCGACTCAAGTACAGGACTGTGGTGTGTTTCCTTAAGAATCAAGTCAATTTCGATTCAGAGGCGATTTGTCCCTCAAGATGTTTGTGCAGCTACATTTGAGAGGTCTGTCGCTTCAATCGGATCAAGATCTTGTTTAATCTTCATCCGCACATTGGATTGATTTAATTTACTTGGAAATCTAATGGTCACCTTCCTGCAAAATCAAATGACGATCGATTCGATCGTTTTAAGAAGATTAACGATTCTCCAGTTTTTGTCCAAATAGAATGCACGTTCAGGAAGGAAGACGCCTGGAATTTGATGTCAAGAACAGGTTGTCAGAGAAACTGACCAGGGTCAAACGTCGAAGAGGTTAAAATGGTGATGGTGTTGGGGGAGAGCAAGTAGGAGTTCGGAGCGTTGAAATCCGTGCGACGCCCACCTATTGTTTGATATACTGGGGCTAGATGCCGGCGTGGGGTACAATGTGAATGCGCTTCAATGCTATATTGATTCAGGAAGAGATTGACTTTTCATCTCCCAGAGTAATCTCGAAGAAAGGTTATTGTTTGGGCTGCTAGGAACTGCTGCTGTTGCTGCGACAGGAGTTGGTGGAAAGGGAGCCGTAATTGGTTGGGCGCATTTCTACTGGAGCACTCTCGAACCTCACCTACGACCTATTTGGAGCTATTCATTGCTCAAATGTTCCTCAGTTAAAGCTGCCCGTCCGCTCTTTGCAGAAACACTTGGAATATTGGAAGCAAACTTGCATTCAAGGTCTTCAAACATTCTCTTGTTTGAACAGGTCATCTGACCCTGTTCTGTCTTACACCTAAACAAACTACCAGTTCAATTTATTTAGACAATTGCAATAGTTGCTAATGGCATCAACATCCGTCATCAAACCAATGGGACACCAAACTAATTCAACAATAAAACCACAATTACTCTCCTGACAACTTGACGTTCAACCAAGAGTTAGATCAATAGATAAATTCAAACTCTGACAAACATCCATCAGAATAGATACTAAACCCGAACTAAAATCAAACCAATCAGAGGAGCACCAGAGAGCGAAGAAGTTCAAAATGACTCAACATCCTCAATAACCAAAATTTCCTGATCTGAAAAGATGAGTTTGAAAAAAGCTGCCGAAGAGCAGTTTATGAAAATTTGTTGGGTTTAGGTGTTTTCTGCGTTCAATTGCTATTTGATTTGGCGATAATCTGTGGGTGGTTTGCTTACAGATTCTGGTAGTATGTCAGCAGCAAAGAATATAATCGTTAAAAAGAAAGAATATAGCACATCCCGGCAAGAAGTTCGATCTATTCGGTAGCTCTCGGGCTTTCGTTATAAAAAGATCACACAAGGCCCGGGTGAATAAAGATTCATTTCTTGATAGGGAACAACGTCGGTCCATCGGTCCAGATTATACCAGGCGGTGGCGGGCCACCTGGGAATCTGACAATCGAAAATAGAACAATCGTATCGCAAAGTCACGATTGGGCTCTTGGAAACTCCTTCCTCGTTGTATTACCCATTGTTTGCGCCTGCATAGTATCACCGCGAGCAACAGCCGGTGCTCCGAAGGCCGATCATTTAAAATTCGAATAATGGTACAATCTTTCAGAAAAAAAAAACATACTACCCAGGACTTTTGTATAGCTGGTAATTAATATATTGTATGGATTCGTGTCAGGTATATTCTGCAACTCGAATCTTTTTCCTTCTTCGAATCCATATTCAGACTAGCGTTAATCTAATTTCAACAATTCACTATCCCAATGAGTAGACCAGCCTTTTTGGTCCAACAGACTCTCAAGCACAAACTAAAGCCCCCTGGGGTGCTTATAATATCATAATTTTCCTTCACTATTGATTCCAAAATTGTTAGCCGCATTGATTTTGCTTTTAGTAACAACAGAATAACAATACATCTACTTGGAATTTTTTGAGGCATCATTCTACACCTCACGAGTTATTTTGCTTACCTCCAAACGCATAACTGGGGTCGGAACGTACCCCAAGCTTTTCATGATGATAAAACCGTCCCTATGCTGATAAACAGACTTTCCCATACTCGATTCTTTTCGTTTTTTCATAAGGAAGAGAACGATGTCCGAGGAATCCGATTTTATCCACATTTAGTTTACGAAAAACCTCTTCGAAGACTAAAAAATGAAAAAAAAATCAGCAAAAATCTCATTTTTTATAGTTCACGTGAGCTGCGTTCGGATCCCAGTCATGTAGGGTTGAAATAAGTCAACGAACTTGAAACTAATCCAGATTAGATTGGCCTTGGATTTTAGAGTTAGAATGAAAAATTTATCATTGGCTTTCGTTTCAGATAGAATGATTTATTTATATTGTTAGTTGTTGAGATTAGCTCGAGCTCGAGTTGAGGTTTTTCCATTAATGAAGAGAGTCACGCAATAAGCAGCTCGTAATAATTGCCTGAGAGAAGGCTATGAATGAGTTTTTTTTTAGCGACTGAATCTGACTCCTTTTGATCAACATTTAAAGGGGATGAATGTCGGATTGTGCTGGGGCTTGGAAGGAAGTCTCAGCCGCACATGAAAACAATGGATTATTAATTAAACAAGTCATATTGACGTAAGACTGTAAAGGTAAATAGTATTTGAATCGTTGAGGCGTTTGTGCAGACACTTGTCAAGTCGCTTAATGACTTTAACCGGTTATTAGAGCGTTCTTCCGTGAGTGTATAATTAATTAACAGCCCTAATCGACGGCAGGTGGTCACGGGGATGTGACTCGAGGCGTAAACGGGTTTCTTGCTCTCCGTCGCATGAAGCGTAGCAATTATATACTGCGGTCTTAATTGGTCTCACGTGGGGAAAATACGAAGAACCTGACTTGCTTCGCTAGGGAGCCCAGCCAGTTTACTTGCCTGCGAGCGAACATCAGCCTCACCAACCACCCCGTACAAATTGGCTAGTACGGTGTGCCTCCAACTCGAATAATAACTCAAGCCTCTATTCATGATAATCTGTCACAAAACCTACAAAAGAGAGCCCACAAATAGGGATTACCTGCTTTCAAATACTTGCATAAATCGCCACTTACCAACATTATCGCTTGGTTTTGTCCAATCGAAACTTTGCTCTTGAGGAATCTTCCTCACATAAATTCCAATGCAATTTCGAGCTTCTCATTTCCACCGACACACCTTTTTGCAGGAATTTTTTTTTTCTCAAACCGAAAATAACTTCTGCAGCAGTTAATTTTTTTTTGCGATTCTACTCCATGGTAAAATGCACTATACAGAATAGGATATATCAATGGAATTGCCCGAACGTACAATCCGACTTATCACTGTATTCTTCATTGTTGCATGTCATATTCAGTGATTCCTTTTCTATGGGATCCCTTACATTATATTTCTATGCATTGTCGAGCGAGACAACAGGTTTTCGTGGAAGAGAAACGGCTCCAATTGTGGTGCCAACTATTCGCAAAGTGCACGAACCGGAAATGTTGGATAACTCGATTGTGTCTGTGAACGCAGTGTCCCTGAAACGTGGAATTTGTTGGAGAGCTTCGCTCCTTCGTCTCCATGAATATATAAACATAACCTTCGATCAAAGAACTCACGTTTTCATCACAACACATGACTCAGAATGAATTCAACAAGATGTTCTGTTTTACAAGTCCAACAAGATGTTATTGTGTTCTGAGAGAAAGGGACTGAGGAGAAAGGATCATTGAACACGCGAATGTTCATTTTTTCGATCAACGTCGTTCTTCGATCGTCGTCTTGGGTCAATCTGACCCAAGGCGTTTTTCGAACCGTTGTAGTCCGCAAAATACGAACTTTTCGTGTGTTTTTTGTTGTTGTATTTGTCGAAGGTAAAGACCAAAACATTCGTTGGGTCAAAAAGACCCATGTGTGTACTCCAAGAGTTAAAAACTGTCAAATGCTATTTTCTGTTCTCGTGTCGTTGCTGTCCAGTAAACTTCCGCCACTCTGCACATTTATGCAGAAAGGGATTTCATCGTGGTTGACGCTTTGTTTGATCGATATATGGAAACAAGTTCCGGCATTTTCGTCGCCGACTAATATCTTACCTGAAAGCTATTCCAGCGTTAATTCGCTGGGTCTGGTACGCGGGATAGCATATCCTTCCTGTCTAGATTCGCAGCGGCGCACGAGAGGCTCGAGTGTTAATGACGTTTATTGGAAATCCAGCGTTAGACGTCGTACTCACGGTACTTTACGTAAAGTAAGTAGCTGTGGAGGTGGCGAAGAGATGAAAAGAGAGATCGGAGAATAACAAAGAAAAAGGAAGAGAGAGAGAGAGCGAGAGAGAGAGAGACGAGGATGGAACAGGGTGGTAAGCAATCGATATCTCTATGGCAGTGATGGGATGTCGTGTGTATGGAAAGGGTGCGGAGCGAGTTGTCGAAGCACCGGAGAAGGGAATAGGCAGGAAGAAGGGAGAAGAGGAACACGTTATTCCAAACGAAGAAGGAAGGAGGGTAGGCCCTGATTTCCTGATTAATGAACACGCCGAGAGCGACTCTCGGAGCTTGACGTACTGGCGAAGCTTCCTGACGAGTGTTCCAACCATTGGCAGTCTTCCAGTCATTAACCCAATCTCCATATTGGCCAGACACTCTATCAGTCCCCGTCCAACCTACCCACCGACTTTTCACCTGCCAATTACTAATTTATTTCGTCTGCTTCAAGGACCCAGAGTCGAGAACCGTTCGCCTCCTTCCAATGACTTCCACCATCAGCGTTTCCTCACTCATGTTATTTTTATTCAATCATACTCCGGCGCTTCCATTTTACAAGAGCCATCCTTATTTTCCACCATCAAGTAAACGTGTAAACAGCTGCTTTTTATCACGACCCAACCATGTCGTTCCAGCCAAGAGCTTTTTTCCTTCAACGCCAGCAAATACATCGAGAATCATTGCCTGGTGTAAAAAAATCTGCAGAAACGATGCCTTCTTCTCCATACGTCAGCAAAAATCCAATTCTCCATTGTTTAGCTTATTCAATCTGCGTTTGTACTCGCTGCCAATCTTTACCCTGTGGCTCTCGAGCTATTCCCTACTTTTTGCGAGAAATTGTTAGGGATTTGTTGGCTCCATTCTACAGCAACTCTGGCATACCGATTCGATGCAATCTCCTGCTTCCGTTGGCCTCCAACAAAACACCAAGTACTCCGAGATCATTGTTTTATTTCTAACCCGATCAAAAACCTCTTGGCAACTCTCTCAAGACTCAGAAGTTTGCAGCATTCATTTACATACACAAAACTCATCCACTGATCGTTCCCCATGATTACCATTGACTCGAAGTACATAACGTTTTGATCTCGCATGCAAAAATCCGATTGCCTTTTGCATTTTCGATCCAAGTCCTTAATTATGTCCACGTGGACTTAATATTTCAGAAGGACTTTCTAAAAATACCGAATTATTAATAAATGCAAAAAAATTGAATGTTTGAAGGTTTTGGACGGTAATACCCCCTTAATATTTCAAAAACACTTTCTCGGAGCCCTACATTATGGGAAAGTGTAAAAAATCTGTTTTTTGAGGTTTCTTAACAGTACTAGCCCCTTAATATTTCGGGGAAACTTTCCTGACGTCGTAAACTGCAGGAAATTGCAAAAAATCGAATTTTGGAAGTTCCCAGACAGTAATACCCCCTTAATATTTCATAGACACTATACCAAAACGTCAAATTATGGGAAAGTGTAAAAAAACGAATTTTTGAAGTTTCTACACGCCAAATCGAGGCTCAGACGAATGTGGCCAACTCGGAAGTCTTGCCATTCCGTTGGAAACTCGAACGGCACCTTTTGCTGATTTCCGACTTACATTTCGAACAGGTAATATTCATTATAACGCCATGAAATTGGCTGGAGGTGGAGTCGCGAGTTGGGGTTCTTGATCGAGCCAGAAAAAAAAGGGTTTCGCGTACAGCGTCATGAGGTTTTGGTCGTATCGTCTCCCTGCTATTTCGGCCCCTCGCATTCGTCGATACAATATTCGATATATCGTGACAATGAAGCGCGCACGGTATTGAGAGCCAAAGTTCCAGGTGTAATACAATGACAGAAGGAATCAATCGATCGGGCCCAGAATTTCACAGAGAGTTATATACAGCGATCGCAATGGGATCGATTGTTCCGGATGGAAGAAAAAGAGCAGGTAGTACATTTTATTCGCGCTCTGGACCTAGCTCTCATCGAGGTTCATTGTAATTTAGCGAATGGGGACGTTTTTCGTCAAACGATCGCCGTGATTTGTGCACCCTTTCTACCCCCTCCCCTCCCTCCCCACCCTTCTCTTTTTTCATGCTTTATGCATGTCGCTCTCTTGTCAGTCTTACTATACACACTAGACTGTGTACGACGTGACGCTTGTACGTTCATTAACCAGACGAAGGGCTCCAACCGGCTTCAAGGAATTATTCGAGCAAGGGCTCGTCTCGCCCTGCCTGCCTGCCTGCTGCCTCACTTTATTCAGCTCCCAAGAAGCCAATGAAATAAAGTTTTACCTGCGGCAATCTCGTCACACGCCACTGATCCAAGGGCCAAACGATCTTCCATTCACCATCAAAATTGGCTGGGTATTACTTTCTGATCCTCCGGTCCAGTTAACTCGACCGGATCTTTTGTACACAGCCACCTCTATAGATATTTTACTTTCCTCAGCATCCTCTACCTTTCCAGTTACTTCCTTCACCTCCATGTTATACCCACACCCCTTCAGCTTGTGCCTTCCGGAAGCGTTGAATTATTAGGGCAACACACGTCGAGCTCCTCAATCCAAATCTAGTGTGACGTGTCCAACTGTCACGAAATCCCAAAACACTTATTGCACCCGATTATCAGCTCGATTCAGAATCTCCATCATAACAAATGCCCAAAAATCACGATCAAGTTTCTGGAACGAAAAAAAATTTATCTTTCGCGGTTTCTCAAAAAATTGTACGATTTTCCAAAGAAAAAAAAAATCAATAAAAATTGTTTAGACGACGCTTCGGATCAAGATTGCAAAATGTTTATTATTTCGATGAATTCCGATGAAAACATTTTATGCACACAAATTCTGACTTTTTTCTGAAATGAAATTCTTTTCTTTTTTCGCTCGTACTCCTCTCTGTATTTTACCAATCAATAAATCTTTCTCTCTTCCTCACTCCGTCTTTTCTTTTCTTTATTATCATATTTTTATCCAATCCTTTAACATATTTTCTTATCATGCCTTTTTTTTTCTTTGTTGTTAAAATTCAAAAATTGTAAAATCAAAAAAAAAAATTCTTTTTCGACACTCACTATTTTCTTGTTTTTTGATGCATTAATAGGCAAACTGCTGACACGGCTTCGCGTGCGAAATATTATGTTGTTTCGGTAGTTTTTAGTTACTTCGTTTTTTTTTATTATTATTGTTATTTTTATTATTTGCGAAGTGTCATTTTCTTTTCCATGTGGACATTTTTCTAAGGCAAAAAATAAATGGACAATATCGATTGTTCCAAGAAAAATCGATATTGTACATTAAAATTGAATTTTACTTGTATAACGAGAAACTGTTCGCAGAAAGTCTCTCTGTGTGCAAGTTGAAATAAATAATGAGCAATTATATGAGAGGTTGGTGATAAAAAGTTTGCATTTAGTTATTTCGTGCATAAAAGAAAATGAATATTTCAAGGATTCTAATAAAAGGGACGAAGACTCAGGTGCGGCTGAAAATTTTGCAACATTTGTTACGCGGGGAACCCCGGAGTGATACAAAAAGCAGGATGAATCGCGCGGGGCAAGAAACGATCGTTTTCTCGGAGAGATAGTGATTGTTGTTTAGCGAAAGGATCCGGTGCGAAAATCTAGACCTACGAAGGCCAAGCAAATCCGAATTTTTATCGACGATCGAATGGTGTTTTCGTTGCGGCGTGTGTGCGTTTCTCTGTCTCTCGCTCGTTCCTCGTAAGCGGGGAAGCAACAACCAATTCGCTTGAGGCACCTCGCACTTGCCGAACAATGTCCTTTAATTCCTCCGCCTACGTGTGCCGTTGCTAAATCCCATAAATCGCCTAAAATTCCCATCGTTCGGCGCGACCAGCCCGAACTCCATCGTGCGAACGGTCAACCTCATACAAACTCCGCCGGTACCTTCCGCGAGATCCCAAACAACTCGCCTCTCTCTCTCTTTCTCTTTCTCTTTCTATCACCGTTAAACCGAACGTGCCAAACCGACCCACGGTGTAAATTACCAGCTTATTCTCGCGGACAGTCTACCGGATAAATAAAAATATTTATACCGCGACAGCGTGCATACGAACACTAAATTAAACTCGTTTTGCTTCGCGCCGGAGGTTATACCCCGAGAGGGAGTCGCCCTTCCTCCTCTTCCCTCTTCCTCCCGCGACCTCCCCAACTCTTGGTATTCCTGACAGCGATATACTACACTCGCGACTTCAACGCGACTTATAGACCGTGTGCGCTAGGTCATTCGACATTATTTCACATCCCAGGATTCATTTCTTTTCCCCCCGTCATTATTCCTTACCGCTCATAGTTGCCGGCTGTAAATACTCTTGCTGAGACCAATGTCCAATATCATTTGTACATTACTTACTGAATTATTCATGAGGTAATGAAATTTCACTCAAAAATCAGCAAAATTCGAATCGGTATCGATCGCAACGTTTATACTTTATTTCATTTTTCAGAATTCTGGGTTCCAAACTTACTCCTTGATCCTTCGTTACAATAATCGTGAAAAAAAAATCATTAAAAATTATCAACAAATTTCTTGTCACTCTCGAACTCTCGATTATTACGTCGTCGCTAATGAAAATTTTATTGTGAACCTGCAGCTTGAAATCAACGATTTCAAAGTAAAAACTACTCGAAACAAATTCACGCAAAACGAAATGAAACTGTTCAGTTTCAAAGACCATGAAAATTTTTGTACCGATTTTGGGTTTGGATCCTAAAAAAATATCGTTTTATTTTCCGGAGCAAATATCGAATGAGAATCTTGAGCTCTGCTCAAGAAAAAACGGATTTTCGTTGCATTTTTATTCGTTTCCTTCGCCTACATCGGTAAGAACCGCAATGCTCAAAGTGTTTCCAAGAGAATCTGCACATTTTTCGAAAATATTTTCACAAACCACTCGAAAGGCAAGTGGAAAATTCACTCGAGTGATTTTTCATTTATTTTGACTTCGTACTTGGCGGAGAAGATTTCGCCATGGAAAACGGTTCGTAATTGATATTCAATTTCCCTGCCTAACTGTACGATCCTAAGGAGTGAACTGCTTGGGAACGATCTGCATTAAATATTCCTCCATAAAAAATCTCACATCCTGATTATTCGATAAAGGGGCTTCGCGTGTTCTCGCAAAACCGATTCGAATGATCAAATTACAATCGAATTGGATCGAATACATTCATGGCGAGAAGTCCTTTGTATACCTAGGACTCTGGCTGTGCAGATAAAGGGGCAGATCCATTCATCCCTGCCATGTGACAATTCTCCAATTCTTCAGGCGAATTCGTTACCTGTGAGGATTATTCGAAACCCATTTTTTTCTCTATACATTGGTCTGCAAAAGTGACCTTGAAAAATTTCGAAAAAATTCTTTTTTTTTGCAACAATCAAATCGATAAATCTTAAAATATTGTAACTTTAAAAATAAAACCGAGCGAATGTTACTTAAAAGGCAGAAAAGTAAAAAAAAAAAAAAGCCAGACTTGGCCAAAAATTACGAAAATCGAATTTTGCAAGTCTCAGACGTCAGAAGAATTTTTTTTTTTTCATTATCGTAGAACTTCTTCCTGTGGTGCTCCCCGAAATATGTCGTTGCTGGCACTCGTATAAGTCTGTTATCGAGTGGTTATCGAGTTCTTTTTCGAGCTGGTTTCGTGCTTTTGGCGATTTGGAGAACTCACCGCTCCATTCTAGATTTTCTTGCTTCAAGTTATCGAAACCGCCTTGAGTGTATGTATTATCGAAGAAAGAAAACCGCACGAGCGAATCGAGAGACTGCAAGTCCCGTACATTCTTTCACCGCGTGGTGACTCGACAGTGGATGCGAACGACGGAATACTTTGCATCCACTTTTCTTTCCTTTCACTGCTAGCAGCCCATGTATAGGGTGGCTGCTTGCAAGTTTCCATTATTATGTGCTGAGCATGGGAACCTAATACAGAGTCAAGTTTATGCCAGTGGTATATTTTTCGATCGAGTTTTCTGCAGAAAAGCTGTTGATTTTTTTAGTTAAAATTCAATCGCACTTCAATGAGCCATACTGCCCAAAGTATTGAAAATAGAGCAACAAACCTAAGGACCAATTTTGTAGAGCGTCGAATTTCCTACAAAAAAAGTCCTGACGACATCACTGTATCTTCGATACTTTGATCCTGAGAGAACGTCAAAGTAAAACTACCGGAGAGAGTGAAAAAATTATGTGAAAAGTTTTCACCCGTTTTGGCAGATTTCGTTCCGTAATAAATTGATAAGGTCGATAAGAAAGTATCAATAAAACTTTATTTGCGGTTACGAAGATCATCGTTTCTCATGGGACACCCTGTACATACATAAACGATCAATGGTCTCGCGACTTGAGTCGACTCTTGAAACTTAGATACCCATATGATCATGCATGACCACACGCGTCGAATATTTACCCTCGCCCCGTTTGTGCCTCGTTGCTCAAGCGTGAATCGTCTCAGCCCCATAATACCAAATCCTCGAGGTTTACAGAACGCGAATAAACGGGATTAAAATTGGATGGCAAATTTTACTTGCTAGCATTTGAACGTTCTCACGAACAAATCATGTCACGTGACCCTGGCTGAGTGCTGTCGAAAAAGGATCATAGCCAAGCTACAAAATGCCGGTTTGCCGGTTCAGCCAAATATCCACAGATTCCTAACGTATTTTCAATCATTCATGGCAAACAAATGTCAACGATTTGAACAATTTTAACCTTCCGTGGTGACCAGGGGTCAAAATGACCCCAAGCGCCGCCAGTGCCCGAATTTTCACATTTTTTTTCCACATCGCTTCCTTCCTGATTTTGTTTTGCCATTTTGAAAATCGGATAAAAATTTTATCCCTCGATATTCTCATTCGGAAAGGATCGAACTAATATCCTGAATTTTAATGCGTCGTTCGGAATGATACCGACCCCGCGGCAAGCGTTGGAACATGCCCGGGCTTATTTTGACCCCGTGTGACCAGCGCGTTATTTCCAAAACGTGTGACCACGGACAGTAAATAAACTTGAACGTCGAAATCATAGCGAACCGATCAAAAGCTTTCATTGGAATAAAAACAACACAACTGGCCCCAGAATCTCCCAAACAAGTAAATTTGCCATCGCACATAAAGTCCAACATTTATAGTTACAGTTCCCAAGAGCCCAGTGTTCCCAGCACCTCACCAGGAAGTTCGACAGAGTCTCCTGGACATATGGGCACTCGGTGGGATCGTATCCACAGCTCCGTGGAGCCTGGAGGCAGCAGCAGCAGGTAGATCCTCGGGAAGATCTATTTACAGTTTGTACCGACGGACAATTGAGGAAAAAGCGTGCAGGTTCGAAGGCACTGCAGATGAAAAGTTAAACCATCCTGATCCTTACGTCGGACGAACTCAAGTGGTTGGAACAACCAGAACACAATCCTGTGTGTGTGCGTGCATTCATCTACGTAAGTGTGCGTCATAATGGGTAATTACTTCTTGCCTCTCCCTGCGGTTAGAATGTAAGCTCCCGATGGATCCTTTAAGGGGTAAGTGCCACGCGACCATCGGCATCATCCAATAGTCTCCAGAGTCTAAAAAAAATATGCTAATCCTCCGATTAAAGAAAGTAGTATGTACTCTGAAGTTTTGATGGATCGCACGGTGGTCCAGAGGCCGATGACGAGTGCAGGAAAATGTAAATTTAGGATGGACCCGCGCGGCGCTCATTTGGAAGTGGCATGATGAAAGAGAGTTACAATGTAATGTGCGGTGGGTTACATATCTATCAGGTAATAATCCTACCTGCTTGAAAGACCCTCCATCCGGTATGCAGCAACGTCGCAGCTTCAATAGAGGAAAAACATATGCTCTAATATAATCTTCCTAAATGCATGAGTGCATGAGTCTCGGATGTTCAAACAATTGAGATGGAGTGGCGAGATGAAAAAAATTGCGGATTGTGTAGTTTGCCTAACGGTCGCGATGAAAAAAATAAATAAATAAATAGGATGCCTGGGTGCGCGTGAAAAGTACGTTTTTCACAACGTAACACTGCTGCAGGATGCTGGCAACTACCGATCGAAAAGTAAAGTAAATCGCGGACTTTCGGCCCAGCGAACTTTTTCTATACCGGATCGAAAACACTTTGTGTAGCCGAGCGAATGCCCGCGAGGATGCCAAGTTGAGAGGAAGAAGAGTTCGAAAAAACGAGAAAAAGAATCACAGAGAAAGAGCAAGAAAGATGAAGAGACACTGCGAATGAGGAGGCTGAGATCGTTGAGGTTCATACCAGAAGAAACGACCATACGTGGGATTTAATCTGCATGCCAAAACCATTTCCTGCGCTACTGTAGCCAAACGGCAACCGACCCAACATCCAGACGTCACTTCTCTCCACTTTCATGTCGCGTGGCCATTTATTTCCTCTCTTTATTAGCCTCCCCGATTTAACAACACTTGCCTTTTTCAATATAACAACGTCAACCCATGCAACCAACAACCGTGACAACAATCTTCTCAGACCCACTGATACCTCCCACTACTCTCTCTATCTTTCTTCTGCTTCAATAAACCTTCATCCACATCATTCGATTATAACTAACTGTTCGTAGAGATTCGAACAGAGGACCTAAAGAAACTAATTCTTTGGATAGATGGATTTGCCCTCGTAATGCAACATCTGTCTGGAAATCCCACGGAAGTTGCTAGTGATCACTTACTAAACCTCTCGCATGTGCATGCATCTGGTCTTTTTCTGAACAATCCAAATTCTTCGCTCCAGTCATCATCTCGGCTTTTCTTTCCTTCATTCCATCATCGCACATCAATGTTGCTCCGCAAATCCTTCGTCGAGCTAATCAAAGCTGTTGAAATTGGATTCACTGAAAACAAAATTTTGTTGGAAAAGATCGATATTTTGTTCGATACGTTCGACTAAACGTTTTTTCGAAAAATCCCAAAAATTGTGTCATCGCAGCAAAAAATATTCTATAAAGTCTCTTCGGGAGCAAATTTTTGTCGTTCCAATCGTTAATTTTGCTGACAATTCCATTAGAAACCAAATATTCGGCCAAAAAACGAAAATTTTGAAATTATCGAAAAATATTTAGTTGGCCGTGTTCAACAAAATATCGACGATTTTTAACAAATCTTATTTCCAGTGTTCATTCCATTCGGAATATGAACCAATAAAATTGTCCTTGAAAAAANAAAAAAAAAAAAAAAAAAACACTTCCAAAATAAAAATACCTCGGAAGATATTGCTCATCGTCGTTATAGCAACGAACGTGGTGTGTTAATTCGATCATAATTAATGGCAGCGATAAATCAAAGATCAAAACACTGAAAATCATCGAATAACGATATTTATTTGAAGTTAAGAACCAGCCTGCTATTTTGGACAATTTTATCGACTCCTTTATGATGAACAGTTCCCTCATTTCCAAATGTCAATTAAGATCGATTTTTATTATGAAGTGTTGCTGCCAATTTTTTTTTGTTTACATTTTTTTTACCAGTTTTTATTCGATCATTATATTCACGCGAATAAATGTTCACAAGAATTCAGTACTCGTCGTATCAACTTTTGGAAGAGACATTGAATTCCATTCTAATATTCGGTGCTATATATTTTCCCATGAAAGTTGTTGGTAACAGCGTCTTCTCACCATTACTCAAAGACCGTTCAGACATCCTGTTGATTACAACTCGGCCGGATAATTACCAGGGAGTCGCGCGCGCGTCTTTTTCTTCTTCCCTGAATACCGAAATATCTTGTTAAGCGCATTCAGCTGGTTGTATCGAATAAAGAGGAGAAGAAGGCATTCAGATGAGAGTTAATAAAACGAGAGACGTGAATGAGACTCTTTCGGAACGGCGACCCTCATTCGGTTGCTAAGATTTCGCTACATTAAGATCGGCTGGAGTTGGCTTGTAGCCCGTTAACATTTCGCATTCACGTTTCAATGCCCGCCCCCCCCCC
>JBAJMU010000008.1:6745261-6881333 GCA_037952995.1 Hyposoter didymator
CGTAATAAAATTTGACCCTAGAATCGGTAACCTGGGGTCAAAAACGACCCCTTCACATCCCGCGATCTTTCTCCCTTCGTTTTCCCGTTTTTTTATCGTTTCGCCGCATTTTTATTCAATTTTTTGGCTCACGAGATGCTGCATTCAGAAAATGAAAAAAATGAGCCCAATTTGAACCCGTTTCGAAATACGGAACCGAAATAGGTAAAAAAAAAAATAAAGCTTGCCGTACGTACCAGGGTTTTTTATTCAATTGCTTGAAATTCCTCAATGAGCTCCGTCACGTTGCAAACTAAAATTTCGAGTTTCAATCGACGAAAAACAGCAAATAATTTTTTGAAATGCGGAAAAAAGTAAAATTTTTATTTTATGTTAAAAATTCTCGAAAATTTCACCATTTTTACGTTGGGAAGATTTTGAAATTTGAAATTCAGGCGAATCGGAATTTCACTCTCTTGAGGATAGGGGAAGATTTTTACTTTTTTCCTTCATAAGAAATTGTGGGTCTCGGTAAATAATGATACACGTTTTCATGCAATGACAGTTTTATTCGGAATAGATTAAGGTCTCGCGTGTTTATGCAGGAATAACGTGTTATCATCGGATAATGCATAATTTTACGAATTTTTCAACAATGGGATATTGTGACTGTGGGAAATTTATTCACCATTTCGATATCAAGAATGATGGATGTTGGATTCTTGTTTCTTAGGATAGCGTGTGAGTTTCAAATAATATATAAACGAGTGTGGAGCTGCATTAGCGGAAAGAAGCTTCGGTAGGGTCCAGAGAAGAGGTTTATTTCTTGGCTGGATAAGCTACCGGACCGTTAGAATTTTCCGGGTCATTTCCACCATTAGTGATTCTGCGAAACTCTTTTTTCGATCCCATCGACGTTCAAGTTTCCATAGCTTTTTCTCCTCCCTTAATCTTGCTTCAGTTCGTCTCGTCTAGCATTGACGATCGATCACATTATTCACAGTAGTCAGTCCACTTCGTACAGCCTGACTATTCCAACATGCTTCACCCTCGCTCAATGACACGTACGATCTAAACTTCTACGTCCTAGCAATTCGATCCTCGAGCCTTCATTCTTTTTACTTAGTATTATTACATTGTCGCGATCAACAAGTGGAATTTGAGCGACGTAAGTGCATCGAGTGCATTAAGAATGCACTTACGTTTGCTCAAAGGGTGAGGACCCAGAAAAAATTCGCTTCGCAAAGCTGCTACAAGTAATGTCGTCTTGAATGCATCGAATGCGGTCGTGACGGTCAAGAAAGTTCTAGCGCCATACAATCTCCCGCCGATCCTACTAACCTGGAAAAATGAAGAACCTGCTGTACCGAAACACCGCACAAGACTCGCACTTTTCAAAGGCTGTCCAATGGGGATTTAAAATCGCACGAGAAAGCACGCGAAAATGCGAATTGATACGCTCGTTACGCAGATCCTCTCTGCGCAGCTTTCCAGGTTCCTCTTCGAGGCGAGGGGCCTCTTTACAGACTTCCTTCACAATTACATTCGTGGAAGCGTTCTATCGCGAAGACAGGGAGACTTTTCATCTTGCCAAAGACCCTCGCCTCGTAACTCGGGATTTACGATGTTTACTACTTCTTAACATAACCGCCCACACAACGCATTCTCCCCCCTCAATCCGATTCAACTACGTGCTATTTATATTCCACTGAGAATATGTGGATTTGCCTTTTTTTAAACTGATACATAGATTTTAACGAAACGGAGGGTCGAAGCGTTCCTCCAACGAAAATGAAGGGCAACGCCAACCGCTATTGTCCCATGAACACCATAACGACTGAATTTCAATGGCAACAACATCCTGGACGTTAGCAACTCGAAAAAATGCCCTGCACCCGATTTTTTCACTCGAATAAAATTTTTAAATCAGAAAAATTTCTCGTTCGATTATTATAAACAAATATTATTTCGACTGCTGCCTTTTTTTTTGTTTTCAACGTTCGGACAAGTTTTTCATGACCCAAACGCACACTCAAGGATTTTTCCAAGAACAATAATGCAGAAAGAGCGTAGTTGTGCTTCTGTTATTTTTTATTTACGATCTCCATGGAGGCTGCACAAACGAGTTCTCAGTTGGACAAACTGCACATGGTGCACAATAGACTGCACTACTGCAAGTGTACATATAGATATTCGAGTTAAATCCACGAAAAAGGGTGGATTCGGTCTGGTTTAAAAGGCAAATCTGAATAAGGTTTCCACAATTCGTCGGGGCAGTGACCACAGTTCCGCTTTCGATAAATACTTGTCTCCGAGTTGCTCGTTTTCCTGTAAAATAACTTGTTTCTCTCAGTGAAAACAAATGCTCGTGATGCTCGTTTCCATTTTACCCAAAACTCTGAATCCCCCGTGCAAACGGAGTATTGTTCCGAACCGAGATATTTTTACCTTCCGCTTGTTTCTCATTGGATGCAGATTCCAGGATGAAAAACATTTCCTTCCCGATAAAGTTCCTCTTGTCGCTGAAAAGAAAGATTCGGCAGGATGGATATGGAGGTCGTTGAAAATGTAAGAAACGGACACACTCGATGAAAACTCATGGAACAAACTCGAAACGAATTCGCAAATTTGAATTTGCAGCTCTTTTTGTATTTCCATGTAAATTATATAATTTCAATAATTTTTCTAGAAAATAAAGAGAAAGTACAAACTTGCACACACTTTTTCACAAAATTTGCAGAAATTTTAGCGGTTGGATGATTTTTCAAAAAACTCAGATTTTTCGTAAAATCTGAGTTTTTCGAAAAGCGAAAGGCTTTTTGCTTCAAGGAAGCAAAAAGGCTTTCGCGAATGCCAGTAGTTGATGGAATTCTGACGAAACCAACTGAAGCTTATTTGGGAGGGCGGAAATATAATTTGTCTTTGAAATTTCATAGTCTCAATGGAATGTCGTAAGATTTGACGGACCATTCTTGGGATTATCAACAAGCTCTGAGATTTGGCTCAATTTGTTTGGTAATTCGGTACAATTCGGTATGTTTGGATAGCCGCAGATATGAAGTTGAGAGTCAGACAAGAATAAATAACGCAGGGAAAAGCTCATGGAGCAATAAGAAGGGACGAAGCGGGATTTTATGACGCAACGACATTGAGACACTGGGTAGAGCGATGGCTAAAGTTAATTGTAAGAAACGAAGTTTTAATCCGAGGAAAAAGGGAGCTGTCAACGAGTAGCGAGTGTACTAAACCCGTAGAGGGCGCTGCGACGGAAAAATTGAGACATAACGACGTACGAGTGAGGCAGAGGCGTCGGTTCGTGTAAGCAAAGTGAAAAGGTGAAAAATTTTATATGAGAAGCTCGTAAAACTCACAGTTTTAAGCGGCAAATGAAAATCCAACATGTAATAAAACGAAAGCTTGGAAAGGCTCAGAGCAGAAACGCCAGGGAAATGGAGGAGGAGGAGGAGGAGGAGAAAGGTATGGCAAGAAGGGGCACAGAGTGTTGAGGTTAGCTCATCCCCATCCTATTTTGGCGTCACTTCGATCCTCTTGTAGGTGCACGTATAAATATACATCTGTGGTTGCGCATTCGTATTTGAATGCGCTATATGATGTTTTGTTAAGGTTAGGAAACTCTGGGTTTCCAGGATACATTTTCGTATAGAGGTAGCAAGGGGTGGGGTCTTTCATGCTGCGCAAGCTTGTTTGCAGGGTTGAGTTGATACAACATTAACAACAAGTCGTTAGAGAGATGAGGTACGTACGGGACGGTTGGGAGGGAGAGAGGAAGAGATGAAGGAGAAGAGTGCGGGAGGAGGAGGTTGGAGGGGAAGAGGATGGGAGACTGCGAAGATAACAGAAGAGAGTGGGCTGCGAGCGGGAGGCGGTTGCTTCTGGGGATGGTGGGCGGCACAGGCTTTGGTCTCAATATGCGCTAGAGGTCTGATGCGCCGTTATAACGGCAACATCGAACGGTGGGTTCGGTATACATAGGGGAACGCAGGGGGGCCACTCAGCCGAAGCTCCAGATTGGAGCCGGAGGTAGAGGTGGCAACGGCATCGCCGTGTGCAGCAGCAGCTAGAATGCGGGACTCTTCTCGTTCGGGATGTTATAGGAAAGGGTGCGGGAGGAGGATGAGGAGGAGGAGGAGGAGGAGAAGAAGGAGGGCGAGAAGGGTTGCTGCTTGGGTACGACGGGATGTTGCGATGATGTGGGGATGCGGGACTGAAGCGGAGAACGGACGAAACGGAATACGACAATGGTCGGCATGGCAACACCGCACGCGCGGTGTATACACGATCACGGTGTACGTACTACTTGCTTGTTGGTGCTGCTGCGAGCCTTGACTATGCTGGTGAGATTGAGTGTGTACGACAGAGGAGACAGAAATAGAGAGAGAGGGAGACAAAGAGCGACAGACAGAGAGAGAGAGAGAGAGAGAGAGAGAGAGAGAGAGTGAGAGAGGAATGGCGTCAGAGCGCTTCGGCTCCAACTCAGGGACTCTATTTCCATAATCTGCTGCTTTGTCGATTCTGAATTATGCGACTACGCTCCTGCTTGCCACCCTGTACCTCCCCTCTCCTCCGCGTTCACCCTACGCTAAAGCCCCCTCGTCGCGGATTCTCGACTACCATTCCGTGTCCCATTCTGCCCCATACCCCTCCCCCTCCTCCTCCCCCTCCTCCTCCTCTCCTCTCTCTTACTCGCCAGAATCGAGTATCCGATTATTTGCTCGAAATCGATTTCACGTGTTTGGAGCCGAGCCGTATTTGTACACGCTGAATACGCCAGGCATTGTGCCCAACCGTTCATCTTCATTTCGCAACATTGTCGTGGAAACCAGATCCGGGAGCACACCGCAGAACTCGCGGAATTCTCATCTTCCTCTCTCTCTCTCCCTCTCCCTCTCACACTCCCTCCCTCGCCCTCTCTCTCTCTCTCTCTCTCTCTCTCTCTCTCTCTCACACTCACGCACTTTACTCTACAGTTTTCAAACTTACCTGCACCAATACCAACTACACCAAACTCCCCTGCTCCCACTCCGGCTCCAGACCTTGATGTAATATTACCGATCAACGTCTACTTTCCTCTGATCCTCCGTTCAAGTGCTTCCGTAATTTTCTGTCTTTTACGGTCACATCCCTTTGACGAATAACATTTACAATTATAACCATTGCGACAACTCAGACTTCAAAATCAAATTACCACTGCGTTTGCCATCGTATGGGGTAATGCTCGTACCTCGAAAAAAAAAAATTTCCTCCTCGCCATTCTGATGACCCCAAGCCCCTTCAAAGCTTGCCATTTATATAGAAACCAAATTCGTGAATCTCCATCAATCCAGCTCAAACAAACGCATTCGGGGTAACATCCTGTTTCCAGTTTTCGACTTACAATCGAAATCGATTTTTTGTGCATTTTGTTATAATTTGGGATTTTGAAAAAGTGTCTCCGAAATATTAAGCCATTTTTCTGCAACACCTCGAGCTTGCAGTGTTTTTCCAAAATGAGCGTCAGGCCAGCACAAAATTGTTGCAGTATTTAAAAAAAAAAAACGGAACCTCTGCATAATCGGCGAGCGTTTCGTACACCACGAACCGTCATCACTGTCACGAAGAAATCTAGTTGAACTGATGTCAACCGCTGGCTGGGAACACTCAAGTAATTCGATACTTTTACGGTGATAGTCTGTCGCGCGTCGTCGCTTTGCCACTAAATTCGAGTAACGATTTTCCAACGGCATCCCTCTAAAATTCCGTTGCACTCGAATGAGATTCCGATTTATTTTTCTGATTACTGATCATTGTGGATCGCGATACTCAGAATCGCATGGACCCTTTTGTCATTCGGAATATCTCATACGATTACAAACGTTCGTGCCCGCAGTCTGTACACGATTTTTTCGGGTTTGAAGTTTCAAACGATGAAAAAATCGATGGTCACAATTTTTAGACGCAATTTACGTCAATTTTTCCAACTCTCTACTAATATTTTTATCCTCCGCAGGACAATGAGGAAAGAAATCCGAAACTTGGTGCACTTGTTCTCCATATTCAAGGGAACGAATAAAAAAAATTTCAGATTTTTTCAAAAATAATTTCTTCAGTTTTGACGGTTACGAAGACTTCAGTCGTTTTTGTCGCTTCGTTGCAAAAGAAAGATCCATTCGTCAGTGTTTCCATGAGTTTAGGCAACCCCCAACGATTTGCATCATAAAAAAACTCATGACAACGATCAACATCACAAAAAACTGAAATTGAAAGGGAGAAAATTCGAAAAAACGTTTGAATTTGCTCGAAAGCTGTTTATTTCGTTAGAATTAATTTCCGCATGTAGGCGAATGGATTTTAAAAGGACATAAGAAGACAAAATCGACTGGAACTTTGGTTGAGAAGTAAAACATGATACAGTTTTCTGTCTCTCGACAGTATGGATTGAAATAGCGATAAGATGTGTTAGAGCGCGTTGTTGAAACGGGAGTAGGACGACATGATCCCCTATCAGGAAATGAAAAGTGTCAAAGAAGGGCCTGGCGCGTTGTATCGGTTTCGTCAAGAATTCTTTCAACAATAAACGATTGGATGACTCGTGGAGTTTGTCGGAAAGGATCGGGGGCAAAAAGTATTGAAATATCATTCGATTCTCTATGAAGTTTCGATTTAAACTTGTAAATGGAAAATTTCGTATTTGACAAAGCAAATTCGTCGCGATGGTATAATTCAATAGAGACGCGTGGGGGGATGAAATAAAAGAGCTGGTTCCTCGGGCACCTTCGATTATCGGTTGAATTTGCAGTAGCTGGGCGTATTGTTGGACCTCCATTGTTTCAGTATTGCGGGGGCGGCGCTTCCTTTTGTCTCCACCCTTTGTATCTCCCGTGGCCGGATCTCTCGCCCCGACGTGCCCAGGATACACCGCCGGATAGAACGACAACACACTGCAAAGACGGATGTGAATAGATCACGTGTGAGAGAGAAAGAGCGAGCCCAGCGAGGAAAACCGATGTCGAGTACGTAGATCCGATCGAAAACCTTACAGAATGAAAAAAAACAAAAACAAAAAAAAACAAAAAACATAACAACCGTCGATCATTCCTGTAGAACGAACCGCAACAAAACCGACACATTCTAATTCCTTTTAGTCAAAAGCTCTTCAAACGCTTTTGATCGACCAAACAACGATGGCCTAACGATTGAAAGGCACGAAACAGAATTAATAAATTTATTAATTTTATTTTCTAAATTATTTATTAATTATAAAAGCCAAATTTTTAAGAAATGAAGAAAAAAAATGTCATTGGGAAATTTCGTTGCCCATTTCTGCAGGTTTTAGAACAACTGTTCTGAATTTAATCAAATTTGGTCGAAAACTAGATTGTGATGAGAAAATGGTCCAGACGAATTTTCAAGAGGCTGCGAAGAACCAGAAAAAATATATTCGCATTGGTAATGAATTTAACATCGCGATTTCATACATTTTATTATATTTTACAATGAAAATCATGATTTCTCGTGAGATTTAATATTCTACAATGAATTTTTATCGACGAAACTTTTTAGATAAAGCGACCAGCATATTTTTCAAAATTCCCAGCAAAAATGATAAAATGAACGATCCTTTTGAATTTTTAATAGTCGAACGTGCTAACCTGCTCAACTGCCAACAGTAAATCGACGAAATATGTTGCCCAGGGTCCCAGGAAAACTTACAGCAGGCAATCGTTCGTAAAATCCATCAGATTTTCTCTCAGCCCTAAAAAGCCTCCTTTTTAGTATTTTCCCTAAATTTGACTTTGGTCACCGAAACTTTAGTGCCGAATATAAAAAATAGAAGTGAATGTTACCGGAGAAAACGATCTTGAGTATTTAGATGTTCAGAGACTTTGTGCATTGTAAATTCTGCGATTTATTGTTATACAAGTTCAGAAACGATAAAAAGGTTCGACTGTGGTGTCAAGAGACATTCGGAGACATTCGTGGATCGAGGCCTGCGTCGGTAAACACAGGTAAGGCACCACTAGGGCTTCATTTACCCAACGGTATATTTTCTCCCTGCGATTCTTGTCTTGAACAATTTTTCTTCAAGTTTTTATACGATGCAACTTCGTATTTACATTTCTTCAAAATTTTACCCACACAATTAGAAATGCGCCTCAGTCAAGGACTCCAAAAGCGTCTTTTTCGTTATACAGTCATAATAAACGGTTGGCCGTTCGTTCGAGCAGAAACAATCGCAATCGAATTGACTCCTAAGCATCCGGAATTGGTGCCAGAAATTAGCCGGGACTTGAGTGTCGAGGAATTGGGCTCTCCAGGCTATAAAAATCGTTTTTCGTTTATAAACGATCGTACGCGCTCGAAAATACTTTCGCAGCTCTATATTTCTAGGGAAAATGCCTCAATGAGAAATGAAGATTGATGACGATTTGGAAAAGACATAACGAGATCGAGGGAAGAAGATTCTGAAGTGGCGTGTAAATTTCATTGTGGAATAGCGTTCGGATGACGTTGGAGGATATTTTTAATGACCGATCGTGGCAAGTGCGTAACAGCAAATCTGCAGAGCAGGTTGGATCCAAGTTCAAGTTCGCCATGGAGATGGTGCGACGCATAATAAGCTCGTGCTTATGGAACGTGCTTACGCAATCTCCATAGAAAGTTGTCTTCTTTGGAGAAACTGGAAAGGAAGCTTTGTGGGAAAATGCAAAGGCTTTGAACAGGATATTCGATATGTATATACGAGTCTCGCGCTATCGATAGCCTGAGGACGGCAGTTTTTAGATTGAACCGAGGGGTAAGTAGAAATTCGTTAAATTTGTGTTATCAAGCGAAGTAGTAGATCTGCGAAGCTGACTATTGTGAGATCATACAATGCCGACGGGGGTTCCATTGAGGAAAAGGTAGCGTTTTGTCCCTCCCTATTTGGAAAACAAAGAGCAGACAAAGCCATTTCATGAATCGACGTCTGTTTGTGAGATGAGATCTAGTCTTGGTCTACATCGAACCAGCAGACAACTGGTTATTTCATTTTATCTATATGGCTACGAATAAAACGTATCTGGGAAAGACACGCCCGAGTGTGATCGAGCTTTCTTCTTTTCTAATACCATCCACCAACTATATTTCGATTACATCGATCCACGTTAATGTAAAAAAAATCATCGTTGAGAATCGTTTCTGTACAATTTTTATGAAAATGGTGGTTGCGCAAATTTCCAGCTATCCAGTCAGACAGTTGTTTGGCCCTTGGAGTACACACTGGGTCATTTTGACCCGGAGGCTTTTTCGTCACCGATTAACGTTTTCGTCAAAAAATCAATTCAGTGCCATAAAATTTGGATGTTTTATTAAAAAAAAATGTTTCTGGAAAAAAAAATGCATTTTTATCGGAATACAACGATTTGAAAAACACCTCGGGTCAGACTGACCCCAGATACTATTAATAAATTAGCGTTGTGCGAAAACGAGGCGATATCGAATGGTGGAAAAATGAAAATTGTGCGGTCTATTGGAATAATGCTGGACACAGGGTGAAAAGGATTGACAAAGTAAAATAAAATAATGGAAGAGTTTATAGGAACCTGCGCGAAGTTTGTTGACTGGATGTTGAACATTTACGGGGGTTCTTCCATAACTCTTCTACGAACACAGAGCATCAAGGCTTTTTGCTACGGTCTATATTCGCCAGAAATGTGGAATAGCGGCATAGTCTCATAACAAAGAGGGGAAGAATGAAAACGTGCAAGGGGCAGAGAGAAATGGTAGAAGAAGAGGAAAAAGAAGAAGGAGAAGAAAAAGAAGAGAAACGGGAGAAAGTACGACAACGGAGCGTGAGAGCAAGAGACTGGGAGGAGGGGGAGGCGGGGGAGGGNNNNGGCGGGGGAGGGGGACGGGACGGGACGAGGAAAGACCGATACAATGCTGGCCTCTCCCACGAGTCGACTTTCCTTGATACATCGCCATTCAGCCATTGTCCGCCTCCCAATGCCCGAAGGAAAGACTCCGAGGAAAAAAAAATTCAATTCAGCTTTTAAATTATTCTCCCCCTCTGTTCCCTCCAACCCCTCCGAGCATCCCGCACTTGCTCTCTCACGTCGTTCCACCGACAGCGCGATGCTCGGTGCTGGAGCCTGCGTTCACCCTCTTTCCTCCCCCAGCCCCAGCCCAAAAAGCCTCGCTCTTCGACGTTGTTGATGTCGCTTGTCGTCTTTTCCTTCATACAGCCTCGATGCCGTGTGGCCCATTCTCCTCCTGCTGTTGGACGCAACACGCGTCGACGCCAGCACACGGCAACACCATCCCTCTTTCCTCTTTCCCATACACACATTCGCCATAAGATCCTTGCCATTTGCGAGCAGTTGCCACGGAATGTTTTCTGCTCCCTTTCTTTCTATTTATGCATTATACCGATTTTTCCTCTCGCATTTTCTTCTCGCGACACACAGACACATGAAACATTGACAACGAGTGTTCCGCCTTTATTCGTGACCCCGGCCATCTCCAAACTTGAGTAACCGCATGCACGAGGATTATTCACCGTTGGCTGACGATAATATACAATCTCGTGTATCAATGGCCATCAGTGCTAAGCAGTTCTCCAAAGTTTCGTGCCATGTCCATGATGAACTTTATCGATTGGCCTTAATACAGAATAATACTGATTACAGATTATCGTGAAAGCGTATCCAGTCTCCTGATCCATAGAACGCACCAGCACTGCGACGACTGCGACGAAATGTTGCAAAAATCAATTATATTTCGATATATCGATTTATATCGATAACATGATCGGTACTCAAAAATGCCGAAAACTGTTGTATTGACATCATGGGAACTCTTAAGCTGCGGGTTTCACGACGCACTCTCGAATGAAAAATGCAAATGCAACAGTATCAAAAAAAAATGATAAATTTCTTACTTAGAAATCTCGTACAAAATTGGGCGAGCGCTCACGTACCAATGAAAGTTCTAGGGTCATGAAGCTTTGGAATATTTTTAGATGTACCTTCGTGTCATCATCACAGGACAAAAATGAGTGGAAATGACTTACAGGAAGTGTAAGTGAATCGTGCTGGACCGAATCGTGCTTTGCTGCATGGTCGAACGAGAAGATTGGGCGTGGGGTACGTACACGAGTCTTGGTTGACGCAGCGAGGATCCCGAGTGACGATAACGTGGTGCGAGGTGCGAATGAGGACAGGGCGGTACACCGATTGGGCGCGAGCAAAAGGGAAGAAGGAAGAACACGCGGGTGGAGGGACCGAGGGAGAGAAGCAGAGGCGCAGGGTTTGGGTATCAATTGATGTCGTCGTGCTCGCCGGTACGAGGTATAGAGCGTCAGGCGACACATTGTTTCAGCACAATATCATCTCACCCCGACTATGTACTTCCCCTTGCATGAGAAAAGGCTCGGAGGGGTGGGCAGGGCAGGGAGAAATCTACCGGAGAGCTTCGCAGCCTCGTTATTTTAATCATCCCCCATTTTATACCCGCAACACTCCAGCAGAGCAGAGCGCGCTCCCTGAGCCCTTCGGCATCGGTCGCGATTACGAGCAAGCCACCAGCTCGTCGTCGCTCAGCAGCTCTTCCCTGCCCTCTCCTCCCTCTTCTCTCTAGCCATCCTCCGTCCTTGCTGCTCCCCAGTATCACCATCACTTCTCCCCGCGTCCTTCTTTACCCGGGAGCCACCTTCGAACTTAGTTACCCCGATTTTATAACGATAAGCTCTGACGGTCGTTAGCAGCCGCCAGTCAGTGGCTCCGTTCTTCTGCCTCCGTACCTCCGGCTCTCCGCATCCTCCGCATCACCGACACCAGGCACATCTTCACCGCCCCTCCCTCCTCCTATCCTTCTCCTCCTTGCTATCGAGCAACGTCAGCATCCATTGCCCGTAGCAATCCTCCGGGGAATGTAGATTTTTTTCGCACCCTGCCTGCCTGGCTGCTTGCCTGCTCAGCCCCGTCTACTACCCGGTGCATGCCACACCAATCCATATGCGCACACCTCATTGTCATCATCCTCGAACCGGTGAAGAGTCACATTTTTTATCCTTTTGTTTTTTATTCACGCTAACGCCCACACTAGCTTCGATACTCTGATGCGCCAATCCCGTATCATCGCACCAGGGTGCGAATTTCAACGCCTCGCATTTTAATACGAAATCCCTCAAAAGCCTTGTTCAACCGTTTTTCTCTTCTTGTCTCGTTCGAAATATTCACATCGGTTTTCGAGTTTTTATCAAATTTATTATATGCTCCGAAAGCTGCAATTATTAATTATTACAGAAATTCAGTTTCTCACGGAAATATGATGTTTTTGTATCGGGGCTTTTGGGCGTCATCGACCCCGCGTGTTCATTTGACTTGATACATATTCAATTATTGACGGAAACCGAAATATTATTTATCCACGATTATCACGATCAACATATCTCGGTCCTCGCCTCTGGCCAACATTTTTCGCATTCCTGTAACTTTGCGGATACCCCTGGACCCTTTATTGCTCTTGGACGAGTGCAAATCACGTAACCACCGGGTTTTCAGTCGCCCCAATACACTCTCGTCTATTTCCGCGTATTTCAAATATGCGCAAAGATTTTTTTAGTAACGAAAACGAAAAAAAGTTTATAAATGAAAATTCGACAAAATTTTTTTTTTTTTAATAATAAATACAGATTGCCTTGGAAAATCTTCAATTTAGAGTATGTTGTTCTTTCGTCACTCTGTAAAAACTTTTGGAACGAACTTGGCTCGCAAACCATTTAGTATGGAAAAAAAACTGAGAATAAAAATTCTTAAGAAATCTAAAAGTCACTTTGACAGTTTTTGGAGATTGAAACTGAGAAAAAAAGGTTGTTCCGGTTGACCCAAAAACATCAAGTTCCTTGTTGCAGTAATCGTCGAAAGTGTGAATTTGTTAATGTGGAAGAAAAAAATGTAAAGAAAGCTGGCATCTCGGGTTCTTTAGAAAGAAATGCACACAGTAGCGTAGTTTCCATAAGTACGCGGGGGTGCTCAAAAAAACTCGAATGAGTGACAAGGAGGACCTTCTGTGTATGACGACCACTCCAAGAGAATGAGATTCTACTAAAATTCCAGCAAGCTTAAGCCCTCGAGCGGGGGTGTGAACGACGCGGAGCGTAGAGCAGCGAGAACGAGCCAGTAGAAAAGAGAGTCGCGAGGAGCCACCCAAAGACTACCGTAAGCGTGTAGCCTTCTCTCGTTCGATTCTTTTGCTCCGACACTCTTTACCCCTTCGAGCTTTTTTACGCTCTCTCGCATTCACAGAACCCGAGAGAGAGAGAGAGAGAGAGCGAAAAGGAAAGAAGGTAAAAAACGCGAGAGTGTTTTTAATCATGGATGCGTTAATAAAACTCACTTTGTCCCATTTTCCAGCACTGTCTCCGGTACACAAAACCCACCCTATCTGTCTAACACTCCCGAGTCTCCACCGCCCTGCTCAACTGCAACCAGCCATGCTGTACAGCAGCTCCACTGCGCCGCAGCTTCGCTCGCTGCATATGCGTGTGTGCGTGTATCTGTGTGCAAAACATGACTCTTGCTGTACGCTTCTCGGTGCGGATCTTCCCGACGATCCGAACCACTCACGCCCCTAACTCCACTCCTCTGCATTATCACATTATGTTCCTCGCATTGTTTACCACTGAATGCCCAAACGTTGGTCACATTGTCTCGGTACATTGAAGCTCTTGTCCGAGAGAATGCTAACTCGCTATCGGCCTCGTACCAACAAAGGCACGCTACTCCTCGCGCGTTGATGCTCCCGCCGTTCCTCACCAACGATCCTCTCCTGCCTCCTTCCCTCTCACTCTCTTCTATACACATCATACGTCCATACATCTAATATGCTCTGTTAACATCAGCCTGTCCATACGATTCCCTTGTATTTTTCACTCTACATCATTATCAACCGTTAGATTCTAATATCTCGTCATTTTTCACGTTTTTCTCGAGACGTTGCTACCACCGACGGATCCTTCAAATTTGCGTCAATGCGCCGGAATGAAAACGCTGATGCGACGATGCACCGACGAGCAGACGCGCGAACGCACGCAAATAAATGTTTTATGCAAACATTCCATTGCAAAGTCTGGTTTTACGATTTTTTAAGTTGAAATAATAAATAATAACAAACGATAGAAAATAATAATTAATAATGAACAACAATAAATAATAATGAATAAAATTAAAAAAAAAAATCCTCATTTTTTGCTACTACTGAACAAAATCTCCTACCCATAAAATTCGAATAATTTCCAAAAGTCCTGATCGCACGAAATTGAACTGAAAATTCAAAAATAAAAAGAAACTTGGATTTTTTTTTCTTTAATAATTCAATAATTAATCAATCAAACTTATCAATCGGAGAATCTTTCATTTAATCCCTGAAACACTGCGCAAAAAAGGTTCTGTCAAAAGAACTTGTCGCAAAGACTGTCAGCGTACGCGGCAAAAATCCGCTGACAGGGGCTTTTTTCAAACCGTGTCGGAAATATTAAATTTCAAAAATTGCAGCTGTCTCTCTCGACTTAGATTGCGAGAAGGCTCCATCACCTTAATTTAATTTTCTCTCCCTCTACTTTTTCGTCGAGTTACTCAACAATCTAAAGTTTTCCATCAATATTGTATAAGTAGAGGGTTGCGCAACGAGTCCTTGATGTCTCGTCGATCTCTCCTATTAGCATCGGTTGATACGAGGGTAGTCGACGCTGTTTTCTTTGGTAGAGAACGAGAAATGGTCTAACGGAGAGAGAAAAAAAATATGAAGCGAGAGAGAGAAAAGACAAAGAAGAAAGATAGCGGCGGGAACGCGAGGAGAATGAGGCAAAGAGACGTACGACTTGTTACGCGAGAGCAGGGAGGACCTTTGCAGAAGCTTTGTCTTGGCGCTTTATCGTACGACGATGTTGCGACAATGAGAACAATACCGGCATTACGGGCGACTGTCGAGAATAGAATGGCCTTTCTGTCTCCAAGGAAGACAGGAAGGACATCGCACAAAAATACTGAACGAACAATAGATTTATAATTAGAAGCCTGTCCGATGAGCCTTCTACGCGAGCACCATCACCAGCACCGACTATTCAATTCATTCTCGCATCTTCTTTTGGTTTCTTTCTCTCATTCTCCAGAATATTAAACAACCCGAATAACAACCTTATCACGTAATCCTCAAACGACAAATTTCATATTTTCTTCATTATTCCTCGTGTTTACTTTCGACATTGACGCTTATGCACGCCTCCCTTTCAAATAGAGCCTCACAATTGAATTAGTCGATGTTTACCTGATGGTCCGTGGCTTCGATACCATTTGCCACGATTATATCGATGAGGCTACACTTGAAAGTCACGCATTTTTGAAAAAAAAAACCTGCACTCGTAACTCCAAGGAAATTCCTTGAGAATCAATGAGTTTATGAAATTTTTACGAAACGCCACATCTCGTCACCAGAAGGGCCTCCAGCCTTCAACGAAAAAGCGAATTGAGAATTTTATTATCGTATGAAGAAAATTCTCTGCGGCTGTAACAACTTGATAAAAATCGATTGTTCCATTTGGAGAGCGAAATTCAATCGTATTTTAGCTTGAAATGAAATTTTCTATTCCAACTTGCTAAATCTGCACCACACGAAGAAAATAGACACATCCAATAGCTTGCGCAATTTTAAGGGCTCCCACCATGTAGAAGTCGAGACATTTATCCATAAAAATCACAATTTTTATCATTTTGCAATTTTCAACATTAAATATTTCGATTTCTAAATGGTGAAGCCTTTTAAAACTTTGCATACACTTTTGTGTAACATCGAAGAAGCTTCATTCAGTTTTTCAAAATAAATCGATCGTAAAATTTTTTCGAAATTTTGTTTATTAAATAACAAATACACATTGCCTCGTACCATCTTGAATTTAGAGTATGTAGTTTTTTACTCAATTTGTAACAACTTTTTCGAATGTAAGAAAAACTGAAAAAAAATTAGATTTGACCATCGCCATAGAACGTCCTCGATCAGGAGCGCAGAGAATATTTTCAGTTTTTCCCAAGAATCGAAAAACTTATTGCAGGAGCTTGAATAGAATTAGCGAGGTAAGCGACGGTTTATAAATAAAATACTGGAGTTACAATATTTTCAGGGGAGTGAGAAAATGATTATCCAAGTGCCGAAGTCCCAATCATCACAAAATCGTTCCGGAATAAGTTGATGCTGCTAAATGGAAGCATTGATGAACCTGTATGAATAGATCCCCATAGCTGATGGACCGCGGATGAGAAGATCGTAGCAGAGGTTTACGTGGAAGTACATGCCCCCGTGAGAAGCGATAGAGCGCAGGAACAATTCCAATGACCAGCAGCAGCAGTAGTTAAACCGATACTTTTGGTATAATCCTGTATGTAACGCTATCGGATTACGAGGGAATTGGGGGATTATTGGATGGAAGCATTAGCGGAAGCATCTTTATTCAGGCTCGATTGAATAAACGTGATGAATTATGCAGACGAAAGGCTTGAAGGCTCGCGATGCTTGGCAGCAGCAGCAACGAGTGACATATGCTTGATGTTTGGTCGCGTACTGCACCACAACTGGTAGCTCAGCATGTCGATAGTCAGTCGGTGCTGCTGTAGCCTCGATGGCCGGGGAAAGCCTCTCCGCTCTGTTCTCCTCTCCCCTTTGGAATGTTGGACAACAATCGACAAAAACTGACAGCGAAGCGATCAGGCATTGTAGTCCGCTGAGTGTAGACAGTAAACAGGCATTGTTAGCATAGAACACATTGTTGGCCAGGCGTTCGACTCCTTTTGCGACATAGACCGAGCGTAATGGTAGAGCCACCACATCAAGCCCGCTCTTTCACCCTGAATGCAAGCGCGCAGGATGCGAGCATCGTCGGGATGCATATGCGCGCGAGGAACGAGCTGGGAGTAGCGAATGAAGCAGCATCGCACGTTGAGCCTCGGGCTCTGCGATGTCAAGAAAGAAGCGAGCGACTGAGCAGAGGTTAGTAGTGAGAGGATTCCACAGTTAGACGCGACCACCAAAGCGACCATTCTACACCGAGCCTTTCCCTCAATGCTGTGTTTCTTTTTTTTTTTTCTTTTTTTTTTTGCTATCTATACACCTCGACGCTACACACTCGAGCAAAAATATGAATGTGTACGCGCGGCGGTACTCTACGGCCAACTTTCTTCTTCCTCTTCTTCCTCTCTCTGTGTGTGCACAGGAAAAGCTCGGGACACACGAGAACCTCCGGAGGAACGCACTTGCGCGTATTGCCCGGCTCTTTTTACTCTTTACAGTGCGCAGCACATTGCGAGGGCTCTTGGTCCTTTGACCCGAATAATAACTCCGGTGCTCTGCCTTTTATACTCTCACAAAGACCTCTGCCAGCGAAAGAAACAGAGACCCAGAGCCAGAGAGAGAGAGAGAGAGAGAGAGAGAGGTCGCTCGCGACAGCTCCGAGGAAAAAAAAGAAAAAAAAAACAAAAAAAACGTCCGCGACGCTTTTACCATTGAAGAATATTTTTCTGAGGACTTGGTGCAGAGCTCCGGCCAGAAAGAGACTCGAGAGGAGAAAAAGTTGCGATTCACTTCTGCAAGAACGTCAAAGACAAAGATTCATGAAGCCGAGATCATTTTTACAAATATTACGTATTCAACTTTCGGAGAATCCTCACGCTGGATAAATTTTTCACCAATCTCTGTATTATATTTTTCTCCTCCCTTCGTTCTTTCTCCAACTTGTCCCTTCGACAATTATTATTTTTTTTAATTACAACGGTCGTTAAATGTATCTCATCGTAATATCGCTTAATACCGACGACTCCCCCCCGACTCTCTAGCCATGAATGCCTCGAAAAACTTTCCTCGCTCTCTCTATGCAACTTTTATTCTTTTCTTTATACACATTGCGACGACACTCCAAAGAGAACTTGCTCGAGAGCACGTACACAAACTACATACGTCAACGTCAATATTCCACGAGAAAGGACGACCTGCCGATAACAATGCAACGCAAACACATTAATCGCCACGTTGAATACATCGACATCTTGTACGTTTCCGAGACTCTTCTCTGTCGCATATTCATCATCCTTCTCGTGACTAAAACTTTTCCCTTCTATTGTATTATTCTAAACTATACTCACAACAGCTGTTTCTTTATTTTCTAATAAACATCGAACGTGCATCCTTCCAAATTCGATGCAAAACGTTAATTTCTCCCAGCTGAATCATTTCGCGTCCAATCGACGAATAAGCCAACTAGTTCGTCGGAAAGCCAATCAAATCTCTGTCCATAAAAAACTCTAATTTTGATCAATCTTCCGCAGGAATGAAGCTCATGACTCAGAATCGTTTTCAGGCTGTATTGCCTCGCTGAATTTTTATTCGCTTTTTTCGACAAAAAAGGGAAGCTCCCTGACGCGTTTTTTAAAATCTAGAGGTTCCAGCTATAGAAAAAGTCCCTCCGCGTGTCCTCGTGAAGATCGCTCGTCGATTGCGTTCCTGGCTGAATTTTGATTCGCTTTTTTTCGCGAAAAAATCGAATTAAAAACTTCGACCCCTTGGTGCCGAATTACTCGGACGCGTTTTCGTAATGTCTTAATTGACCGGTGCAAATCGGCCTCGATGAAATCTAAAGCCTGACTCACGTGAAATACAAAAAGCACTCCAGAATATAATGGAAGCAGAGCCCAAACTTGCGTACTCGTTCGACCCACATTTGTCCGAATCTTTTCTGATCCGTCGAGATGAATTGGACTTCCGTTTCCTAATCCTTCGTGAGTCCTCAACAAAACTAAGGGATCGAAATGAAAGCCCCAAGGATTTTCAGGCTCGAACAATATATCGCTGACTTGTTGACTTTGAAAAAGTGCTTCACGCGCCGAACCCTTTGAATTTTCGATCAAAACGTTCCGAGCCACTTCATCGATGCGTGCAAGCAGTCCGAATTCTTTCGCACTGATTTTTCTTTCGGTTCCCATGCAGCGTGTAGCCACAAGCTTTGCATTTATTTCCCAAAAAGCCACGAAAGACTCGAGTTTTTGGTGCAAGGTCGCGATTTCTTTTTTATGCATTTTCTGCTGAATTTCATGCAATAAAAATTACCAACGACTGAGGACCCTCTGCAGGAAATCTCATGGATGTCAATGTTTCCGTTTTCGAGATAAAAAAAAAAACTTCCGGATTTTCGAGCACTGACACAAAAATGTTTATTCAAAAATATTAACGATAATTATTCAATCATTTAAATATATTTAAATATTAATAATAATAAATATCAACAATAAAAATATATTACAATATTACAAAAAAAAAATACAAATTCTCATTATTTTAAAATATTTCTAATTAATTTCTTTATTTAATTAATTTTATTTATTGATGAATTATAATATTTTTCCTGGAGTCTCAGTTTTACGAAAATACATCCCGCAAAATATGTTGCGTTTGCAAATTCCTAATAAAATATACAAACCAAAAATGTGAATATTTCGTTACACACAGTATCGTCGAACGATGCGTCGTAGGAAAATATAATGAATTTTCATGAACCCTCACCCCTCGCTCGAGGGATGAGGTTCAGTGCTCGAAATTAGCCGGAAGGGCTATTCAAGCTCGAGATTCATCTTTCAACACTTGGTGTGCGACAAAAAACATAGAAGATAAAAAGGAACAGCACAAAGTAAGGTCGAATAAAAACATTTGAGGGAATCACGTTGGATTTAGCGAACACAATCGGAAAATAACGATTCGTTATGCCGGGCGAGAATAAAGAGGACAATGGCAGTGATGTTTGGTGTGTAATAGGTTCAGAAGCGGAGCACACGCTTATGATCTATTATGGGAAAGCGGAAACGCATGTTTTACCCCAGTTTCCCCCGTTTAGTGGCATTTAGTTCGCTCCGTTGACTCGCATGATATTTATTTTTATCAGTTGAGCGGCGGCGCCCTCCGGAGCGACCACCAAACTCAGAGCGAGATCTACCCGCCACTCTGCTGTGATCCGGAGCTTCTATCACGGGCACATAATGGCCTCGGCAACGGCGACATTTATCATCCGACTCGGCTCTCCACTTCGCAGGGTTGGACGTCTCTGCTCTCAGGATCCACTGTGCGCCCGTTAACGCGGACGTTGTGCCATTATACGGCCTATTGTCCGTTCGATCTGCCTGTGGAGCCATCTTCCCAGAGTATAAACAACCATTACATTAACTATGCTCGAGAATTCATCTACCGGATCTAGAATCTCTCGTAATGTCTCGTGGAGCTGATGGTTCGAGCTTAAAAAAAAAAAAAAAAAAAAAAAAANAAAAAAAAAAAAAAATGGCTCTTCGGAATGAAGAAATTCTGGGTCTCTACTCGAAGGATCTGAAACAACTATCCAAGCCATGTCGTCGTTGCGTATGCAGACACGGTATAAGAGTCAGCATCAATTATCATATTGCAACGTATCGTTGGTGTACAACAACGCAGGGTTCTGTATGCACGTCTAAATAATAGTCGCTGCGGAGGGTGCGGAGGAAGAGGAAAAGTTGCCTCGAGCAAGTCCAAGTTTTGCAAATATAGGTGCGTTGTGTGTTAGTGTAGAATCCGAAGTTGGTATTACAGTTTACCGCCTACCATACTGCGGCACGAAACCCGCGCGATGAAAGAGCTCCGAGTGTCGTATAACGCGATTATTGACGTACACCTGGTATACACTTGGGTGTACCGATGTATTCACAGTTTAGAACGTCCAACAACAATAGGACGAAACCGAGGCACGACATTATTTTGCGCTGTATCAATAGCGTGAAAAATAGTGCGTTGTACATAACAGTCGTATGACAATAGGTTAATGGTTCTCGCTACAAATACCTCTCTCTCTCTCTCTCTCTCTTTATCTCTCTTTCTCTCTCTTTCTCTCTCTGGCTGTGGCTGTCTCTTTCTGTCTCTCTGTAGCTGTGGCTCTCATTGAGACGGAGGCAGAGAGAGCAGTGTATGTATTTCTGTAGCGTCACATGGCTCGGATCACGCACGCAGCATCGCTAAAACGATTGGTTTGAATTTCTCTTTTATTCATAACAATATAATACCCAATTGTTAACAAACGTCGTGGGAATGCGTATTCGATGATAATGAACGATTCGGTTTTCAAAACATGTCCATGTGTGCGCCTGTTCGTGTTTATTCAAGTCGCGATTTATATTTCACCATTATCACGTTCTGCTGTGGCCTGCGCCAGATATTCCCATTTGTTTCTCCACCTATAATTATTATTGAGTAAACACTTTTGTTCTTCTACCCCCTTTTCACCAATGCCACAAACCGATGTTTATGGACCTCTGAGCCTTCGCTCTTTATTTAACATTTTTCGTCTAAACGTTCCATCAGCATTTCGCTATTTTACAAGTTACAATTTTCTTCCTCGTAAGAATTATTAAATTGAAGATTTAATGAATGAAAGTGTCAAAATGGACAATGACGCGATTTTTATTGTCGGCGAGAGAAAAAAAATGAAAAGATTGACTAAAAATGAATTTTATCGTCGTTCTTGATCCTGGGTAATTCTCGCAAATGGAAAAATGTTGCAAATGTTTGCGAGTTGTCATTTTCGAATTAAAAAAATTGACCTGAAAAAAAATAAATTCAAACATTTTTTTTACAATGCAAATTTTTTTACAAACAAAAGTTGGATGTACGTAGAAATCGGTAATGCAATGAATAAGTTGATGACACAAGGTGCTCGTCAAAATATCGTGACCTCGCACTCAGCCATTGTGTCAAGTAGGTCGTCACGTTCAGCAAAATAGCAACAGCTCAATAATATAAAGAAATTGTAATATTTCACGAAAATGTGAACACAGAAATGAGTTGAACAATGCACAAGGAAATATTTATTGTGTGCTGAGATTTATTCAAAGGTGAGACAAAAACTTGGTTTGTAAAAGTGAAGACAATGAAATATTTCTGAAAAGATTTTGTTTTCCTTTTAAGGCATTCATCGCTCTTTTTTTTATTATATAGGCATTAAAAAATGTATGAAAATTATTTTTTTCAAGTCTGCTGGATTCATTGTTCACAAAAACGATCGAAGATTGCGACTAAAAAATTTGTCAGGCCATAGAGAAAAACGTATCATATTAAACTAAAATTCATTCACGTCGTTGATGTTGAACGAAAAAGTGAGTTTCGTGGAAAAATCATTCGAACCTTTTTCGTGCCGAATTTTTATTCCCAAAATATGTTTTTCTCAGTTTTCTTTGGCCTTTTTGCAATCTTCTGTCGAAAAGTCACGCGGAAACAAGAAATTTTCTGCACTGGGCAAAATTCTGGGCTTCTGCGATCTCGAGCAAGCAATCTGTCAAAATGCAGGCGTTTTGGAGTAGAAAATTCGAGAGCCACGATCGTTATCATAGGAACGAAGGATTTTGCCTGCAAACCTCGAAATAAAATTGAATCCACTGGCAAAAATGACCTTCGAAAAACATTAATTAATAATAATTCTAAAAAAATTTGTTCGGAGCTAAAAAAAATAATCAAACTCTGCTTTGCTTTTTCTCTCGCTACCTGGGTATGTCAGCGTTTGACAAAAATCCTCCAGAGTACGAGAGACATGTAATAGCTCGGAATAAATAATGATTTATTTATTTATTTAACTGCATATTCTCGGGGAAGAAAGCATTTGAAAAACACGAGACAGAATATAGAGGTAGAGTCTACGGGGCATAGATAAATGATTGCTCGAAGAAAAATATAAAATTCGCTGCTTGGCTGGACAAACACGCTCGCTAGAAAATAAACTGGGAACGAGGTTCGGTCAGTTAACTCTTGAGCTGGTTCTCACAAGTGCCCTGACACGTCGATAGCAAATTATATGAATAGAAACTGCTCGTAGGAGCGTGGCCCGAGAGAGCGAGAGAGAGAGAGAGAGAGAGTGTTAAGAGTGAGGCTGAAAAAAAAGGAAATAAGAGAGAAGTGTCGGAGGCGTTTTACTAGCCAATTTATTCTTCGGTCCACACACAGCGGAGCAGGTAAAAATGTGGCCAAAAAAATAGATATAAATTGTAAGCGTATATAGCTACAGCTGACAATAGGCCGAATTAACAGAAGTCGGAGTGTCTTTCCTATTGAGAATTTAGGCTTTGACTCTGCATCCTTTTTTTTTATTTCTGAGCATTGAAAAGTAAACCCAGAGCTCAACATCGGACAGATAAGTAACAAAATACACTGGGGGGCACAAGTGGAAGAATAAAATTCGATGTTTCGATATAATGTGTTTGATTAGCACAGGCTTTTGTCGACTGCTGTCAAAATTCAACCAACCAACTTGCACGATTTATTTTTTAACTAGTCTTTCTTCGATTCCAGTCAACTGCATGCTTCCCCATCGTATCATTATGTACCAAACGAGTCATTCGTTTAAACGAACCTTTGGAAAAATAAAAACACATTCAATATCAAAGAAAGGATTTCAAACGAATAATCCTTTGTTGAAAATCCATTGAGACTTTAACGGAGATGATAAATGTGCAAATATTCGACCAAATATCCTTCGCAACCGTCTCATTTGTACTCCTCTTCCCATAGATGAATACGTTAAGCTATTTTTTTCATATTTTTCCTCCATTCAACGAGACTTCAATTTTTTGTTTTTTATCTCATTCTTTCTCTTCCACAACCTTTTGTTCTTCCCATTAAGTCCATTATGCTTGGTTCTTTCTTGGAAAGCACTTGGCCACGAGTCCATCGCCTTTTCAAATCTGCTAAATTTTTATTCGTATCCAACATTGCTTTAGTAACCATCAATTTGAGTCAACATTGTTTTTTTTAACACGCCAATTACGTCCGAGTATTCCATATTTAGTTTGTTCACTATTTGTATTTTTTATTTACAATTTATTGGTTTATAAGTTATTAATTTGTCAGATTTTTTATTACCTTTTTTTATTTATAGTTTTCGTATTATTTTTATTTTTTTGTTGATAATTTTTGAATTATTTTTCATTGAATAATTCATAAATGAAATAATTTTGGAAATTTTGAATGAAAACCAATTTTTTTCTATGCATTTCGATGTTTTTTGTTTCTGGTTTATTTTGTTTTTGGAAATTGTTTAAAATAAAGATTTTAAGGATTGTTGAAATATTCTTGAATCATGTCCCGGGCGTGTCACGTGCCTCGGGAACCATCAATCCAAATCCCCTTTATGAGCAACGACCAGCCCAAAGTTCTCCAGGGATGAATCGGAGGATGAATCACGTTCGACTGGAATTACCCGTTGTAGAGCCTTAATGCGTACGAGTGACACGCGTCTCCCGATCATCTTTTTCCTCTCTCAATTTCAACTCGGAGAAATGAGTCTGCTTTTAAAACGATTAAATGCAAAAACGGACGCCATTACCTAGTGCCTAGGATACCGATGATTGAATGGATCTCAGCAGTTAAGGTTGAGCATCTAAACAGCTCTGGTTGCGATACGATTGATGCAATTCTACGAAGATCCCTCAGTTACGGGCTCGTAAAGTCCGAGAACTCTACAAGCTATATCAAACGGTCCGATTGACCAATCTAAAAAAAAGTTATCACAGTGCGTCAGAACTTTGCGAATCCTGCAAAGAATTTTGTACGTAAGAAAAACTGAAAACAAAAATTTAGATTCGGGCATCGCCGTACAGCGTCTTCAAATTTCTCGTTTTAGTGTAATACGATTTTTGAAGATTCCAAGTTTTGTATCAAAGACTCGTTGCTATATATCGTTGAGAAAGTTGAAAAGGGTTTTGTGAAGGGTCCAAAGGGTCGAGACACGCGACCTTTCGATAAAAGCCGGCCAAGACGGAAGGGACACACGAGTGGAGGTCGTCGCAGTTACTGGAAGCACGGGCAGGTCGTTTATATATATATATACACACGTACACAATGAACTCAAGCGATTGGTTGCATCAAGACAGGAGAAAAGAAGGAAAGGGAAACGAAGGAGACGCGCAGGCTACCATGGGGCTCGAGGAATGCAGCTGTACAATGCGAAGGATCCTCCAGCACCAACACCAACGAGCATATCGATATGACGCACATATGAGAGTGGCCAGAATGAATCGGTAGGAATATCTTCACGAACTATGTATCTCACAGCTCCTAGCAACTTGTGATCTTTTCCTCAAACACTGCGAATTGTTAGCTAATCCATAAACTTTCGTACTTGGCAAAAACGTCTGTTGAATCGTTGGAATGCAGCGAAATTTCGTTTTTTCTTGAGCAAAGTTTAAGGACGTTGTATGGCGACGGTCAAATCTAAATTTTAGCTTTTGGTTTTTCTTCTTACATACAAAATCGTTCGTGAGCTTAAGTTGATTAAAAAAAAATTGTTACAAATTGAATAAAAAACAAAACACTCTGAATCGAAGATTGTCCGGGACAATCTCTTCGTGTGGTGAAAATTTAAAGGAATTCTATCGATAGAAACTTCTGCCTACAACGTCCTTAAGATTCTCATTCAAAATTGGGTCAGGACGAAAACGTGTTTTTTTTTTTAATTGAATAAAAAATAAACAAAATAAGTATCCTTCGTTCGAGCTCAACATTGCGAACTTGAGGCTCATCGAATTCTCCAGTGAACACGATATGTTACAGTTTCATTTTGGTTGGACGAATCGTCGAAGATTCGTTCGAGAAACTCGTTTTCTAATTCCTCCAACTCTCCCTAATGGTTTTCATCCGAAAAATATGTATTGTAATATTTCTGCACTTTGCCAACTATTTTTCTCGCCTACCCACGAAACGTTGACACAGAAAAATGGAACGTGAAATAAATCGATTTAGTAAATTGAAGAGAATACTACCTTAATGAGAATCTTGATCTACAGTGGATTTGTTTCAATCTGATTTAGTATTAGGAATATTCAAGGATATACGCGAGAAGCTGCTTGGACGAGAGGCAGAAGATGTAACGTGTGGAGAGCACGGTATCCAGCACTTATGAGCTCCATGCACGATGGAGAGGATGAGATCTATTCGGTACAGCGGGAGGTCTCTCGACCAGGTGTACAAATGGGTGTGAATAGGAGCCACAGCTAATTTACATACCAAAACTGCCCGTGGGCCTTGTCCAATCTGGCATTCTCCGTATAACACGCCGCGTGGATGACAGTGCTGCATTATCCTTGGAGCTACACGCACGAGTACCTACCAACACCCACACCCACACACACACACACACACACACAAATGGCGATGCTCAATTACTCAGGCTCGGCTGTCGCTAAAGATATTCCGAAAAATCTTTCAACTTCTTCCCCCTCGCTCTTTGCGGTTTCTGCGAACGATTGGCTGTCGGTTCGCGAGCCATTCTGTTCTTTTTTCTACGGACTTAAAGGATGATACTTTACAGTTCCAATAGAGTCGTAATCCCGTAAAAATATGCCCATTTTTTACTCATAGAAAGTCACTCTATGAATTTGAGAATTTTGTGAGAAATTATTGCGGTCTCAACATTTTATTGCACAATTGCGTGACGATTTTTTTTTTTCAGGTATTTGTGGAGACGCATGCGATGGAACTGCAGTCACGAGTATGCAATTTTATCGAACAGTTGGGCATGATTTTTTACGGATAAGTTAATAAACATCTTGGAAAAATTGCGATACTTGAGTTTTTTTAATCTAGAAGAGTTCCGTGGAGCTTGAGCCTGAGGCTTTTTTCAGATATTCCCCATTTTTATATTCCAAGAGTAATTTTATTTGAATTTTAATATTTTATTATTTTATTCAACTTTCAATATGTGACGAGAAAAATAAAATATGTTCGTAGAAGAGGGAACGATGTAAAAACCCGCAAGGGCATATACTATGAGAATAAATGCTACGCAATACTATTGAATTTAATATTTTAATATTTTCCTATTGTTTTTAATATTTTTGTATTTTGTTAAATATTTTAATATTTTAATCGATTTTTTATTATTTCATTTCATATTCTAATTATTTATTTAATATTTTAATATTTTATGCGATTTTTTAATATTTCATTTGATATTCTCATAATTTATTTAATATTTTAAGATTTAAATGAACCTTAATGGCAGTTGACGTAATTGACAATGTTCTAAAATTTGAAAAAGATCAAAAATACGTAATAGAAAGATTCTAAAATTTCAATAATTACCCATTACTTTGGATATAACCGAAAAAATGTGTTTTTGATATTAAAAATTCTCGTTCCCATTAATTTCTTCGATTGATGTGTCTACTGGTGTTTTTGAACAACAAAAAGTCTGTGAAGCGCGTCTGAAGCACCTGCGGATGAAAATCGAAAAGGAAGAGAGATGCGACGATGCTGCGCGGGGTTAAAAATGAAATAACGGTTATATACGAGAACTGGAGCGATTGTATTCTTTGGCAGGGTTACGCGATAATCTGTCGGATCGGAGGCTGAAGGTGTACAAATGAGCTCACGCGCGTCTCCCCGAGTTGGTCGAAGCCACGAAAGTGGCGCGTTGTTAAACGCGTTCAAACGAAACGGCGTCAAAGGGTGATCAACGAGCACGCCCGAAAAGAAAGGAAACCCGGAGAGCGTTATTAGGTGTTGCACACAGCGCATGGAAAATCACAGAACTGTGCGGGGGCGTCGGTATAACGCGCGGTCTTATCGCTATGAAATTAGTAAGATTCAAAGAGGGTAAATCATTGGAAGCACGTGTTTGAATCACGTGGTAGCTCAAAGCGTCCTATGTCCCAGGCTCAAATGCCTGCTGTCTACAAAGAAAATGAAACGCTAATTAACAAGTGCCATAATATTCACTATTATTCAAAATTATCCACATCAAATGTGTCGGAGATCAAATACAACTGGCGGGGGGAGAAGTGAACCGCGACGACTCGAGTCGCACACGAGGTGAGCGTGGTATACGCGCAGCGGGCATGGCAAGATAAAAATTACACAGAGAGGAAATAAAATAAAAAATTACGATGAAAAAAAAAAATTGCATTTCGGTAGGCAAGAATTTTTCTCACACCATGCCGTCAATTTATCGATGAAATCTCACTAATTTTGATACGAATCTCCTTCAGAGTATGCAACGGTTCTGCTCAACGCGTCGTTAAATAAAATGAATGTCGACAATGGCCAGAGAAAAGGTATGAATTTTTTTTAAGCACAAACCACTCGTAGTTTCCTCATAAAGCGATCGTTGCTGCGAGGTCTGGGGAATTACACTTCCGTCCGGTTCACAAGGAGCACCCAATAATGAAGTAATGCTCGTGGTATTGTGTTATTTTATTGACCAAGTCGAAGAGTCACATGACTCGCGAAGTACACGAAAGAATAGCTCGTGGATTAGGAATATAAAATGCGTACTTCGGGTGCCCCTCGTTCTCTTTTCAGCTCTTTCTTTCTCATTTATACATTCGCCTTGCAGAGCTTCCCCAACGCTCCAACATAAACTCTTTCATTGGAGCAGCAGATCTCGGAGAGTCGAGTGGCACCTTGAGAGCTCGGCTCACCGGCTCACGGCCTGCCACGACGCGAAAACAATGAGCGACGATTAATTATTATACCGATCGTAAGAGATTTACTGCGCGGCAAAGTGCACACTCGACTCTTAAAGCCCCTTTGCCTCTGCCCTTCCCTTCTCCAGCCCTTCATCCGCGTACACTGCTCAGTGTCAAACGGAGAACGACTTTACTTTGTGCTCCAACGTTTGTTAGCAAAGTGCAAGGATAAAAACGCTATTCCCGTCGTGTACGATTTTTTTCTCCATACATATCAGCCAGATCGATCCAAACTGATCCTCGATTCTTAGCTTATCCTTCTTCTTGATTACCTAACTAACCTCTTACTCGCCAAGAATAACCCACAGTTGCCCTCGGCCTTAAGAATAATATATCCTTGTCCCATGAATTATGGCAAACTGGTGCACCCACAGAATTATTCTATAGAATGTCCCACTGGCGAGTATGTGCGCAGATGTTATTTCCATACGAGGGGAAGTTGCTATGGGCTAGTCCACGTTTCTCTCTCTCTCTTTGCTATATATACATCTATTCATGTCACGCATTCAATTTCGCACAATCAGATCATGTGTATTTCGCATTCATTTATTTTTCTCCCTTCCTCGATCTTTACTTCCTCAAGTTGTCTGTTACTCGAGATAAAAATACATTTTTTAAATAGGTCCTTTTTCATTGAAAGCCTTGGGCAAGTTTAGAGAGAGGAGTTGGAAATGAAAACTGTGGATTCGGCTGCTTAGTGCGAAATGGACATGCACTGGAAATGAAATTTTGTTAAAAATCGTCGATATTCTGTTGGATACGATGAACTAAATATTTTTTGATATTTTCAAAATTTTCGTTATTTTGGCAGAATATTTGGTTCCTAATGGAATTGTCAGCAAAATTTACGATTGGAACGACTAAAATTTGCTTCCGAAGAAACTTTCTAAAATATTTCTCGCTGCGATGACACAATTTTTGAGATTATTCGAAAAAACGTTTAGTTGAACGTATCGAACAAAATATTGATCCTTTCCAACAAAATTTTTCTTTCAGTGTGTGGAACTGGATCCTTAGAGCGATCAAATTTTCGGCAGTCCATGTGAAAATGGAAGGATCCAGTTGAGGTAGTAAGTCAGTTTTAGAATTAGTGTTCGGAATGAAATAAAATTTGTCAAAATTTCGAGAGGCCACGCAGAGAAGCAGAAAAAAGACATTCGCGTTGGTAAATTTTGGTGTGGTCGGTGGAATGAATTCTGACGAGGAATGCGGGGAAAGAGTTGGTGGAACTAGTTCCGATGGGATTAGATTCCGGGTAAGGAACTACGAGCGATATGAAGGCACGAAAGATGGCCTTGGGTCACATTCCTGGATGGGAGGGTCGGTCAAAGGGCAAAAGCTAATGAAGTTGTACGGAGAGAGGTTAGTGGCCATCGAGGTAGTATTCTTGGTGACAGGACGAAATTATTTAGATTCCTCGGGCATCAGATCCTGAGCGATCATCCGTCCAGCTCGCTTTGTTCACGAGAGCGCACGTTGTCGCACGGAATTGAATCCAAGGAAAGCCACTGGACCAAGGATGCGCGTTAATCCTTTTCTCGTATGGTAACTCATTTCGTGTAATGAATTTAATGAGAAGCTGCCAAAAGATTGTGTTGGCTCGCTGAGCCAACTGCGAGGAGTTTGTTAACGTCCTTCCATCTCGTTCTGCTGACGCGGGCTCTGCAGGCATCTCGCGAGTCACCGAGACAACCGCACCACCGTGACTCTTGAGCTTCGCTCTCAAATTGCTCCTACTCACTATACGCACTGCCACCGTATATAACGACTCTCCAGAGATCAGAAACAATGCCGCACTCTCGAGTGGATAATGCCGCAGAGAAAAGTGTCAGTTTGTTGTGTTGAGAGGCGTGGATAAGCCGGTAATCATCGTCTTTCCTCGTCAAACTCTAAACTCAATGTAACACTTTCTGTTTCTTTTTTTTTTTTATTCAAGAAAGGTGTCAACTTATAATTTCATAATTCCTTTTTTCTCGTTTTTCACAAATCTTTTTCTTCCTCCGGAGTCACTTCATCAACGGGGAATGCTACGGCTTATGCCACTTTTTCTACAAGACGGAGAAAAACTAGAGACTCGTTGCAGCATTTGCCAGATTGTACGAGGAATTCAATTAAAAACGACGTACTGTGGCGTATTGTGACTTTTTGCATTTTAAATCTGTCTTAACACATGGTGAGAAAATAATATTAAAAATTATTGTGGCATCATAGTTTCCTGGTACCATGTCGCCCCTCTGAGGGATTTTAGCAAATACATTGCAAGAGAAACTTTGACATTTTCCGCTAATTTAGGACTTTTTGCAAAATTTTGACTTTATCGCCGAATTTCCGATGGTTTTTCTCGAATTGCTCAGAGGGACGATATTTATGTTCAGATTTTCATTTTCTATTGAAAATATCGACAAGTTTGACATTTCGCCAAATTTTAACATTTTTCGCTCAAGTAAGATGGAAAATTGGTATTTTTTTGATAAAATCTCTCAGGAGAACGATATGGTACCAATGAATTACGATGCCATAGTAAATTTTTTAAATAATTCCTTTTCCGTCGACCCAGGTCGTACGTAGACTCGAATTTTTCGAGCTGCTGCCAATTGACATTTCTAGGATATTTATTGCGATAAATGAAAAGTACTGCACGGTGGAAAATTCCAAACGTCCCCTTTCCCAGGAACAAGGAGATTAAAAATGTAGGAAAAAAGTTTGAATTCGAAGATTTTCTACAAACTGGACGAGACAATGCGATTGAGAGTAGATCCGATTCGAAACCATTTTCAATGGTGGTGAAATACAATACGAAGAACTTCCGAGGGTCAGCACTTATTTTTCCTCTCTCTTTCTCACTCTCCCTCGAATTATTGTACGTACGCGCGCGCGTTGGTCGTGGAACGGAGCTACTAGACTGCCGGGCGGTCCGGAGAGAGATCTCGGAAACGTCCGGATGGCCCCCACCGCGCGTGAAACGAGACGCGAGTATAAGGTGCAACAGTTTTCAATGGCTAACAATGGCTCTAGGTGTGAACAGCAAATATCTCAAATTCCAAATGGTTTGTGATGGTTGCAGCTGCTGGTTGTCGACAAAGAGAGCGCGAAAGCGCGCAGAGTCCCTAGGAGGTTATTTTTTGTTGGATCGCAGCGACAAAGCGGTAGCGCTTAGCAATTGCCTCAATGGTGAACGTGCCCATTTCGATATGTACATGTGTACGTCTCATTGTAAGAAATAAATACCCTTTTGTATGTGCTCCGCGATGGGTCCTCAATGTCAGGATGAAATTAAGAAATATTTTTATACTCGCGCGTTGCGGCACAAAACATATTTCGATCTATGAATCAAAATGAGACATTTTTATAGGTTACCTTCGCGTCAACGAGTATGAGCATCCAATCTTTACAATGCAACGTCTCAATAAGTAACCCGCTGTCTGTTTACGTCTTTCAAGGTCGATTAAACTTCCATACGCGTAGCTGCTCTTTCTAGGCTCTTCATAACGCATCATTGAACCAATTAATCACAAGTGGCGATGCTAAAATAGGTCCTGTTGACCAAAACCAGCCCAGATCTCCAATTTCTCGTCGGCCATTTTGTTTACCATAATTTTTTCATCCTCCAGGCTCAGGAATGATGTTAAACGTAAGAAATCGTGGGTGTAGAATAGTTCGAACGAGCAGGAGGCTATTTCGCTAAGAAAATCGATCTTCTTTACATTTTCATCAAATTTGGGATTTAGATAAAATTTGATTTTTTTTCATTTGACGTTTCGAGGATAATGAAATTATTGGATTGATAAAGTTTTGGGAAATGGCAATGGAAAATTGGTCGAAGGTGATGAAGAATAAAGTTGGAATGTAATTTGTGAAAATAAATGAAAACCTGGCCACGAATTCGAAGGATAATACGTATCATTTATTATTTTCATCATTTTTCGTTTTTTTTTTGTTTGTTTGTTTTCTTTACTTACGTTACAATATTTATAGATTATTTTTTTATTTCGCTCGTATAATATAATACTCGAATAATCGTTAGAGTGTCTATGCAATATGTGTGAAAGTGTAAGACTTTGTTTTGCGATCGAGCGCACGAGGGGTGGTTCGACGCGTTAATGATCGTGACGTAAGATAAATACAAAGGTTACAAGTTGTACAAGTGGTCGATCGACGCTGGTGAGAGCCTTAATATTTTTAAATAGATGAATAAACAAAAATAAAATAACGTTCAATACGCTCTTGTTGATCGATCGGCCAAAATCGGCGTTGGTTGGCCCTGCGGATATAAATAACGAAATAACGGATTTATTAAACAAGACAATAGAATTCGGAAATAACAACCGCGCGTGAGCCAATATTTTGTTTTTCAAAACATCGAGAAAAAAAATGGAGTTTCATCGACAAACGAACTGAACGAATGGTGGCCATTGAAACCGACGAGTCCCTTAAGTCCAGTCGTACAGTGCAAATAACTGCGTGTATCATTCTGATAAGAAATAATCATCAGAGAATCTTTATTCCACGAACAACATTTGCCTTTTTTTCTCATTATTTTATTACATAATCAACAACCGCAAATAAATACTTGGACCATAAAATCGGTTCAAACGTCGTCGCACCTTGAACTCGAAGCAGAACATGGTGCACCATTGAAAGAAAATAAAACTGAAAGTTTAATCTTATTATGTCATATACAGCCAGTTTACTTAACGTTATCGATGTAAATAATTGTTTTTCATTTTTTTTTTTCCATTCCGACGTTCACAGCGCTCCTCGATCACGAGGAGGTCGTCACCCCTACGGAATCAAACGTAATCGATTATTTGCATCAATACGCCGACACGTTCGAGGGATACCAAGTCCTGCGTCATTTTCGTTTTCTCCTTATGATTTTAGGCCGTACCAGGCCCAAGTACCAGAATAATTACAGGCTAACGAAGTGTACTCTATTTACAGTAATGCCGCTATGCGAGAGCGCAAGTGCCCTTGTCTGTGAGGCACATAACGAAATGAGAGAAAAGAAATAAAGAGGAACAAAATGATGAACAAAATAAAAGAAATACGTGGAGATGGTTCGTTGGCATGGACGATGGACGTCGCTCAATATTGGCGATGCTAAATCTTTGCCACGATACACTGTTGCACTGCAACAGTCACGAGATTCTCTCCATCAACTATTTATATTCATACGTGTTTGTATTTTTATCTCTAAGTGTATGCGTATGTGCGTACTTCTGTGTTTGTGTGTGTGTGTTTTCGTGTATTTATATGTATATATATGCATGCGTATATGTACATGGGATATTTACATTTATATAATCCATCGTTTGGATCGGACAAAATGGCTCGTAAAATCACCATTTCTCGTTAAATGCGCCACGAGTTTGAGATAATACGCCGGACAAATCACAGTACCGAGACATTCTCTTGTCACAGACTTCTTTTGGGTCTCCGCGCATGCGCGAACCCCGCTCTGCCAGCGTACTGTGCTTTGTACTGGCGCGAGATCTACTGCGCATGCGTATCTCTCTTTTTGCACGTTTTCTACGCAATCCTACGTACGAGTTGCTTCCCTTGCGCATACTCAGTATTTTCTGCGCACCAAGCTTTTCCATCTCGCTGCAGAAATCTTCGACACTTAGAATTATCGAGAATCTCATAGATCCCAAATGGACTTTGGGCAGTTTTACACAAATAGCTTCGAGTATGGGCAAAAGAAGAATCGCTCAATAAGAGATTCGGTACACGGGCCACCACCAAACTAGGCATTGAATCATTTCTTTATTCGATCACGTTTAGAGATTCGAAATAATGAATACTCCAAATTTTGTCTTAATTAAAATGTGGTAAATAAATAAAATTGAAATTTACGGTTATCGTTTGTTTGCGTTTGCTAAATACAATAATTCAATTGCAATATTTACTACGCTTTTTTTTTAATACTTGGCGTCGAGCCGCTGCCACGTCTCTTGATAATTCTTCCTCCGTTTGCTGTTACCGTAATACTTTGTCGTGTAATTTTTAGTCGTGAAAATCTTGCGATCGTGCATTCCGTCGCTGAACGAACAAACAAGAACTTACCGATATTTTCAAAAATGCAACAAATTTTATGAACCAGATGAAATGTAACAAGGCGCGAAAAAAGAATAGTATTCGGAAAGAGCATCCGAAAAAATTGAAGCAAAGTGAAGATTGATCCAAAAAGTGGATACCGATCGAATTGAGAGACGCGGAGTAAGGACTCAATGCCACGTTTGGAAAAGTAATGCCATTCGGATACTTGATCAGCAAAATGATTGGATTCCGTGAGAAAAAAGGTAATTTTACCTGGCCGTGTGATCGACTTCGATCGAGAGAAACTACGAAACGATAAAAGCGGATGAAGCAGGGTGGATGTGTGTTTGAGGAAATGGAGTCTCATCTACACATTCGACGGTATCGTTTGAATCGGACATGAGGCAGGGAGGACTTTAGTTTCTTTAATATTCAGCTCCGTATCTCGAGGCAGCTGACTCAAGATCGATAAGTCGGAGTTCGATAATCGGCAAATATCGATCGGAGCTAAGATCTGTCGGGTCAGAAGATAACGGTTAGAGGTCGACGAAACTCGTTACCGGATGCTGGGGCAGGTTGAAAACTACTGTACTGTCCGGATTGTGGGGCGAAGAGTCCACCAGGTTGTACGGAGTCGTGGTAATAAGTGGGGACTCGTGGAGCGCCGGGACTGGCGGCAGAAGTCGAGGTAGAACTTGCGCTAGAAGAGCCATGTTGTTCCGTCCGATCTGCGTGTTGCTGCTTCATCACATCCGGAGAATCAGCTGCAGGTGATCTTGCCGATCCGATTGGACTGGATTCCTCGTACAGTTTGTTCGGCTCGTAACTCGGCCGATTGTATTCGGCGTTGCTCTGTTTTTGATCCATGTAAAGTTTCGATTGCTCGAAATAAGCCTTCGCCGAGTCGAAGTAGTTGCGATCGAGATACGGTTTTGGGGTCGAGTCCAGGTACTTGGGATCCGAATACACGCTCATTGCTAATGTGCTCGGCGGCATGTAAGCTGGTCTGTATTTATCCGCCTCTATCGAGTACTTCATCGCGTCCATTGAACTTACAACCTGCAACAAATAAAACGACGTCGATGGTCAGCCAAATTTTTTTTCTACCATATTTCTACCCGAAATAATCCGAACAATTGATAATTTGATGACACTGAATTTTGCAGTGTTGGAGTCCAACGTAAAATATCCCATTTTTTTTTTGTCACGTTTTCCACTTTCAAAGTTCGCAAGCAACTAAAAAATGTTAATAAATCGAAAATCGCTAATTACCGATTCGTTTGTAAAAAAAAAAGTTTTCGCGATTTTCGTAAAATCAAAGTTTGCAGATTGTGAAAAAAAAAAATTTAATTTTTGATTGAGTAAGAATCTTGTCATCTGTTTAAGGAAAAACGGAATTTCGTTTAATTCCAAAGATGCAAACTTCAAGATCGCAATAGATTAGGCGTTTTGACATTGTCCAAATTTTTCATTGGCAAAAGTGATAAAAATAAAATGGCCGCAATGGATCGACTTGGAAAAGGACATGGCGTATAATTTCCGAAGTAGTTTCGATACCGCGACACATATATCCTTCGTAAATATATGAATGAGTCCACTAAATCGCTCGAGGCGGATATCTGACTTCTGAAAGGCGCACGGGGGTCGGCGGATAGTCGGAGCAGCACAACCTGATCGAATATTCGCACGAGGGAAAAAAGAGAGGATGCTTAAAGTTGGTGGGTTTAGAGCGTCGGTGTGAGTCAGTGGGTTGGACACACTCTGGAGAATTCTTTTATCGGGTCTGACAAAGACCACCAATAGTCATAAATTTCATCACGAACAGTGTGGAACTCGCGCCTGCTCGACAGAGAGAATCAACGAAAAAAATAAAACAACTAAACGAACGCGAACCATATTCCTAATTCTATAATTCGTAGAGACCCCGCGCGAGTTCTTTGTCGGATCGTTAAGCTGCTTTGTCCACCTTTCGTGATTTACGCAAGTCTTATATGGGCTCTTTCACTCTCGACTCTTCTCGTTTCTTCCATACCATGCGGGGCCATTGATTATTTGCTGAGACGACGACTCTTCCACCTAGCTCGAAGCCCCGTGACGAGACACTTTGCATCAAGAATTCCATTTTCTCATTATTCACGATCCTGCATCCTCCAGTTATCTTTCTCGATTACTCTAGCCCCCCAACTCGATTGCACGAGCCTGAGCCATTTGTACGCGAAATAAAAAAGTTCCGACGCACCTGTTTCTAAATATTTCCAACTCCACATTACCCGGTCGCCTTAGAAATCTGTCCTCGTTGGATTTTTCGATCCAAACGTCGTGAAGCAAGTTCGAGACAGTTCCTTGTACGCGAAATCCATGGATTTTGTTTTTTAAATTCCCAAAGACGCAGGATAATTTAAAGAATGACACATTTTTCTTTGGAAGCAAAAAAAAAGGTTCCGGGATTTAAAAAAAAATGCTGGAACCTCCTTAAGCGAGCAGAGCAACACGCGTAGGTGCCGCCCTTGTCTCATCTACATCAGCCGTCCATAAAAACAAAACCTTTCGACGAACACATCGAACGTCTCGATAGTCCGAAATTTGTGGAATATCCAATCGAGCTCCCTCGAGGCCTGTTTCATTATTTTATTCATGATTTTTCGTGTCACTCTCAACCAGAATGTCCCAAAAGCAATTTTCCCATGAAATTCCAAATTTTTTGGCAGTTTATTGGAAGTCTCGATTAAAATTTTTGAATCGATCGAAAAAAAATGAAAAAAATGAAACAAACGTCGGAATTGGTGGATGGGACTTGGATATTAATAAATATGATGATTTGTCATGTTAAGCAGGTTCGATCCCATCCATATGTTGACACAAGCAGCAAGCTACGAGAGAATTGGCCGTTCTTCGGAAATAGTTTACCGGGTATCCATATAATAAATGCACGAGCGTGCTCGGACAACGGACTCTCGTTGTATGGAGTGAAAGAGAAGCCATTTAGGAAATAACGCGATACAGAGAGGAAAATGCATTCTCCACGCTCGGCGACACACACAGCAGCTTGTGTGGAATATTTACGTGCTTGGTGAATGAAAGCACATGTAGAGAGAGCGACTCGTACATACACAGAGCCAACACACAATGAGAACTCGCTACGTTCTCATTGTTGTCTTGACAGCGACACCGTGCGGCACGTTAATTAACTTTTGTTTCGAAAACCGATGATGTTATTTCTTTACACGTGTACACACATTTTTTCCAACATTTTTTCTTTCATTCCTCGCGCTTATTTTTTTTTTTTTTTTCTTTAATTCTTTATCACTAATGGACCGAATTGTATGTCGCGACGTGTCCGAAAAGTTTTTCCTTGAATACCAATCAGACGTGTCTTTCTATTCTAATTGCTCTTGTGGTTGAAACAGACACTCTGGAATTCTGCGAGCAGCCCGACAACTCCAGAAGGCTCGAACCATTCAACCAACTTCGAAAAAAACATGAAAAATATATTTCCAAACTTTGATCAAACGAAAATATGATTTTCTCGAAAGCGAACAACTTTGCACAGTTTTTGTTGCGCGACTGACTGCAATTTTAGTCCAAATTTTTTCGTTGTTGCTTCAAAAAACGTTTCGACGCTCTAACTTCCGCAAAATTCAATATTTATTACAAATTTTTTTTTTTATAAACAGAGTATCATAGTAGGAAGGTTGGGATTGAATTTGGGAAATATCGGTTGAACATTTGAAATATTATGATTTTTCGAATTTTACGAAAATCTGAATCTTTTGAAAAATCGTCCAACCGCTTTATTTCTGCAAATTTTGTAAGATATTGTGTATGAGTCTGTACTTTCTCTTTACTTTCTAAAAAAGTTGTCAGAATTACGTATTTTAAATGCAAATACAAAAAACACTGCAAATTAAAATTCGCAAATTATTTATTCAAATTTTCGTTGATCCCGAATATTTAATTCGATAAAAATTCCAAACGTTTCTCTCCCTTTGCTCCGCCGCCAAAGTATTAAGAAACGAGCCCCAAAAAATTCAATAAGCGGTCCCAAAAAAAATCTTTGATCGAGGCTTCGATCCCCGAGCACAGAACGGGGGCCCAAAACGTTGAGACAAAAAAAAACACGACGGAATTCGAGACAAAGTTTCAAAATTTCTAAAATTTAGTTTCATCCATCGTCGTCGATCGAAATTTTCGATTATTACACAGCGATGTGTTTGGACACCCGAGCGATATGTGCTCGACGAACACAGAAACATATATAATTATGTAGTAGCAAACGCGAAGGAAATACTTCCTGGATGACGCGGATTATAAATACATGCTTGCTATTTTAGGATTGCCGAACAACAATGGAACAATCACGGACTGTTTCCTGATTGCGCCTTTTTGTAGTGCGTGTGAAAACTATTGGGACTGACGTTTGTGTTTGACATGGGTCTCACTATCGCGCTCCCCTTTTGGACAACTTGTCAGGCCGTTATAACCCAACCTCGCAGGCTCTTCTGTACGAAACGTCGGGGCGGTTCTCCCGAAGTAAACAAAATCGCAGTGTAGAAAGAAGCTAAAGAAATAAAGGAAAGGGGGGGAAAAAAAAACATAAAAATCGAAAGACCGCGGGAGAATCCTGACGCAGCGAGCAAAATCCCTAAAATAATAAATCAGCAATTGGAAATTGAAAATTCGGTCATTTTCACCGGCAAAGCATATCGTTCCCATGAAATTCGCGATTTTTTGAGTGAAACGAATAATTTTTTTTTTTTCAATAAAAAAAATCGTTAAACTAGAGCGTTGCGAACTTTTTAGCCTCATTCATGAATAAGATTCCAGATTATATTAGAACTTGTGCAATCATTACGTGTTTGTTCGATTACGATCGGTGGGCGTGTTTGTGTTTGAATATCGATCAAAGTTGTAATGGCCAAAGTAAAAAAATTTATTACGAACATCGACTTGGCATTTTCGTAAAATAATTCCGAATAATTTTCAAAAATTCTTTTTTTTTTTTAAATGTTTTATAACCGGTAGGAAGTTTCCCCACATTATTTTTCTAAGTTTTGAATGTTCATTATTGTTTTGAGAATCGACGAAAAACTGAGGCGCGTCAATTTAATTTTTTACTGCAATTTTGCAATTGCGAGGATTTGATTGTTTCGTTTGTTTTTTCTTTTTTTTTTACTCGGGAAGCCTCTGCTACGTAATTTTTATTTTTCCCATTGAGGCAGAAGTATCGTCAGCGCAAATGGGAAATTGCAGTAAAAGTTTTGTTTTGTTTCTTTGCTGCCACATAGAGCAAAGTGTCTTTTGAGAGAAGCACAACACGCCTCAATCCTTTGACGAATAAGGAAACTTGCTTTGTTGGCTTTGTCGAGGTTGGACTGTGGAATAATATTCGCAGGTTCGTTTCCTCGAAAATCTTTGGTAGACACGAGCATGAGAGAGCGAGACGACAATGTAGAGAGTCGAAGGGTCGAGGCTAGTTTTATTCGGTATAGATATATTTTAGAAAGGAGAGAGAGGAGAGGGGCTCGAGAAAAGGGAAACTTTTGAATCGAACATGAAAGAGAAACTCACCTGGCCAGGTGTCCCGAGACCGGCGGACATTGATTGTTGGGCAGCGGCTGCAGCAGCCGCAGCCATGCTGGCTGCCGAAATGGATCCATAAGCTGCTGCTGGTCCGTAGAAAGATCCCATACCCCCTTGTGCCATGCCACCAGCCATTCCTGCAACAATGGAATTACGATTATTTCTTTCTTTTTTCCATTTTTTTCCTTTCTTTTCTGCTTTCTTTCCTCTGCACTGCTCAACATCGTGTCAATGTTTGAAATACGGATTATACCGATCTCTATGCTTCTGCAACATTCATGAGAGAATTCCCCGAGCCCCTGATTCCCAATCTTTCACGTTTCATTCTGCAAAGCGAGATTTTTCAAAATTGCCACCCTTGACGATCCAGCAAAGTCTCGGATTCGTCGTGCTCCGCAATGAGCCATTCGAAACCATCATTATGCCATTAATTTTTTTGGATAAAAAAAAATCGACATCGAAATTGTTTTTTTTTTTAGGTGGTCGAAAAAATTTGTTGAAATGTTCTCAAATTTTCATTGAATTTCCCGTCGAATTGCATTTTCGTTGCATCTCGATGGTTATCAACATAATTTTCCAAAAAACTTAAAAAAAAAAAAAAACTACGACGAAAAATCGTATCGCCAAATTTTTCGACTCCAAAAACTTTGGCAAATTGTCGGCACAACAGTAATTGAAAAAAAAATCGATAGAAATTGTCGAAATTGTAAATTTTGTCGACCAAAACGAAGGCGTCTGAAAATTCAAGAAATTCAAGATAAAAATTTAACTCCAGTCTCGATTGAGCATAAAATCTGGATTCGATATCGTTCCATGTGTGATGGAAAGTTCCCAGGTGTAGAAACCTCCAAATTCAAGCGTTTATATTTATCCCATTGGAGAATAATCCGCTCGACAATTGAAACAGCTCAAAGGAATTTTATTTTCAAACTCGTTGCAGCTTCGTATGAAAACATGTCGATAAAAAAAAAGGTAATACAAAAAAGGAACTATCTCGTTGCTATTTACTCGGCAATATAGTTACAAGCACCGAGCAATAATTCTCTCGGAGGAAAATAAAGGGACACTCCACCATTTATCATTTATTGACTCACGATCCAATAATAAATGTGTGAATAAATATATAGATATATATCTCCGTGCGACATGGAGTATGGCGTTACAATTAACTACGCACAGTTTCTTTATTTGTCCTCGCACCATGCTCCGTTTAACTGTCTTGGCATATCGAATGACTTATGATTATGTCAATAAATTCGAGGAAACTATAGATGAATAATATTATTTCGAGATCGATGATGAAGAAACAAATAACAAAGGAGGATGACGAGGCGTCGCTAACCTCTTATCATCCACAGCCAATAAACATATTTACGAGCTAAAATTCATCATTTTCTCCGACACCGAGCTAATTATTCCTTCGCGAGGGTAGTTTCAAACATTTTTCACGAGACAATTAAATCATCCACAAATCTTGGCAATCGCGTATTGAGGTGTAACTAATTGCCTAATTGATTCAGACGAGACTCCAACTTCGTATGCGTAGCTACAAAATCCCAAGCAGCGAAACAATTACGATGCAAATTAAAAGACAATTTTTTTTTTTTTTTATAGTCATTTCGGCGTTGTCTTTCGATTCTGGAAAATTTGGTTTTGGTCGTTTTATCTTTTTTCGAATAAATCACGTTTCAAAAAAATCGTTACATAATATTAAAAAGGCGACTTCTGTCTATAACCACCCGAGAGATTAAATTTTTTAATCCCAAGCATTGAAATAATTATGATGCAAATTGCGCAGCTATTCCCGTGCCAAAAATACATCGCAATTTCAATTTTTTTTTTTACTGGGCTTTGGATTCTAAAAAATTGGGTTTTGGTCGTTTTATCTTTTTTTCTAAAAAAAAAATCGTCAATTGATAATAAAAATGCGACTTTTGTCTGGCCACCCGGGGGATTAAAATTTGTTGATTTATTTTATCAAAAAAAAATTGCTTCCTCGTTATCGATCGATTATCGAGTAATTTGAGCGAAAAATGATTTTTTTTCCACTAAATTCGGTCACGTTCATTTTAGAAAAATGTCCATCAAATTTTTGTCGTTTTTTTTTATTAACCTCTCGAAATAAGAAAAAAAACCACTCGACGCCGGTATTTCGATGCGGCAAGTGCGTTGAATTGCCGCGTAAAAAGACAAACACAAAAAAAATCTTTGAATGCGGTACTTGGCTTTTTTTCGAGCACTGAGTCCCCGTCATGGGGTTTTAAAAAATCCAAATTGAAACGCGTACTTTTGCGCACGGTGGGAGTCGAAAAGAAACGAAGGAAAAATGAAAAGCACCCCGTGACTAAAGAGCATTACGTTGAAACATCTTGAAAATGGTATTTCAATGGGAATTGAAGCCCCGGGCGAATTTTCAAAAGAAATGGAAAGAAAAAACATAAATATCCAAGCGCAATCGATCTGTCGTAGCAACGAAATTTTAACCCCTTTATCTGACGCACTCGTGACGAAGCAAACACACGAAGCAAGAGCGAGAGAGAGAGAGAGAGGGAGAGCCTGAGCTTTCTCGAGTTCTGCTCTACACGATTTCCGGTTGCCCGAGGCCACTTGACGAGCTCCCCGAACAATGACAATAGAAGGCAAAATGCCGGTTCGCCATGAATAAGCGGAATAATGAAGTGTTTATTCTTCGAAAAGAACTTTTATCCTTTGTCTGATCTTTTCGCGGTTGTGGACCTATGAATATACAATTCACTCGACTATTATGCGTGCAATACAGTTCATTATTGTCGGCTGTGGTAGCGATTAATTTTCCATTCGACTCGATGAATTTTTCATTCTTTACTTTTAAAACCCATACAATTCCAAATTCGTCTCAGACTCCAACAATTATCAAACGGGGTCAATAATTCACGCGATATTCTTACAAACCTCGCGGTCACAACATTTATTTACTTCCTATAGATTTCTCCATATCTCTCCCTCTTTCTCTCCATATTTCCAAAGAAATCACATTATCCGAATAATTAACAATCTTTGTGTAAATAAAACTCTACTACAAAATTGTGTTTGAGCCTTTTTCGCGCTAAAACCACTGAACTAATTTCGATGAATCTGCCACAAGAACGTAGCTCATGAATCAGAATAGGTTTCAGGCATTCCGAGTATTTTTTTTTCTTTCTGGGAACCTGAACCAAAAAATCACATTTTTCGTCATATTTTCAACTTTTTAAACGTCACAAGCAACTAAAAAATGATGATAAATAAAAAAATCGTTAATTACCGATTCAAAGATAATTCGAAACCGAAGATAATGAGCGGAAAATTTAGCGATTTTCGTAAAATCGAAGTTTGAAGATTTTGATTTAAAAAAAAAAATGTTAACTTTTCATGTTAAGCTGTACCCTTTGGCGTCAACTGAAGTGTGCTGCGGGGCGAAGCTCGCGGGCACGGCTAGTTAAGGATGAAATTTGCCACGACCCGAAGCCAAAGCAAAAAAAAAACAAAATTTTATTCCTTGCGGGAACAAAATTAGTGTCGAAAACAAAATTGTTTTATTTTTAAAATTGCTGAAGATCGAGATCTTAGGAGGATGAAGAGTTGAGCAAATTTATACGAGATAAAAATTATTAACAGCGTTATCGCAAAAGACTCACCAGCTCGAAAAGCGTCCATGGAGACACTGGGGTATGGAAGACTGTAAGAATATCCTTCTTTTTTCAGTGACTTTGGTTTTCTCCTCGGTCTGTATTTATAGTCAGGATGCTCTTTCATGTGCAAGTTTCTGAGCCTTTTCGCTTCATCGATGTAGGGACGTTTCTCGTCGTCCGGCAAAAGTTTCCACCTAGCCCCTGGAACAATCATAAAAAGTGGAAACTTGAGCAACGCGAAGAACGCAACAATAAATTCCATTCGATCGACAAAAATGGAAAAAAAAAATCAAAGCTTTCAGAGATCGAAAAATTGCGTCGATACCAGAAATTCCATTTCTCCTAAAACTTTAAGTGCATACTGGGTCAATCTGACCCAAGGTATTTCTAAAATCGTAGTATTCCGTTGAATGTGCATTTTTTGTTTTTTTTTTGTAGGGAATTTTTTTCAATAAATTCTCCCCATTTTTTGGGTCCGATTTTTTTTTAAACATTCGTCGCGATAAAACTCGAAACAATCGGTGACAGAAAATCGTTCGGGTCAAAAAGACCCAGTGTGTACTCGAAAGGAAAGTAAAAATTAAATGCCAAACGATTCGTTGCCATTAAATTCCAAACAATCGGTAACAGAAAATAGTTCGGGTCAAAATGACCCAGTGCGTATTCGAAGGGTTAAAATACTCCATAAATTCAACCTCCCCGAGATTCCCCAATAACTTGACTTTCGCGACGTAGTGCATTCCTCCCACGAGTCACATTTTCCGGAGCTTCCAGTTTTTAAACAATTAAACATTTGCATATAAATACTGAAACGCATATACACGCGGTATGCCAAGTTCATGTTGAAGCATAACTGAAACGTTGTACGTCTCTATACAGTGAATGCTTTGGGTACGCATATAATACCCCTTCGTCACGTCCTCTTGGGCACCGTTGAACCTCGTTAGATTATAATTGGACGACGTCATGCTGCATAATGATAACGTGTTGAGCGGGTGCGACGAGTTTTCACCTGAAGTAGACAATAGCGGGGTGCACGTATCGACCAAATGAACAAAATGTATACTCACACCGATAGGCGTCATCCCTTCAAATTTAATAATGCACGACGGAATGAAAAAGAAAAAAAAATAATAAATAAAAAAACGAGCGAGGATTCTCATGAGGCTCGCGAGCAAATCGTATCAATACATTATTCTCTTTCACTAATTTCTCCCGGTTCGCGTGGTTAATCCAGATGTAATCCAGTGTCTAAAAACACCTCGTCCAATCTATTCGCATCTACTAATTATAAATGACACTGAGGTTCGCAAAGTTGAGCTACAACGAAAAATACGTTTTTCTATCAATTTTTCATTCAGTTTCCAAAACCATGTCATTTTTTTTACCGATTTTCATTTCCGGTACGGAAAAAAATCGTTTTATTGTCCTGAGCAAATTTTCGATGAGAAACTTGAAATCTGCTCCAGAAAAAACCAAATTTCGTTGCATTCCAACGATGCAAACTCCAACATCGTCGGATTAACGCGTTTTTGGGGCGCCACAAAAATTGCTTCGTATAGATGCGAAATTTACAAGAAAATCGAGCGAGTGAGAATTAAATATCGTCGCAGTAATTGCCGTGCCAAGAGTCGCAATGGTGACGCGAACATTTTTCACAAAAATCGCAACGGATCTGCAGAGCACACTAATAACAAAATTTCGTTGGAAAAGATCGATATTTCGTTCGATACGTCCGACGAAACGTTTGTTTAGAATAATAGCTTGAAAATTGTGTCATTGCACCAAGAAATATTGTATAAAGTCTCTTCGGAAGTGAATTTCAGTCGGTGCATTCGTAAATTTCGCTGACGGATATCGTTAGAAAAAAATTGTATTGCGAAAATAACGAAAATGTTGAAATAAACAAAAAATACAAAATATCGACGATTTTCAAAAAAATTTCATTCCCAGCTTGTGGAGTCAAAACTGCGATTTCCTGATCGAAATCAATCAACGAAGAGGATATCATAGCGAATGGAAATAATTGAATGAAAAAAAGGCTCGTATATAGGAGTGAGAGAATGCAGCAGCAGCAGCAGCAGCAGCAGCAGCAGCAGCAGGAACGTTTCGCTATCTCGCGGAGGCTTAACAATGGGAAATGACGAAAATTCAATTATCCATACTTTAACTTGTTTTGGCGAAGCGTCGCCCGAACCCATTGAGCAGCGCGCACGGGGGGTGTGCAGCGCGAGATTATTCAATCGATACGCACGCGCGCATTTTCTCGAGCGTCGAAGAAAGACGGGGTTGGGTGTAGGTGGTTCGGAAAGCATCGAGAGAAACGCGCGCGGCAGGGGCTTGTGAAAAGGGTGGCGTATTTGTTTAGAACAAAGGCTCCCGAGCGACGACGGTATTAGTAGGTAGTTGGTTCTCGGGTGCTGCTGCGGTACTCTCGGCTCTCTTCCGCTCTCTCCCTCTCTCCTCCCTCCCTCCCTCTTCGGGCGTGCATTCGTAGACCGAGCGAGCTTAAAACACAATGGCGCCAGCCTTTCAGTCCTTTCGCCATAGAACAATGCCATTTATTTAACATCGTTTAAAAGTACAAAGCCTGTTAATTAATGGACCGAGGAGGAGGACTAGGGGTGGGTGGTGGAGAGCCCGGAGAGCTCGAGGATGCTGGCGTCGTGATGGCCATGCCCGCAAAGAGGGCTGAGAGTTCGGTTCAACCTCGAGAGCACGACCAAGTCGATGATTACGACGACGACGACGACGACGACGACGACGACAACGACGACGATACCAACCTCGTTCTTCGCCAGCGCTCCAATACTCTACGGTGTGCAGCTTTTATTATCCGCCCAACAAAAGCCTCCGAGCACAGAGACATATCCTACTCTCTTGCCAATGACGACGCGTCGCTCCCAAGAGATTCAACGTTTTTAATATATACCCTCCACACATTTACACACGGAGGGACCAACATCAGGAGAAAAAGCTTCGCGTCTCCATTGTATCTCCGCGCGGCCCATCACAACCCTGCTTCTCCTCTATTTTTACGGATTAGCCTCTTCCAAGAAAATAAACAACTCGACTCTTTACTCCCAAGCATTCTGTCGACAATTATTTCGATTTACTTTTTAAAATCACTTTTCTTAATGATTCTTTTGTAATCTCAAGAAATTTTCCCTCCTGCCACGACAATAACGTGTCGTTCAATCATTTTCATTTCACCAATTATTTTCAACTTAACTCTTCGAGTACACACACTGGGTCATTTTGACCCCAACAATTTTTCATCACCGATTTTCTGACATTTCGTGGCAACGAATCTTTTGGCTTTTAATTTTCGTTTTCGACGAAAAAAAAAACAGAAAAATTCATTTTACCGGAATACGACGATTTGAAAAACGCCTACCGGGTCAAATTGACCCAATATGCACTTCGATTCAAAAAATTTCCACCAGGAATAAAAAATGGTTGTATTTCCTCGACGAAAACCGATCGTGGCTTGGAAAAAACTTTTGTTATTATTTACTTTCCGCGTTTCACCCTGCCAGGCCGATTACCCCATGAAGCATGGCAAGGCGAAAGTGCACCAACCATAATCACTCTCAATCCCGCACGGTGAAGCTTGCACTACCGTCAGAATAGTTATCTATACACGCATATATACACATTTGTGTTGATGGTATTGTGTTACCCTTGTCACGGTTCGTATGCACAGATTGCGCGGGGGGAATGCCCAATTTGTTTCGCATAAAATTCTCTCGAGAATATGTCTTTGCCATAAGCACCCCATTGAGGGTAACGTGGTGTGTGCCTCGCAAAATGATCGTTAGCTTTGCCCTTTCACGAAGAACCTACGATCCGGTTTTCAAAAATTTCACAAAAATTTGTTACGATTTTAAAAATGAAAATAAAAAAATGTTTTCCTTTTTGCTCCACAAATTTACACTGTGTCAATGTGTTTTGACGTTGTGACGGATAAGTTCGATTTAAATTTGCTCGACGGAGCATGTAATATGATGAAGCAACGCGAAACGTCTATCACGAATAACGGACACGCGGTCGAGCACTTGAATCGAGTGGTGCGGTGCCCTAGAGGGTCAGAGCTTAGTCACGCTACGATTACATGCTGCATTAAGGGGGGACATTAAGTAGCTACCCAATTACTGCGAATGTGACTGATGAAATGAAGATTTTCGGGAGCAGATTCCGTTTGAGCGGAAAACGAAGACGAAGCTGCTCTAATCGCGATGTTTTGAAGTTTGCATCGTTGGAATGCAACGAAATTCCATTCTCTCCTGATAACTTGATATCAAAAGTTGAAAAATTCATTTTTCAAAATCTTCAAACTTTGATTTTACGAAAATCGCTATAACTTTTTTTTTACCGCTCATTACCTTCGTTTTCGAATTATTTTTATAATGGTAGTTAGCGATTTTTGATTTGTTATCATTTTTTAGTTGCTTGCGAAGTTTGAAAGTGGAAAATATTACGAAAAATGTGATTTTTTGATTTTGATGTTAATTAAATAATAAATATAAATAAATAAATGATAAAAAAAAATAGAACGATATTTTTTTAGGATCGAAATCGAAAATCGGTACGAAAATTGTTATGGTTTTGAAAATTGAACAAAAAATAAATGGAAAACGTATTTTTCATTGCAAATGCATAGATCACCATGAATTCTGCACTCGCAAAAGCTGGACTTTTCTCATGGGTACCATAGAATTCAAATCAAGCCACACGAACGTATCAACCTGAGATAAAAATCGTTTTCGTGTGGAAATAGAAGTTTGAACTAAAAGACTATACCCCGCCGTAAATCGGGCCTGCAAAGTGTGCTAGAAGAAAGATATAAATACTTGTCGGTGGAAGAAGCATGGAAAATAACTCGAGTGACTGTGTGTACAATTCTCTTTTGAGAATCAAAGAGTTTTAGACGTTGTGAAATAAGAGTACAGTGCTCCAGCTCACACAAGAAGACTATGGATGCTGTTGTTCGTCGGAGGTAGTTCTAGCCCGCGGATTTTCTTGGGAGGAAAGCGCGAGGGCGGTGAAAACAGAAGCGAGAAAGAAGAGAAAGCGAGAGAGAGAGTTGTGCGTTAATGCAAAAGCTGCAGTTTGCGTTTCTCTCCGTTTGAAAGGCTCGCGGAGTCTCTCGCGGAGCAGCAATGTGCAGGAATACTTCATTATGATGAAAGCTTGTGCGCTGGTATATAGCGGCTTTGCAACTCCGCGGGCGCGCGGTCCCTTCCCTGTTTCTTCTTCTTCTTCGACGTCGTCTTCTCTCTGCGTTCCCCCTCCCCTGCCCTCTCTTTATCGCCCACCGTTTTTATTTAGTACTCTTGTTCCCTCCCATCGGCATTCACGAGCATCTGCGCCCCCGCCGCCTTTTCCACCGCGCGACTCCTCTCCGCCGCGCGCGTAACAAGAGCTTCGGCTCAACCCCTTGTCGGCGATGATTCTACGCGTTAGCCGCGCGACTATCGCGGAGCGCACGGAGCAACGCCAGAGAGATCGAGCGAGAAAGAGAAACGGAAACTACCGAGAGTCAAACGTTCCATGGGCGTAAGTTTGCGCGCGCAACCTGCTCCCCCGCACCACGCGAGCAGCTTTTTCAACCAACTCTCGCTACCAATCCCACCTTCCCCAACAACACCCTCTTTTTCCCTCTCATCCTTCGCCTCTTCCTCGCTACTCCTGCCCACCACCAGCCACCACCACTATACGATCTACGATATATACTACTTTTTCACAAATGCCGCAACACACAACACAAAAAACCTCTTTCTCCCAAAACCTGAGCGAAAAATTACGAATAAAGTGCACAGATTAATCGCGGAAGAGTATTTTTCACAATGTTTGGCTTTTCTCTCCATACACCCGTCTCATCGGAATATGGATCACGTCAGTAGATCGATTTTTTTTTATTTTTTCAAAGGCACTCCTTTTTCGAACGATTCCAGTAGCGACATCCGCCTCGTGACCGCGCACTGAGAATGAAATTTTGTTAAAAATCGTCAATATTTTATTGAATACGGTGAACTAAATATTTTTTGATAATTTCAAAAATTTTGTTCATTTGACAGTATATTCGTTTTCTAACGAAATTGTCAACGAAATTTACGAGTGGAACGTCTAAAATTTGCTTCCGAAAAGATTTTCTAAAGAATTTCTTACTGCAATTGTCACAATTTTTGGGATTATTCAAAAAATCGTTTAGTCGAACGTATCGAACAAAATATTCATCTTTTTCAACAAAATTTTGTTTTCAGTGCAAAATCTTCGAAACCGGATGCGTTTTACAGACTCCCATGCGTTTTGCTTCCTCATGGAGAAAACTATGTGACGCTGAAATTTTTTGAACGGTTCGTTTGAACGGTTTAAATTTGATGATTTTTCGAATTTTACAAAAATCTGAGTTTTTTGCAAAATCGTCCAATCGCTGTTATTTCTGCAAATTTTGTAAGATATTGTGTATAAGTCTGTGCTTTCTCTTCACTTTCTAGAAAAGTTGTTGAAATTCTATAATTCAAATGCAAATACAAAAAACGCTGTAAATTGAAATTTACAAATTACTTGCTCGAGATGCTCAAAATGCACGATGCCCAAAATAAAAAATTTAGTTCCTCATAGATTTGAGCTTCGCTTATCTTGAGCATTTTCAAGAAACTATTTGGAGCCCTTCTTTTTTTTTTTTTACAAATTTTGACACGAGAGCAAAGAATTGAGCAAAGAGAAACGCAAACTTGAGGATACCATCAACGATACCACCGCAGGATCTATTTTCTCAACTCGCTGTCATGATCGTGCCCCATAACAACAGGTTCGTACCCATTGGGGGGCGCGGCCACCGCACCATAACAGTGAGACCATTGAGGCCTTATACCCTAATACTCGAAGGGGCGATTGACCGTTGGTAACGTGTGGTAAAGCAAAAGCGCTCGGTTGACGCCTCCGGCGGTCAGCGCCCCTTCGCCTCCCGTTTCTTCAAAGCCAGGGAGCGAAGCACTCCCCGTAGAGTGCCATTCACTTCACACTGTGCAATTTTCGCGCGTCAAGTACGTGCGAGCTCGTACAAGCTCTCAAAAAAAAAACACGCACACACAAACACACCCACACACACACACATGTTCATAATTACGGAGTTTGTAGATTAACGCTACGCGATTGACAAGCCTGAAATAACGTTTTTCACCATTTTTGCATTTCCTTCGTTCCTTTGCCTCGACAGATTTTTTCTGGTCAATTTCCCAAGTCGAAATGGACCAAATCTTTGAAAATCCTTGAGGGAGCAAGTTTTCAAGTTTCCGGCAGGATTTCGGTTCCGATGAGCAAAATGTCGATTTTTTGACATCATGGCAAAGAAATCTGCAGATTCTACGAACGAGGAGGTTCAACGAGATTCCCATGGTTAGGAATGTGGAAATTTCGAGTATGGCAAGCGATCGGGACAGGGTGGACAAGCCAGCGGGATAAAATCGGGCCGAAAAAAGGTGCGCGATGAAAATTTGCTTAAGCGGCGGTATCAGGGGGTAGGAAAGGACAAAAAAGGACTAACTGCGACGGAAAAAGAGCTCTCGGTGTACGGAGAAAGATGTAAGGAGAAGAAAGGTGGAAAAGAACTCAAGGAACCGAAAAATAATAAAAAAAAGAAAAAGGAAGAAGGAAAAAGGGCGAGATGTTGGGGAACGGGCCGCGACGGAAAGAGAAAAATGCCGCGGGAAATATCTTTGTAGATTCTTGGGCATTTAGCGGAAATGCCGGACTGGCATACCTTCGCGAAGAGCTTTCTCTCATTTGGGCACGCTCGAAGAATTCCAAGTGTAGGGTCGTGCGATACAAATAAAAAATATATATATATATGTTTTTATATCTTTCCCCCCCNNNCGCCCTTCCACACTCCTTTCCGCTCAGCCCAGAGAGGCTTTTTCTCGTAGGCGGAATTGCGTGGCTAACGAGACGGAATAAGGTAGCTACTGTGCGTTGGCGAATCTCGCAGTCACGCGTACACACATATCCCAAAGCCACCAAACAAGCCACAACTACAAAAGATTCAACGAGAGTGCCGATGCCTACTTATTCGACATTCGAAAGCAATCTTCTTGTCAAACGATTCTCTATACGACTCAAAACCGGCAGCGCGGACTACAAAACTCCACCCTTGATAATCTCCTTTCTCCATGCGATCCTTTTTATTTCATCTCCGCGATAGTTCACTCCCATCGATTCCAACCACACGTTCTGGTTCGTTTTTTTTTTTTCTTTTTCGTTTGCAATAAACCGCGTGCACGTGATTGTTGAAAATCTCTGCGCAAGTTTTTTATGCGAAACGCTCAATTTCGCACGAAGGTGCGGAATGCAACAAAATTCTGTTTTCCCTTGAGCAGAGCTCGGGATTCTTGTTTAATATTTGGTCGGGAGAATAAAACGATTTTTCTTTAGGATTCAAAACTCAAAATCGGTACGAAAATTTTCATGGTTTTTGAAAGTGAACGAAAAAATTCACAAAAAGAGAAGCGACGCGCTTATGCAGCCACCGAAATCCCTCTCTTCGCGTTCAATGACATTCAACGGCATGACTCAATTCTAAAAAATGAAAAATTGTTCCTAAAGCCGTGAGAAAATAAAATTCTCGATCTCGATGAATTTTTGATTTTTTTTTTGGACGATAATCTCAAAAGTTGGACTTTTAAAAATCGTCGCGCAAATTTGTCGAATCGTCTGCTTGCAAAACAACGTTTTGCGCGTTTGAGAAATAAAATAATTAATAAAAATGTTGACTTACCAAGTCTCTTTGATATTTCACTGTTGTGCATCTTGGGATTTTCTTCAGCAATCTTTTTGCGCTGCAATCTCGACCAGACCATAAACGCATTCATCGGCCTTTTGACGTGCTTGGTCTCGGGTTTTTTGGCAGCTCCGAGACCGACTCCACCTGGACCAACGCCTCCGCCACCCGGTGGAGACCCGACGGACATGCCGGGAATGCAACGGAGCGAATCCGTGAATGCACCACCGTCGCACATATTGCCGCCAGCTCTGTAATCCGAACGAATCAAACGATTTAGTAAAACTCCACAAAATGCATTTTAATTTCAATGAAAAAAAATTGCAATTTTCATTTTGGGAAGTAAAACACACGGTGAAAAATATTTTTAACGCTCCCGCGAATCATGCCATTTTTTATGCCGAAAATTTTATCATTTTTTACGCATTGCCAAGATTTTCACAATCCGTTAGCGAAAAACTCAACTGTCGTGATTAATATCGCGCAGATTTTTTATTTCCTTTGAGGACTGAGTGTTTTTTTTATCAACTCTGGCGTCACACGCCGTCGGAACATCCAGCAACCTTTCGCTCATTTCGCAAGAATATTTTTTTGCTAAATCGAATTATTATTGACGAAATAAAATTGACAAATTTGCAAAAAAATTTCATTGGATTCGTCGCTCATTTAAAAATTCCTAATAATCTTCTTTCCTAACCGTTCGGAGCGTCCATTTTTATTCACAGATTTTCAGAGTCGCTGCACGTTCGAGAACCTGAACCAATACGAAAAACCTGAAAATTACCGGAAAATCTCGAAAACACACAATTTGATCGTAAAATTTGGAAGATTTATTTATGGAAAGATACAAAAAGTTTCACCGACAAATATTTCGTAGTGAATTAGTAGAAAAATAATATTTTTTCTTCGAAATCCAAATTTTTCAACAATTTTTTTCATACGAATTATTCCTGTAAGTAGAAATCAATGAATGTCGATAATTTTCCTACATTTCTGTACCTGCTCCTGCGGACAATGGACGCTCGAAAAATTCGATTCTTCGCCAAAGTGCTTCGCGATGACAACCAAAATTGAAAAATCAAATTTCTCGGATAAACAAATGTAGGAAAAAAGCTTTTTTCACTCTCGCCCCAGAATAAGATCGTCTTGGTCCTTATAATTGCCAATCGATTTGGAGTTACAAAAGCTTTTTGGGTTTAGTAACGAAACGAGTACGCAAAAACCCTTCGAAGGAAAAAGCACAGGGCTTTGGGGTGTCCTCGAGGAAGGTTAACCCGAAAAAGTGTCGTCAGGCGTCGTCCGCGCTCACTCCGTCAGAAAAAGTCCTGACAGAGTGAGAGGGCGAAGGGCGAGATCGCCTTGAGGATTCATTAAAAAAATAATAACAATAAAAATCTTTTATAAAGGATGTAGAACGAAGGGGAGTGCGGGGGGCTCCAGGGTGCGGAAGGAGTTGGAAAAAGAAGCAGGAGAGAGAGCGAGAGAGAGGGTGTAGTTACGATTTCGTTAGGGTTAACATCCGCTAGAGTAACCCTAGCGTATCAAGGGCGGTGGTTTCAAGTGGCTCGAGTGTCATTCAACAAGGATTAATAGATACGTACGTAGGTCACTGGAAGAAGGGCGAGGGGGGATCGGATGCAACGGCAAGAGCAGGGGGATCCGAGGTTGAGGGAGTTTCAAAGTATAAGGCAAGCGTGACAATTCGTCATTGAGTGTAAAAGCTCGAGGGATCGGAATCATGCTTAGGGGTTTGCCGCACGTGTGTTAAGAACGTCCACACAAATACGCAAACATTAGAGCCAAGCCAGGCGTAGTCCCGTATAACGTCGGGGTCCGAAAGACGCGATGCTGGAAGTAATGGCTGTTGACAACGTCGTGCGGGAGGAGCGAGGAATTAGGAAACGCTAATTGAATGTTTAGCTCTCTCGCACTCGCTCTCCTTCTATAGAAACCATAAGGCATGGGTATTACCGCGATTTATCGTCGGTTCAATGCAAACCTGTCTGAGTAAGTCTATGTTAACCGTTCGAGTGCACACTGGGTCAATGTGACCCGAGGCGTTTTTCAAATCGTTCTATTCCGGTAAATATTCATTTTTTTTCATAAATTCTCGATTTTTAGTAATTTAGTAATTTTTTTTTGTACGTTCTCCATATGTTGGGGTCGAAATTCATTTTTTTACGGAAACGATGATCAAATGCCAAATAATGGGTGACGGAAAATTTTTGGGGTCAAAATGACCCAGTGTGTACACCAAGGGGTTAATCTATACGAGCAAAGCATATCTTTGGTGGCAAACGAAAAAAAAACAACCGAAATACGCAAAAGATTTCAGCACAAAGCGGATTTCGACGAATGTTGAGCAAATTTTATTATTGGCAGTCAGGAAAAACTTTTGAAAGTCTTGTTAAAATTTGATAAACATCGAACTCAATTTCCTTAGAATTACGTCGCATTTGCAAGGCTTAGGCGATACGAACGCTAATAAGCGAGACGACACTCGTGTGCCTCGCGATTTTTTGCTAAAACGATCATTGCCTTGGACCATCGAGACGAGGAATATTTTCCACTCTCGAATTCTTGTCAATAATTTATAGCCCGTAAAAAAAAAATGTTGCCGAGAGTGTCGCGACTCGCAGCGGGAACGAGTCTCGAAATCTTGGAACTTTTGGGACAGAGTGTCGAGAAAACAGTGGCAAACAAATTAATTCGGGATTCTTTCATCAAAAAATTAAAATATACGAGCTATTTGGACAAACTTTTCCCCCTCGGTTATCTGCCCAACGTGTTTTACCTCCTCGATCAAAAGCCATTGTTTACGTAACACCGGAGCAATGAACGTCACCGCACGTAATAAGTTTACCAGCTAAACAAACATCTCGCGGTGAATGAAGGGTACATATTTGTCGTTAAATAAACAAACGGAAAGTAACACGTGGATCTTCCACTCAAGATGTATTCCACATGGCCGCATCATCAATACATTTTGATAAACAATTCACTGCGTAGTACAAAGTGTTTAAACGTCGCCCTCTGGAACGATACAATTCCAAAATTTTCCTGAAACATATTAACGAGCCTCAGGAGGGGAGAGACTTTTTTTAAATGTTCTCATTAATTCACGCGCTGTTCTCATTTCCTTTTATTTACTTAAGGACGTTCTATGTTTCAGTTTGGTTCTTCGCACATACGAAATGCTTTGCGAGCCCAAGTTCATTAAGAAAAGTTATTACAAATATGCTAAAGAACAATATGCTCCAAAGACAAGGTTGTCCGAAGTATTTCGCATTCATTATGTAATAAACAAAATTTCGAAAGAATTCTACGACCGATTTTTTTTTTTGAATGACTAAATAAAGCTTCTTCGATGTTACATAAAAGAGTATGCAAAGTTTTGAGTATTGAATGTTGAAAATTGCAACTTTTAACGAAGTTTTACGAACTAAAAAACTTGGTTCTTTTTTTTTCTTTCATTTCTTTCATTTTCCTGCGTAGAAATGAAAAAATTGCCTTTTCCACACAACCTCCTCTAATGTGGAATGAAATTGGATATATAATTGATGAATTTAATTTTTAGTTGATGCAAAATATTGACGAAGTTTGGACTCGATAGAATTTTCATTTTTTTTTTGAGGATAAAAATATTTTTCCCATTTTTTAAAATGTTTAAATTGATAGATTGTCAAAGGTATTGGCAAGTAATTTTCTCGTCATTTTCTTCGATTGGTATTTTGGGAACTGGAAAAAAAAATTCTTAGTACAAATAATGATTAAAAAATCATTTCGATATTTGAGTTCCCTGATAACGTGTGACCTGAACGAGTGTAAACAAAATTGCGATAAATTTGTAGTACACACGGTTGTCGGGACAAGCTATTGGAACTGTCGGCTTCGATGCACTAATTCATTATTCCGATGCATTGAATAATCACGAGGCCCTGAGGGGTCAAAAAACTCAGTCACGATCGATCATGTGCGTACGTGTGTTTGTGCATGCACAAACCGATCGATCTCCATTCGGGCGTAAATCCTCAATCATTTTCATTCAAATTTGCAATAAAAGAGAATATCTTTCTTTTTGTTCGGTGGATTTCTACTTTTCCGGAACATTTTTTCAATATTTTAGTAAAAAAAAAAAAACCAACAACATGAAAATTCGTCGATTTATTTTTTGCTCATTTTTGTCAACATTTCCAAATAATTATTTCATTTATGTCAAAAAAAATCAATTTCCAATCCACTCTCTAAGGTTCAATCAAAATTAACGAGGATCGAAATTATTCGACAAAACGAATCGTTAACACGATTTTCGAACTGCCCGAGCAAGAAATTTTATTTCCAACCCATTCGGCTCAGGAATGCCAGAAAAATCATGAAATAAAAATCTTTGAAAGGAAAAATCCGAATCTCAAGGGATGGCCATCGAGAACTCGAAGAAGGAGACGAGAGCAGAAAAAAAATAGTCAAAAGTGTGCGAGAAAAATGTGAGGGACTGCGGAGATGTGGAGAAACGACCAGGTTAATTGCCGCCTCCAACTTACCGAAGGAAATATCTATAAATGGCTTAAAAATGAGAATTACCATTTTATGCCATAACTGTATAAGGAGGGCTCCTCAAATTGGGGTTTTGCTCGAAGGAACTCTCGCCAATAAAATTTATGACACACTAAAATTTTCATTGTTATTTTACCCCCTCCCCCTCCCTCGTTTTATGTCTCTCGACGTCCAGGGCGTGATCGAATCACTTCTCCAAAAGTTACTCGTCCCTTCGTGTTTATTGAACTGACCCAACATAAATAATACAGCTACACAGCTCAGCCTCGAGTTAAGGCTCTCTGTGTACGTACATAATACCGTAAAAGTAAATATATCGACAGTATGTACACATTATTATAAGGACACTCGAAGCCACTTGCTTTTCGAACAAAATTCCACACAATTTTCTATGTAGCCTCCAAAAACAAAAATCCAAATTTTATTTTGTAGATTCCGGAGGCTGGAATGTGGACAAAAAAAAGTAAACAGTGTCGAAATTAGCGAGACGACGCTGACGAGAAACTCCAAATTTTCGAAATCAATTAATGTTGCTCGTGATAATTTTCTGCAGTCAAGAAAATATACAGCAAAAAGTGGATTTATTTAAATTTATGAGTTGAAAAAAAAGCAGAGAATTTAATGTGCAATTCGATTGTTTGGAAAATTTACATTTTATGTGGATCTCCGAAATAAATTGATAGGAAAATCGTGTTAAGAAAAAAGTTTCTTGACAAAGGCTGTGAACGATTTGTAACAAATTTTCTTTCATTATTTATTAACGTCATTTTCGTTCATCAAGGAAATTTAAAATTTATTTCGAAAACTGCAAGTTTCTTCGGCTGGATTGCTCGTTTTCCATCCAAATTTCAGATCCAGTTAAAATTGAATCACTTTACAAAATGCTGCACTCGAGAATTCGAAAAATTTTACAAGCCTTCGACCCACGAATGCGAATTTCTACGACTGCACGTATACGCCGGCATTTTTCAAAGAAGAATCTGTATTTCTTTCGTTAAACGATCCTCCCCGAATTCACAAAAGTCACAGTTTTCCCAAAGCTCGTAATTTTCGAAATATTCCACAATGTTCCCAAGTTTTTTTTTCTCCCTCATCAGAAGGATCGTCTGCAGGATCGAACCGATAAAAATTCCCCAAAATATCCAAGCTCCGAATCGGTGGAGAATAAAATATAAAATCTCGTTCAAAATTCACTCAAATTTTACAGCAAAGTAACCGACGATGTTGAAGTTTGCATCGTTGGAATGCAACGAAATTCTGTTTTTTTTTTTCCCCAGCAAAGCGCAAAATTTTTTCAATATTTGGTCAGGACGATAAAACGATTTTTTTTTCAGTATCGAAACGAAAAATCGATAAGAAAGTTGTCATGGTTTTGAAAGATAACAAACTAATCATCGTTTATGGAATTTTAATAATTCACGTAAACAAATGAGACACTCGCAAAATAAATTCACCCACGAAACGTTTATAATCAAAGATTCTCCTCGGTATCGATCTATTGTCAGTGTGAATCACGAATTCCGTGATTCCCGAACAAGTTCCCTTAACATTGTCTGCAAATTTTTCATCCCCCGCAGACTCTCGATCGAAAACCGTGAACCGAGAAAGTTTTCGCAAGAAATGTCATTGCCTGAGAAAATCTTTCGAATCGATTGAAAAACCGGCAACTTTTCCTTCAGTCAGTTGACCGGAAGCAAAGCGCAGAAAACTTTTGTTCGAGTCACTTGGATAATCGTGTATATTTCGAAAGGCACGAGTGCAAACGGAGGCCAACGGGCAGCCAATACCCGGATGGGAGGACGAATCGCGATTCTTTTTTGTAGCCTCGAAAAAAAAACAAACTGACACTTTTATCGGCACGGGTTCTCAACAGTTTCCCTGGGCCCTTGTCGTGGGCCTTTCCCATGGCTCTCGCAGAATCGTGGGAATTCGCGAAGTGGCGATAAAAAAAGAACTCTGTGTCATGCATCGAACTAAATTTCGCACCCTCGATCGAATTCCGACAAGAAAATGTTAACTTATCGATCAAAAAAATGACGAAAATTCTTGCAATATCGAAAAAATCATGAGAAATTGAAATTCCCATAAAAATCGCCAAACTTTTCAAAAAAATCGAGTTTTCCGAAGTAATTATTGAAAATTCACAATTTCACGCGCAAGCCTCGTCGAAACGTTGATATAATTATTGAATAATTGAAAAAACAATGAAGAGGTTATTTTTGCGAATGGATACGGAACTGAATGAAAAATCTCACCTCATAAAATGGCCGGCGGCCCGTTGATGCAATTCCAGGTCAATCTTGCAGCCGTTTCAGAGACGATGGTCTCGAAATCGCGTGAAAATATAAATTGGACCTCACGGAACGAGGCGCAAGAAAACGACGATTAGCCGAATTCGGTGAGCACTTTGGATTTGCGAAAAAAAGGACACGCAGATGAGTCGCGACGATAAATTTAAACTTGTAAAGTTGAGAGTCTCCGCATTTGTTAATACGAAAATCGACACCAGAGGAGAGAAAAGAGAGAGGGGAAGAGAAAGAGAGAATCAAGAAAAGTCACTGCACATGTCGCACGGAGAAAATAGCGGCGTTTGAAAAGCAGCGTTCACAAAATCACTGACCAGCACTGCTCGAAGTAACAATGTAAACAAATATTAATGTTTTCTCATCGTTAGATCCACGAACGACGAAAACTGCTCGTTCCAATCCTCAAAATACCGGAAATAACTTTCGAAACGAAAACGAAAAAAAACGAGAATTAGCGACGGATGAAAAAATGAGGATGCGGCTCGTAAAAATTGATTTTCCGGGCTCGTTGTGGCTGCGAGCGAAACGCCGGGTTATCGGATCGTTTGTATTTGTGTTTTTTGTTGCAAACGCGGTTTGTATTCCGACGATACCGCTCCCGGGGACGATTTATTTGTAAATGAGCCCAGCCGCACTTTGGCCGATCTCACGCTCGTGGCAATTGCTGAGGATCTCTCGCGCGCACTTACCGTTTCACTTTTCGCTCCCCCTCTCCGCCGTCCCGTTTCTCCCGCCAACGGGGCTGCCCCCTCTTGCCGTTATACGAGCCTCAAAACCGGAGCTAACGACGAGCCACGACTAGCGGCTCGTCCCAGATCCACCAATCCCGATCTTTTTGGGCGTTCCCTCGGTCCCCACCGTTGCTCAACGTCTTTACAACAATTGGTCGAGTCTCGACGACTCAACCGACAAATGTACGAACCGGGCGTTCGCCCAGCTCTCTCTCTCCCTCGTCCTTCTCCCGCGGAATCCCGAGCGCGAGAGGCGAAGAAAAAAGTCATGGAAATATTGAAAAAACGAAGCTCCAGAGATAAGGCTCTCGAGATACACGCGGAATGGTTAGCTGCGCGCGTGCACCTTTAATTCGCAACGCGCCAATAGGTGCTACACGAGTGTAGATTGCTGCTTCGTGCTCCGCGCCCCCTTCCACCGCCAAATCTCCATGAAGCTCGATCCGCGCAAATTCGCGAGGTGATCGGTGCCCAAGGCGCGCATCGCGCTGCTTACCTGCTGCATCCCCGAGGGGGTGGCGCAAAGGGGACGAGAGCAGGCGAGAGATTAATCTCGCCCAAGAACAAGGCACCTCGCGAGCCACACGACCGAACGTCATAATGAAGTACCTCGTGTGCTCAAGGACGATGTATGCTAAATTTTCTATCGATAGAATTCCTTCAAATTTTCACCACACCAAGAGAATCACGATATCTAATAGCTCGCGCTATTTTAAGACGTTTCACCACGTAGAAGTCGAGATATTTATTTATAAAAATTACGATTGTCAGCAGTTTCTCATGAGAGCGTGTGTTAAAAGTTGCAATTTTCAACATTAAATATTTAGATTTCTAAATAGAGAAGCCTCTTGAAACTTCGCATACACTTTTATGTAACGTCGAAGAAGCTTCATTTAATTTTTCAAAAAAAACGATCGTTAAATTTTTTGAAATTTAGTTTATTATGCAACAAATACAATTTTCAGTAGTTTCTCATGAGAGCGAAAAAAGGGTGTTAAAAAGTTGCAATTCCCAACATTAAATATTTCGATTTCTAAATCGTAAAGCCTCTTGAAACTTCGCATACACTTTTATGTAACATCGAAGAAGCTTCATTTAGTTTTTCAAAAAAATCGATCGTTAAATTTTTTGAAATTTAGTTTATTATGCAAAAAATACAATTTTCAGTTGTTTCTCATGAGAGCGAAAAAAGGGTGTTAAAAAGTTGCAATTTTCAACATGAAATATTTCGATTTCTAATTAGAGTAGCCACTTGAAACTTCGCATACACTTTTATGTAACATCGAAGAAGCTTCATTCAATTTTTCAAGAAAATCGGTCGTTAAATTTTTTTCTAATTCTGTTTATTATGCAACAAATACAATTTTCAGTTGTTTCTCATGGGGGCGAAAAAAGGGAAAAAGGGTGTTAAAAAGTTGCAATTTCTAACATTAAATATTTCGATTTCTAAATGGTGAAGCCTCTTGGAACTTTGTGTACACTTTTATGTAACATCGAAGAAGCTTTGTTCAGTTTTTCAAAAAAATCGGTCGTTGATTTTTTTGGAAATTCCATAGAAAATTCTCCTGCGTGTAAAAATAAAGTGAAAATATCGAATTGAATGCAGGCGAAATGGCGAGCGCATCGGAGGCATGTAAAATGTGCATGACCATTCTGAGCCATTGGAGCAAACGAGACGAGCCGCCACAACGACAGCAGGAAGTGGCGAAGCGACCGTTTCGGAAACTGTCCACACGACCGGCAATATAACTGAATAATAAGTTGAAGGGAAAATTTTAAACACAAGAATTTCGGATAAGTAATGACCCATCTTAAAATTTAATTTCCTAATCCCTTCATCGCCTTTTCCCCTTTATGAGGCTTCGCTGGCTACTTTCTCTGTCCCAACTTTTTCCCTTTTGCGTTTATTCGCGAGCTTTCCACAGATCGAACTTTCACTCGCACTTTTTTTTATTTCCATTATTTTTCAATTCGTTGAAATGAAAAATTCGAATTATTTTTATCGTTTTTTGTGAAAAATACATTTTCCGCAATAAATCGTCCATATTTTATGATCCGAAATTCATTTTCCGACGAAAACGAAACTGTAGAGTCAAAACTTTCGTTGCAACCAAATGCCAAACGATCGGAGGCAAAAAAAAATGTCAGGGTCAAATTGACCCAAGTGTGTATCGTACGAGCAACATTCGTTAATCCCAAACATTAGTTTCGACACGAGATTTTCAAAAAAATGGAACTACAAGTATTTTTTCGATATTTCGGAATCGAAAGATGAAAAGTGCAGAAAAAACAGAGAGCGTGATTTCAATTGGTCCAATGGTGCATATGGAAACATATGTGGCCTGCATCAACACGTAGAACACACACGCACCCTCGTTCCTGATATTTATTTCATTTTATTTTTACTTTGAGGGACTGAATAGACGAATCCACTGTGGCGAGCGAAAATAGTGCACAGTCGGACGATGCGAGTGTACGCGAAGGAACGATCGAGCCTTCCCATTGGGCTCTCGCCCAATATTTTTAGTCGCCCATTTTTTTTTTTTTAGAGGGACGGAGCATATCGTATGAATATCGAATGTACCCTTCACAAAATTAAATTCGGACAATATGTTTTGTTTCGCTGCTCGAGGCGACCCTTTTCTATCCGCGAGCGAATGTTTTGCAGGGGGAAGTTTTTATGACTTGTCTGTATGTCGACGGGATTGTCCCCTTCGCCCTTATTCCCAAACCCATTGGGGTTGCCATAACGCGCCATCCTGATGAGTATTAATGTCACACACGCGAGAACCATCTCGTAAATTCACATACGTGTAATAATGTAATCAAATCATTCGCGTTTAGTCTCGTGGTTAACCCTCGCTTGTTCCGAGACTCCGTCGAGATTGAATTTCGGTCACTGCGGAGACGAAATCTCGGAGCCAAAAATGTTGGAAAACTAAAAAAAGGTGGAAATTGAAATTTACAGATTGCTTGCTCAAGATGCTAAAGATCCAGGATGCTCGAATCTTTCTCTATGAGCAACAACATTTTTTATTTCAGCTCCGAGCTCCTATGAAGAAGCAAAAAGAGTCAAGCAACTAGGCAAGTTCCTCGGAGGTCAAAGGGCGCGAAGAGGCTGCCTCCACTTGTCGTCAGTAAATATCAATTTTTTTCTAGTAAATTTAACTTTTTTACCACGCAAAGATCGACAAGGGCAAAGATCGAAGCCATAAAGTTTATTGCGACTGACGATTTTGTAGGTATGTTTTGGGAATGGGTGGTTAACGCTGCTCAGGTATGTAGCTGGTGGCCGGCTGGCAAGGAACAACTAAGTATACGAGGCATATAAATGCTGCTCGAGAGAAAAGACTGCTCGAGGAAAAGAAACGAGTCGCGAAAAGGGCCGATCGGTCTTGGACTATGAAAGTAGACGTTTAAGAATGCTGAAGCAGCGTCGAATGGTACACGCACAATGGATAGCCACCAGTTGACCAGGACGAAGGCGCGGTTGGCAAATGACGATCTTTCGATTGTTCGTCTGCTTGAGAAATTTGAAATATGCAATCCTCGTCCTCTCCCTCGCTTGTTTCCTTTTTTTGAAATCCCTTGCGAACCTAAGTTTGTTAAAAAAAGTTGTTACAAATTTCCTAAATACCAACATACTCTAAATCCATGATTGTCCGAAGAAATCTGTATTTTTTATATAATAAACGAAATTTCGAAAAAATTTTACGACCGATTTGTTTCGAAAATATTTTTTTATAATTTCAAAATTTGTGTCATTTCGGCAGTATATTTGGTTTCTAACGGAATTGTCGGCGAAATTTACGAGTCGAACAACAAAAATTTGCCTCCGAAGAGTCTTTCTAAAATTTTTTTTGCTGCATTGACATAATTTTTGGGATTATTCAAAGAAACGTTTAGTCGAACGTTTCGAACAAAATATCCATCATTTTCAACAAAATTTTGTTTTCAGTGTACTGAAAATCGTGTTCGTTGTATAATAAACAAAATTTTGAGCAAATTTTACGATCGATTTTTTTGAAAAACTAAATAAAGCTTCTCCGATGATAAAAGTGTCTGCAAAGTTGTAAGAGGCTTCACCATTCAGAAATCGAAATATTTAACGTTGGAAATTGCAAAGTTTAACACACGCTCTTATGAGAAACTACTGAAAATCGTATTTTTTGTATGATAAACAAAATTTTGAACAAATTTTACGATCGATTTTTTTTGAAAAAGTAAATAAAGCTTCTTCGATATTACGAAAAAAAAACACAGGAACATAGAACCGCAAAAATCACAGAACGGATCATAATAACTATCGAAATATATCGTGATACCCACGAACTTTTGATTATATAGGGGATCTGCAACGTCCTTAAGGGAACTTGGGAGAAATATACTTTATTAAGGAAAGGTGATGCGGAGGAGTTTACCAGCATGCGAGGTCGAGGCTTCTTCCCCAAGTGGAGGTTAATGGACGCGTTTACGACTAGGGCCTACGAGTGAGCGTCGTACGGCGTCATAGGGTCCTCGTCGCCAAGGGGTCTGGTCAGTGCTCTAGCCGCCTCTCTTTTCCTCTAACTCGCCTTGGAGGATCCCATTATCCTTGCTGGCGTGAACGGAGGACACGCTCCTCGGACGACCCGCCGCAATTGTCAAAAGATGCTCGAACCCATGTCCATTGTCTTTGCCTTTGGCTCTATACAGTCATTGTACGTCGGGTGAGCAGGTGGCGTGGGAATCGTACAATAGACGACAATCGGCAGCCACCGGTTGAAATTTTACTGCACCCGTCCCTTTCCCCGCCTGCAGCAGCTCGTCCTTCGGTAGAGATGCTTGGAAAACTGCACTCGAGGGTTTTGAGCTTTCCTATATATATACCGTATATACCAGTCCTCGCGGACTAAGAGGCTTCCCTTTTAGTCTACGAAACGAGATGATAGAACGCTTTGTCCAAAACGCGTTGTCAAAGTTCCCCAAATTGTCTATTTTCACCGATTCGCTGCGGTCATGACGTTCGAGTCACGTCATTTATATCTCATCAGCTGATACGCGGATGATAATTAACCCTCTACACCTCGTGAGTTATTTTTCTTACCTTTAAACGCATAATTTCATTTCTCATCATTTAAGAAATTTTGATTTCGAATTTTTTCTTTAATTCCATTTAACGTTTTAATTTTTTATTTTTATTCAATTTCAATTTCAATTTAATTCAATGTTTCATTTTTGTTAAATAAACAAAGAAAAATTCGAATTTTTAAATGAAAATTTTTATTTAAATTTAGAAATAAATGCAAAAATTTTAATTTTTTTTCTTCAATTTATAAATCGATTTCAAAAATGAGGATTGAAAATAAATATTGCAATGTGAACACAAATAAAAAATTTTAATTCCAAGTTCTTATATTGTTAATTTCTTAAAATGGGAAAGTTCAAATTTGAATAATGCATGAAAATTAAATGGAGAATAAGAAAAAATGAAGATTTTCTTATTTTCCCATGAACAAGAGAACCATGTCCGACAAATCTGATTTCATGCACATTGAGTTCATGATAAACTCCATGCAAAGACTGAAAACCGAAAAAAAATTAGCAAAAAACACATTATCAGATTTCTTTAGAGTTCCTTAGAGTTTTATCGAGTTTTCGGGTTAAATAAACGACACAAACGCCTGCTAAAGTGTTCCATCCCTAATAACTTTCCCTGACCGAGCCCAATGTGCAGAACTTGCCAAGAAACGGTCAAAACCCACAACAAAAACTATCAATCGAATAAAATCCTTATCGCGTTATCGTATTCTATATATTTCACGTAACGCTCGAGATCCAGCGATCGGAATCCTCATTAATTGATCCCGGAATCACTTCGACACGTATAAATTCAAGCGAAAATAGTTTCATGGCATTAAACATCGAGCAAAACCAAAAGCACCCCCCCGGAAGTTTAATCCTTTATACAACGAGATGAACTTGATAGAGATTCATTTAGCGAGGATTACATCCACGAATAGACATTGAAATCTTTAGTATCGAGTTTTCCCACATGAATTGATCAAGAGAACTGCAACAGCAGAGAATGGGGGGGCAAAGCTCACGATACAAAGAGCCCCGATTATTTGTGACGGTATATACATATAAATACACGTAATGTATAGCAGATTTGTCTCGTGGTGTCGGGGTACGTACATGGGGAACACACACAGGCTCGAGGTCATACATACTCGAGCTCGTTTTGCCAAGAAACCGGGTACAGTTCGAATGGCAATTGTAAATAGAGGATGAATCTGTTGATCCGAAATCAGCAGGAAGCAACGCCTTTGTTCCGGATTATACGTGTACACAGGCCTGTAGCATCGGTGAATTTAACAATGTGAGCGCGCGGCGAGTGACGGGAGGTCAGCCACCGCGTATATACCAAGACGACAATGCCCCATCGCCCCTGGTGAGCTCTTCTTGTTCGACTAACTGAGCTTAGGAGCAAGACAGCAAAGGAGATCGAACAGCAGCAGCAGCAGCAGCAGCAGTGAGTCACTCAGCGATCACTGAGAGAGAGAGAGTTAGGTGTGCCAGCGTAAAAGAATGCAGGTGTGTTGAAAAGAAGGACCTGGTGTCTTGTGGAAGATGAAAATCTTGGATCTTGTCTTTCCTCACGCAGGTTTAGGAATATTGGCTGATCCACCGAGCAGCAGCAGAGATTATTCGACACATCATTAAAACTGGACCCAAAATTACCGACCCAAAAGTGTAAACAAGCCTTAAACGAGTGGTGAGGTTGTTAGCCGAGCCAGAGCATATTTGTAAGCTCTTTAAAAGTATCCATTCTCCTGGAGATGAGAGAGACTCGTGTACAACTGATATTTGCCAATATCCACTCACAACTATGCTCCTTCCACTTGCCAGCTTTTTATCTCTCGTCTTACATGCGAATTTGCACCTAAAACACAAAAGCGAGAGACACACTCATCGCCCTGCAGCGTTTTGTTAGACAACAAGCTTCGGAGAGAGAGGGGCACAAGGGCGAGCATTATATTTCTCTGTGCGTATACCTCGTTGAGCATCATCCTCGACTATGTGAAAGGAATCACTCGCTGGAAACTATCGCTATTATTAACGCCGCTGCAATTAATTCCATAAAGGGAGCGGCTTTCCGAAGAAAAAAATTGTCCAAGCGCAACATATCCTCCCTCTCCATGAAAACGATCTCTACCTTTTTATCCTCATGCGCTTCTTTATTGCGGTACGCTTCCCATAGTGGACACCCGCTTTATCCGCTATTCAGGTGAACTGCGCACGCCGCATTGCCTGCAACGGCACACAAAAACCATCTCAAACGCTTTTTAGTCACAATGCAACTTTCTCAATGCTTCTGGATTCGACTAATGTGCATTTTGTTTATCGAAACGCTCGTGCGCGACCACACATATTACGGTAGCTTCGCATATCTCTCTGGAGTTTCACTGAAAAGGATTTCATTCCTTTACTATATATCGACCCTTAATCATGGAGAGAAAATCGCATTTCGACGATTGTTTGGGCATCGTTGTTTTTTGGTGACGCTCATGTCGCGAGGGATTTTAGCGGAGGCGTAGTAATTAGTGATTCGTACACTTCTATTGAAAATCGCGGAGTCTTTCACATTTTTTGGCAAATTTTAAAATTTCTGTCAAATTTTGACGTTTTTTACTAAATTTTGACTTTTTCGAAAAATCGCCATGTACGTGCCCGAATTTCTCAGAGGGGTGGGTACCAGAGAACTATTGCCATGGGACGAACAGAATTATTTACCCCCTTCCTCATCTCGTTAATTATAGCGTAACGAGAAAATTTCAAACACTTTTTTTTCCTCGACCAAACGCAATGCAAAAATGTCCATTCCGTTGGAATTTATTTCGCACTCGTTGCAGATTATTTTTTGAAAAATTTTGTATCTATTTTTTTTTTTTTTCATTTCATCTCCTGCTCCACGTGACGAGCAGATCGACGTTTTTTTTCATCGAGCCCCGAATAATAAAGGACGTGGTTGCAGACAACGACAAAGACGTGCGAATGAAGAAAAAATCATTCATCTTTAAGCCACAAACGAAATCCGTGGATCTTTTACTTTATGTGCATCAAGAGATTCACTCTCGTAGCGCACGACACGTTATTGATAACGTCCGAGTGTCCCCGCACGACCGAAATTGAGATTATATCCGTGCTCGATCCTCTTACGCTATTATCGAATCGAACTCACTTACAATGCGTTCTCTTTCATACGGTTTATGGATTTGACCGGATCTCTCCCTTTGAGTTGACCAACGAGGCCAATATGGCCCGGTGCACTTTGAAAGCCTCGCGACTCTCAAATGGAAAACCGTCGAGTGGTCGATCCTGCGATATCCTTACGGCTTTTACACCAATTTTTATTTCTCATCGGTTTTTTCACGTTTTTCACCTTTTGTATCCATCGCCTAACTATATATGTCATTCGTCTTCACCATCATTTCATTTTCATTTCCATTTTTTCCCTCCCAATACAAATTTCCGTTTATTTTCCGTTTTATAACTTCCGCAAATTTTAAGATTTATTTCCAATTGTTTTTTTTTATAAAAAGAGTATCATAATAGGAAGGTTAGTAATGAATTTAGAAAATATCGGTCGAACGATTTAAATTTTATGATTTTTCGAATTTTACGAAAATATGAGTTTTTTAAAAAATCGTCCAACGACTCTAATTTTGGCAAATTTCGTAAGATATTGTGTGTAAGTCTGTACTTTCTCTTGACTTTCTAGAAAAGTTGTTAAAATTAATTTCAATGCCAATAAAAAAAACAATGAAAATCGTTTTTTGAAAAATTTGTGTTTCTCTTTCGATTTAATCGAAAAGCCACGCACATTCATGGTCCTGTGACAATAATGAGTCGATTTTTTTGGCAAGAGGAAACTCGAGGCTCCATCTGTGCGCGAGAGATTCCCATTTAATCGTATATATACTCCTGGAGATGTGTGTTTTCGAAACATCTCATTAAGTTGGCACACAAGATTGGAGGGAGAAACGGGTGGTCCATGGGTCGAGATGGCTGATAGAAATACTCCGTTATTTCGGAAAGTACAATAGGAACCCCAACGTTTGCCGATTGTTTGGTACATTGTTCCCACCAAGTCGAGGGGGTGAGTCGCCTCAGCTTAGGGGAGCGAAGAATCTTTCGATTCTCGATCGTCAATTGACTGACGTTATCGGTCCATCTTCCGGATTAGGAAGATTGCTCAAAGACGCGAGCAGAGCAAATCTTGCTCGTATTTACTTTCACTGCGAGGCTGCGATGTACAGTGATTATCATTCCAGTCCACAACGTTCCATTTTTATTCAACGGAAATGCAAATAAAAATACAAACGTATTTCCGCAAAAAAAAAATTGAATTTATTATGAAATTATTCAAAATAAATTAAACAATTTTTTTAATTAAGGCAACAAAAAATTACGCTCGCGGTATAAAAAAAAAACAGTTCCAATAAAAATTTCCTAAAAATTCAGCTCACTGTCCAAATGGATTTAATTTCGAAAGCTCGGAAATTTTTCATCGTTCATCGAGACCAGTAAAAATTTCATAATTGCCAAGAAAATTATTTCTACGAGCAGAAGGAGTTCTAATAATTTATTTATGACTCGACCAGGCACTCGACGTACCAATCAACAATATTCTCTAGACCTTTGTTATTATTCAACAAAAAAAATTGATTGCTACGTTGCATTGAGCTACCGATAAAAAAATGCAACTTTTTTTGCTTTTTTCAGCCACCAACATTGCCTCAAGTTCTGAGAGGATTCTGGTGTAACGTCAACATAAATCTATATATTGACAATGTAGTATTTCGAGTTTCTCAAGAAATATTTGAGCTCCATTCGGAGTTTTTCGTCCAGGGTCTTGTTTTGTTGATGATCGAGCTCAAGAGTAGTGAGAGTGTTGCTTCAGGGTGTTGTTCTCACAGCAAAGAATGGAAGTGAGACGGCGCAGGTGGACCAAAGGAATTCAGGTGCTGAGAAAGATATAGAGACGGGGGGACTCCCGCTGCTCTTGGTTAGGCCATTCGAGAGAGAGAGAGAGAGAGAGAGAGAGAGAGAAAGGCAGTGAGACGAGGAGATACCATGGACCCAACGAAACCGCCCATGAGCCACATTCCGATGGCTCGTCGGTAGACTTTCAGGCGCCCAACTCGTTGCTCCCTCTGTGTGTGTGTGTCTTTCTCTGTGAGAATCGAGCTCGTTCATTCAGAAAGTCATTTTTACGTGCGGTTGGTCCAGGTATATTGCCCACTCCGGGTCCCACCATGGGAGGGGAAATCTCGACTGGTATGCAGCGATGTATACACGTATACGTGTTGGACGTGCCCCTATCCGCTCCTCGCGATCCCTTGATCGCTCTTCGCGTCCTTTCTTTTCCCTATTTCCCATAGAAATTTATTACACTCTCTAGAACATCGCACAGATATAGCCATCTTCGGGTGAGCATGGCCTCTCCGCCTCTTATGGACAAAATGTCCATGTGGCTTTTTTGGATACTGTACATACTCGATTTATCATTCACATGAGTTATTTCTTTCGAGTTCTCCTTATTCTTGGACTTGAGACTTTTACTGTGTACGGAATTTTACTTCCAGGCTATTTTTTATTTTTCTCTGCGTTAGATATTTGTCAATTTTGTTATTTCGTGGATTTTCCTCCATTCGATTTTGAATGCCGACGTATAAATGCTTAAGGAATTTTTTATTCGCCATATTGCGGGAAATTTCATCCGAAAATTCGCAGGGATTTAATTTTTTCTGAACGTTCGTGCCACTCGTCTAGGCGAATTTTTCATTTTTTTTTTTTTCGTTTCTACAGTTTTTACTTTTCAAATTTTAACGACTCATTATTTTTTTTTCTCCGGAAAATCATAAACTTGTAGATTTTGTGTTTTTCTAGGTATTTTTTCAATTTTTTTCATTTTTAATCGACGACAGTGCCGCGTGGTCAAGTTTCGCTCGGCATCGGGATAATCCTGATGCTGTAGCAGTAGGTTAACCTGGTGATGTGTGACACAAAGCTTTACCGGCGGATGTCGAAGACTAAAGAAAAAAGAACTATCCCCTTTTGCACCTTCCATTGTCAGCGAGAACTTTTAAGAATTCACTTCGACATTGTCACGTTTCTCTGCGCTGCCAGTCTTCTTGTTTTCTTTCTCACTAACACCCACGATCAACGTGTACCCGCCTTTTTTTTCTTTTCCTTTTTTTTCTTTTTTTTGAACCCTCAGTGAACTATGAGAGCGTAAAAACGTACAATATCGATTTCTACGTATTTGCTCGTGGAATTCCGGCGGGTCATTAGTGCGCAATGTCCGCTTTTTAATTCCAAAGATAATTCCGGCTTGGTATACGTAACGCCTGAGCTTTTGAAAATTTTCCAAATAAATCGTGGAAAAAGCAGCGAGAAACTCGGGTTTAATGAAATTATTTGTTTTTTCTTAATTTTAAGATTTTTTCTCTCAATTATCGTTTTTGGTAAATATTTTTTAAAAAACTGTAAAAAATTCTCAAAACTTGTGAATCCATTTTTTATTTCGTACGAGTCATCAGGTTGTGAGGAACAAAACTGTGAGTCTCGATTCTTTTATGTCTTGGGATTCCACGTTCAGCCCGGATTTCAGGTCCAGCTCGTTTCAGGTTTATGACACGAGGCAACTCGCTGCTCGCTCTCTCTCTCTCGTAGAGGACGCGTTTTATTTCATTTTCCAACTACCCGTGCGCGGACAAAAGACTGGATGAGTTATGAGTTCCACTGAAGCCACGTGACTATCTTTTCTTCTCTCTTTTTTCTTCGCATCCTCCTGCTGCTGCTCCTCCAACCGGCTGTATAGATGTCTTTACAAAATTTGACACGACGATTATGTCAACCATAACATATATGTATATCGGAGGGTGGGCAAAAAAAATCGATACTCTTTTCCCGCTTGCATCCACGAGAAACCTCGGAATGAAGGTAAACACAGAAGCTGCTTAAAAGGAAAACGCTTGAAATTCCATTATTCTGAGATCTCGTGATATTTCAACATTTCACAAACTTTTCATCGCTTTTCAGAGTTTTTAAATATTTCGATCTGCCGAGAAAAAAAATTGAAATTTGCAAACTGCTTCCTCAAGATGCTCGAGATGCACGATGCTCGAATCTTCGTCTATGAGGAACTGTATTTTTCCTTTTGACTTCCTCATAGAGGAAGCTTTGAGCTTCTTGAGCATCGTGAGCAAGCAATTTGCAAATTTCAAACTTGCAGCGTTTTTTTTTGTATTCGCATTTAAATTATATAATTTCGACAAATTTTCTATAAAATGCAAAAAAAGAAAACAAATTACTCCCAACGTTCGCAACGCACGAATGCATAAAAAAATTTACTCGAAACGTCCCGTAAAATTTTGACAATTTATACTCGAATGCAATTTGAAGCTCGAATAAAAAAAAATTATGGATGAAATTTGAATGACGGTCCGGAAATCGTCGATCTTAATTCCATCATAACTTGGCGTGTTACATCAGTTTACTATTATAAAAGGGCCAAGAGATTTAATTCAACAATAATGGATTTTTCAAATTTATTCCGAATACAAAACTGTCTAGGGCCTCGCTCAATAGTACGAGCAGAGCCGGGATCATATCGTTGACGCATATAATGTCCCGTTTTGTAAGGAGCTCATGTGTGCAAGTGGAAAAGTGTAGGGGAAGTTTCGACACCCTTACACGTCCCCATAAGGGCGTATTTTTCCTTTGGGCTACACACGAACGTAACCGTCGCGAGGTATCGAATTCAGGCGCAAGATTCGCGGCCTGCAAGGCCGTGTAATAAAAATTATTCATATATTGCCAAGCCGAGACTATCGAATTTGTATGTCCGTATAAATACGAATCTATACAAAGCGGAAAAACGTATGCGCCGGCGATAGTACTAACGCGTGCCGCTGTTGCTCGCACGAGCGAGATTCGCCTGAGCTCCCTCCTGTCTAATAATTTGGCAGCGCAGGAGCCCCTTTCCCAATAGGCCAGCACTACGATCCAGCATCAAGGGCAAGTGCACCATGACATATGTCTCTACAAAGGAGACCGAAAAAAAATGCAACTCCGTGAAATTTGCATTACCACCATTCGTTTCGTTATATTCAGGACCAAATGCCGCGATAAGAGAATCCCCTTTCTGCTTCCTCATAGAGGAAGCTATGTGACGATGAACATTTTTTTTTTCTTCCGCAGTTTTCAATGTCAATGTGCTCAAAAAGTCTCATAACATCGAAAAATGTTGTTGTATGCTCTGGCACTGTAAAAATCGAACATTTATAACTCGAGAACGGTTTGAGCTACAGGGCTCCCGTTTCGCACAGATGTTAATCGAGACGAGCTTTACATTCTCTGAGAATTTTTTTGGAATTGTTAGAAACATACAAATTCTATTGCATTTTGAAATTTTCAAAAAAAAAACGGTGTCGACACTCTGACTTCCGCAAATTTTAAGATGTATTACTAATTTTTTTTTTTTATGAAGAGAGTATCATAATAGGAAGGTTTGTATTGAATTTGGGAAATATCGGTCGAACGGTTTAAATTTTATGATTTTACGAATTTTACGAAAATCTGAATTTTTTTGAAAAATCGTCCAATCGCTCTAATTTTTGCAAATTTCGTAAGATATCGTGTATAAGTCTGTATTTTCTCTTGACTTTCTAGAAAAATTGTCGAAATTTAATAATTTAAATGCAAATACAAAAAACACTGCAAATTGCTTGCTCACGATGCTCAAGCTGCACGATGCTCAAAGCTTCTTCTATGAGGAAGCCAAAATAAAAAAATATCGTTCCTCGTAGAAGAAGGTTTGAGCATCGTGCTTCCAAACAAGTTAAGCTCCGTTCTCGCTTTTATTTTCTACGAGTGAGCAGCCCTGGGGTCGCGAGGAGCTCGTCCCTTGGCATCGAAATGGCATGCACCTCCATAAATATACATGCCAATTGATTTTATCGGTTACTTTCACTCACAAAAGCATTTTTATATAGCAATGTAAATTGGCGTTGCTGCATAGGGAACCTGCGCACTCATGGCAAACTTCAAAGCCAACCAGCATCGTCTTGCCCCCGTAGCACCTTTTCGCCAACATACAAATCGACTCGTACGCATATACATATCGAAATAATTTAATTTTCACCCCATAACTCTCCTTCGTCAATTTCTATCATTTCAAGACGCACCCTCCGCGCCATTCGGGGCGTGATTCTCCCTCGACTCGATCCAACGCGATGAATAATAACCGATATAGTTGTAACGTACCGTGTTAAATTCTCGTAACTCTTTCATAACTTTACACATGCTCCGTACGAACCAAGGCGTGGCTCAAAGTTAACCTAGTTCGTGTCTAAACTAGTTTCAAATCTTTTTTTCACCGTCCAGAGACTCTGCTCTCTTTACTATATTCCCAATGGGACAAATTATTTATCGATGGGCGTCCATAACCGAGGGCAATTTTTCGAGCTCGTCCTTCCATCGATTCCTTCTCCATAGAAACTTTCAACTCTCGCTGTCCAAAGTGTCAGTTTAGCTTGACGATTATTCCTTCAAAGTATAACGTACGTTGCTCATTTATCTTTCCTTTGCCGCGGCTTTTCTCACTAAACCGGCTGATCCTTTTGCAACAATACAGTTGCCTCGATACAGGCCTTGAGGATATTTTTCTTTGCGTACGATCAAATCGATGGAATTCCAACAAAGTTTGAAATTTTTTCGTCCAGTACTTTCAAGTGTTTGGAATTACTTGTTTTTTTTCAAATATCGTAAAAATTCGTAATATCCAAATTTCCAAAATTTTAACATTATCTTTTTTTTTCATCTTTTTATATTTTTCATTTTTATTTGGAGAAAAAAAAATACTGTAGGCCTCAGGATCACGAGTGTCCCGGTTGACAAAGTTTGAAATTGTCTCACTTTTCCCTACCGAGTGCCATCTAGCAGCAAGACTCGAATCTACGAGCCTGAGCAAGTCTCTGCTACACCGACGTTGGGAGTTGATTTTTTTCCGCTAAAATGCAGCACTCGTCACGAGTTTTCAAAAAATGCCAAAGTACGCGAGTTCCGAACGCTGCATTTTCGACTGGAATTGATTTTTCTGTTTTAATCAAAAGTTGTTTACGTTTTCGACAATTTTTTCATTCAATTGGATGAAATATCGATCGATTATACGTCATGAGAAGGATTCAAATTTGATAGTTTGACTATTTTCCCGAAAAATGTGAGAAAAATATGTCTCAGCATTAGCAGAATGTGAAAAAGTCACAAGCACGCGTGTGAATAAAGATTTTTTTCTATTTTCGTATAAAAACCTGATAAAAAAAAGTGGAAAATTGGCTTAACTCGTCGATACAAAAAATCGTCTGCATTAGTTGTAAATTTTTGTATTTATTACAATTTTCGAGATTACCCAGCGACCGTGATTCGGTGCGACGTGCTCGAAGGGAGTTTTCCATTAATTAGAGAGAAATGCGAGCTTGTCAAGGTCGTTATTCGGTGGGTTTCCATTTAGGATGCCATTCAGTCTCGCGCCGTAACCTTGAAGTTTGGGTGCAGCTTCGCAGCGAGTAGTTTTCTCAATGAAATCGAGAAAATTCGACTACCTGAGACAGCAGGACGACTCGTCAATGACAATAATGCCAGAACGAACGAGCAGGCTTTCGAGGAATGGTCTTTCAGCCTAAACGGTCAACACGACCGTCCATTCGCATTGTATCGATTCTTGTAACATACCGCGCAACACTAGTCGTTCATTCTTTTTTTTTTTATGAGTGTATACTATTCGTCTCGGAAAAGAATTTCAGCACAATGGCCCCATGCTGAGGTCACCAGGCAGCAGCCATAATGTATTAAGAAAACCTTTCTCTGTGCTGCCCGCCCAATTGTCACGCTTACAAAACTCTGAGTATAGAACCTTTTCTTTTCTTTTTTTTTCCACTATATTTATAAAAGGGATTTGAAACTTTGAAAGTTCCTTGCTGGTTAATCGTATGTGACTTCCTCTCGAGTCCCGTGCCAACTGCACCGAACCAGTTTCCAGAAAATACCCAGAAAAATAGTCACTCAAATTTAAATGCCATTCTCAACCTTTTCCCGAGGACGTTGAAACCGCGTTTGCGATTTGTTGTATTTTCACGAGATAACGAAAAAAAAAGTGCGTGACAAAAAAGTGTCAAAAATCGTGGAGGATCGTATCTCAAGGAATTTTTGCGTCATGGAATTTTCGAGATAGCGTGAAATAATAGGTTTTTGAATTTCTGGCTATTTACAGTTTTAGAATTTTCATGGCGTTTGCCATTATTTTTATGGCGTTCGCGGTTGTCTCCCTCCATAATATTGCAATTAATAACATTATTGAGCGATAAGAAATGGTAGAAAAAAAATTCTATGCAATTTGAGCTGCAGCTCTCATTCGACATAATTACCAGTTTTTGTAAATTTTTCTATGGGCTTTCATGGCTTCCCTAACCATGATATCACGTGGGATATCGTTTGTTAATGACACAGGAGGTCAGAAAAAAATTTGGATTACTTTTGAGCTGCAGAACAATTTTTGAACGTAGAATTTTCGAGTTTACTTCAAATTTTCGAATTAAAAATTTCGCTTCAATCGGACGCGATCGCTGTCTACGTGACAATTGTTGAGTGAAAATGGGCACGTCTTGGGTAAATACGGAGTGAAAAGGATAAATCTGCATGAACGGCATTCGACTCAGAAAAACGAGATGTCGAACGTCCGCTGGCAAAGGGAGCAAATACAAAAAGTAATGGACAAATCTTATATAGGACTGGGTGGCAGAATCTTAATCAATTCTATATGCACGAGTGTCGGGGGGTAATCATTGTGGATTGGGAAAAGTAATTGCGCGGCAAGGAAGGAATGAGAGGCTTGTAAACATGGTTTGCTCAGAAAAACGATTGATTATTTGAGAACGAAGGGAAGCTGCAGGAAGGATCGTAGCCTTACTGTTTGTTCGTCATTGCTATTTCCGCGAGAGTTCCTCCAGACGTTATACCCGATAAAATCAAATTAAAATGCTGTTTGCCGCGATCCTTAAATAGGAATAAATTAATCGAATGTCGCCGAGTCTCAATAACAGTAGCCCCGGGAAAAAAGGGTCTTCGTGAAAGTTCGGACTGTATTGAGAAGCACGAACAAACCCTCGAAAACCTGAGAATCACTCTCCAAAGGGTTGATTTTTTTCGCTTCGACTGACAGTCAATATAAATCGACGAGTATTTTTTTACACGCCAGGGCTACAATTTGTAGATAAAGAGGTACCTTGCCTTGCAAAATCAAAGGCAAAATTTAGTAACGGCAAGTAAAATTCCGCGGGGAACACAAAAAAGAGCCTGAATTCCAATGTTCGGGAATGGCTTTTTTTTTTTTGGACCGTGTGTTGTTTGTCTGTGACTCCTTGCTGGAAACTTGGTTTCCGTTTAGCTCGGTAGCAGTGGCTTTCAGATTATCAAGTACATTCTTATTTTATTCGAGCGGGAAAATTCGTCGGTGGGCAAGCCGTAAAGCAAGAGATAAACAATAAAGCCCCAAACATATAGAAGTTGGCCTTGTTTTATTTGTGGATGCTGCTCTCCCTCACATGGCAATTCGTATTTAGTTTGGCAACGAACTACGGGCTGACCAACAACTCACTCTCCTTCCATCCTATGGTTAGGACAAGAGGTGACTTTTCGACATTTCAATCAGAGACTCGAGCGGCGGTCCCTCCCGTTAATGGCTGCGAGCGAACCGTCGAACTCGTTGGCTCCTCGTTTCAGCCAATTCGCCAGCTCTCTTTCCGTTCCTCTCTCTCTCTCTCTCTCTCTTTGCCTAGAATTCAATGCTCGTTTTAATGAAACACTGCCTGGCCCACGCTGCCCATTGTCTCTTGTTTTGTTAACCGAGATGAGGGGTCGATCGGCTACCTCTTCCTTTCATAGGTGTACCCCAAACTCTCTCCAACTCTCTTCTTTTCTCCAATATACACACCCCTATCGCTATTTTGGAAAACATCCAAAATACCGTTTAAGACAAGATTTCTATGGACTTCTCTGCGTTCAATCGTTCTCCAATTCCATTCCTCATTCGAGCCAGCAAAAAAAAAGCTCATCACTAGTTGGTAAGACCTTATTAGACAGTTTCGAGTCGACGTTACATGTTTGCCTGTATCAGTGACTTGCATAAAAGGGACGAGGATAGCAGGATTTTGTATAAAAGGAAATATCCCGCACATTGAGGCAACTCGAGCCATCGCGTGCAGCATCAAAGCAACAGCGATTGCATTCGGAATGAAAACAAGTACATGCAATGATAAATATCACAAGGTCACGTAACTCATAGGGTATTGGGTAGTTCTTCGAATTACGCATCGCTTCATAAGGCACGTCCAACTTGGACGTCCAAAGCGTTGAAAAGCATTACTTAGCGTTCGACTTGGAGCTGTAAACGCTGACGAGCGTTCAGACGGATGCGTCTACGGCACGTGTAGTCCAAGTCGAATGCGTTCGACAAACGCTTCCAACGCTTTCAACGTTGTGAGCGTCCAAGTTGAACGTGCCGATAAGCTGATGGATATAACTATGAGGATGCTGGTGATGATATCAGGAGAAGCAGAGGCAGCTCTCACGAATGACCGCTTGCTGTGTTCGAGTAGCTTTTTCTATTCTATATGCAATTTCGATGGCTCCGGTCAACACTCTGAAGTGATGTGGCCATACGGCTATGAGATGGATGCGCTTGACGACAGCGTCAGAGGTCAACGCCCTCGAGTAGCACATGGTCCAAACATTCGTCTCATTCATTCGAACGCTAATTAATGTCAGTCAATGAATCCTGTTAATATATTCATGCACGTGATCCAACGTACACTGAAAAACCTGGTGTGTTTGAACGATAGGGTAGACTTGTCCATCGTGCTGTTGCTTTACCAATCATTGCATCCGGCACTGCAGCAGGAATGCGTGCACCCTGCTGCGCTTTTTTTCTCACACGTTGAGTTCCAACTGCTCAATGTTTGGACATTCAGGCAATCGGAACGGTCGGGTGCAGCATCATAAACAAACTTAAACATGCCACCTTCTTGGCTCAAGTCGCGAGACAGGTGCAAAAATCCGCTTCATGCCTATAAAGGTATAAGAACCATCAGATCCCAGTCATTTCCCAGAAAAAGCAACTGTCCAAGTTACCGGGCCAGCCATAAATACATCGCAAGAACAGTGACTTATTCTCTTTCAGTACCAGGACATTACACTGACTAGGTTTGACCTCTATCAATTGTCCTCGTGGATCTAGACGTCTGACATGTGTTTATTTTTTGCAATGTAATGAATTAAAATTCTAGACTTGTAAACCGCACTGGAAAGATCGTTATAGCACTCGTTAAAATGACGTCATGTCTAGACAGGTTCAATTGATTGCATTCAGATTGTCCGACATCTGGATTCAACTGAACATCGTGATGGTGTGCATGATTGTAATAATAAAGATTTGGAATATTGTTCGAAAGCTAGAGGCAACTAGTCTGATCAGTTTGTCTTTATCGTCCAAACAAGTACCATCTCCTGGATCAAGAAAAATGGATTCAATGGAATATTCATCATTGGAAGAGATCCCACTGTCTGTCATATTCCGGGAACAGCATCCAACTTCGCATGCAGGGCCTTCCAACAAGTAAGTTCGGAACAATTAAGAAAACTATCGAAAATACTAATCATGCTCACATTACATAAATGTTAAAATTTCATTCTGATTTTTCTGCAGGTCCGTAACCATGCCGTATGCGACAAGATCACAGGCGAGTCGACCTTCGTGCCGGAAGAATCTGGATCTTATGCAAACTCCTTATGCCGCTCCAAAGAGATGCCGGAAGCCAAACTGTAAAAAGCACGGCTCCGCTTCGATTTCGCAGTCAACGCTGATTACGCTGAACTCTATGCGAAGCAGCGTCATAACCAAAGAAGCTAAGGCTGAAATGGCTGTAGGTTCACAAGCGGAACATTTCCGATTAAAAACAGTTGTATTTCTTTGTGTCGTTAAATAGGCATTCATGTTTTTCTCTAATCGTTACAGCTGGTGCCCAAGAAGCCTAGTACAGACGGGACGAAAAATACACCCAAGATGATGGCGCCTACTGCGATGCCGAGCAGCACCAACTACGTCGGAGCCATCAGTGATCAAAGTAAGCACTTGTTACTTAATCCTCTATTGATAATGAAACTATTTTCGCGTTGCAACTTATCATATTCCGTGTTATTACAGACTCCGAAGATTCAATTGAATGGCTGGAAGGGTTTATCAATGCTGAGCTCAGTTCGATTGAGATAAAGTCAGAGCTAAAGTCAGAGCTAGAGCCAGAAGAGTTATTAGGACCATTAGATTTTGAAGAAACGTTTACTTCATTTGCTGATCTTCTTTCGACCGAGCAAAAACCATCATTTGCCGCTCCAAAAACTGAAGAAGCACTTAGCAACTGTAAGCACATGATGAAAATTCTACATCGCCTCTCGACATGTTACGGAACCATGTGCATAATCCGCATGTTTCATTTTTCAGGCAGCTGCTCGCAGCAACAATTGAAGATGATACAAGATTTGAGAAACGATTTTACGGTTTTTGCTGGGCAACAAACGGAGCGCATAGAGGTAACTAACAAAACGAACTTGAAAAAAGTTTTATGCTTTGAATGCGTTGTACCGTTTGAAAATAGATGTATATCCAAAAATATTTATCGCTATAAACATATTTTCAGATGCTTACGAAACTCCTGCTAGGAGCGATGGGTAAAGATGGAAGAGAGAACAACCACCCGGTACTCCATACGCGGAACGAAAATCCAACAGTCTTGCGATATCCCACTAGTTACCGTAGACAGCTCTGATGTTTTGTAATAAACGAAGAATTCTACAAACAGTATTGCAGGATAGAGGTTTCATGTTCATCAAGCTTTCGTGATATCTTACTGTTTGTGTCCGTATACTTAAGTTAATATTCCTTCTTTGCCATAGATAACAATGCCAGTGTCCATGTATTTGATGCCGTAAATACCTGGTGGTGTGCATGTTGGAAAGATCAAAGACAGCCTATTATGTCGCCAACAGCACCTACATATAAAAAAATCGTTATCGTTCGTCTACGAAGTAGAGTTTGTTGCTACAGCGACCCTTTGTTATTTTTCCACCAAAGACAGTATTTATCAGCGCATAATGTTAATGTAATCAGTTACGGGATCATGCTACTGCTTCTGTTGCTAGTGGATCAACACCAGTGCCCAGTGCATGTACTGGGTAGGTGATTACACTGTTATCTGGCTCCTACGGTTCTTGTGACGGAATCTAATGGTTTCCGAAAGAGCTCTTCACCACTGTGAACAAATGCAACTAGAATTAGAACCATTGTGTCTTTGTAAATATGTCATCAGCGCGGAACTGTGGAATATTTGATAATAAAGTTTCTTTTTACCGAATGTGTGAATTGTTTAATTTTTCAAACCTCATCCTTTCCTGGGCTGTGTCCGTTAGCACTTGAAGTGATCCAAACCATGTGCAACTGATCCTCTCACGCCTGCGCACTGAAGAATCACTATCACACTTTTCCCCACTTATGCATGCGTGAGCGGATCAGTTCCACACGGTTTGGATCACTTCCAAAACTCAAACAACACAGCTCTGGGAGTACTCAAAGTATGACATGTTATGGCGGTGTTTTATCAAATCCAAGACACATTGCTCAGTATCAGTAATTATCAGACTACCAGGAGCTACACTAAAAGCAACAGCGATTGCATTTCAAATGAAGATAAGTACATGCAATGATAAATATCACAAGGTCACGTAACTCATAGGGTATTGGGTAGTTTTTCGAGATACGCAGCGCTTCATAAAGCACGTTCAACTTGGACGTCCAAAGCGTTGATAGCGTAACTTAGCGTTCGACTTGGAGCTGTAAACGCTGACGAGCGTTCAGACGGATGCGTCCACGGCACGTGCAGTCCAAGTCGAATGCGTTCGACAAACGCTTCCAACGCTTTCAACGTTGTGAGCGTCCAAGTTGAACGTGCCGATAAGCTGATGGATATAACTACGAGGATGCTGGTGATGATATCAGGAGAAGCAGAGGCAGCTCTCACGAATGACTACTTGCTGTGTTCGAGCAGCTTTTTCTATTCTATATGCAATTTCGTTGGCTCCGGTCAACACTCTAAAGTGATGTGGCCATACGGCTATGAGATGGATGCGCTTGACGACAGTGTCAAAGGTCAACGCCCTCGAGTAGCACATGGTCCAAAAATTCGTCTCATTCATTCGGACGCTAATTAAAGTGAGACAATGAATCCTGTTAATATATTCATGCACATGATCCAACGTACACTGAAAAACCTGGTGTGTTTGAACGATAGCGTAGACTTGTCCATCATGCTGTTGTTTTTCCAATCATTGCATCCGGCACTGCAGCAGGAATGCGTGCACCCTGTTGCCCCTTTTTTCAAACAAGCAAATAAGCAACTGTCCGAGTTTTCGGGCCAACCATAAATACATCGCAAAAATGGTGGCTCCATCTCTTTCAGTACCTGGACATTACACTGACTAGGTCTGACATTTATCAGTTGTCCTCGTCGATCTAGACGTCCGACATGTGTTTATTTTTTGCAATGTAATTAATTAAAATTCTAGACTTGTATTCTATCGGTGCACATGTTGTAAACATGCGTCATACGTTTTTTTTACGGATGGCATTAATCGAAATTCCGTACTCTGAAACGACTTCAGGGGAACACTCAGTCTAACGAGGATGATGTCACATAGCGTACTGAATTCCGTAAGATCCCATCCGGAATCTCCGGACTATAAAAATTAATTGGCCACGGAGCTCAACGGAATAAAGGATCCCTGTTTTTAATTGCGTTAACCGTTTTTTCAGTAAGCATCAGTATATATTCAGTTTACATGACAGCTGCAGGCGACAAGACGCATCAGACTGTCTCGATCATCCGAACGAGCTCCTGAAATCAAACTAAAATGGATTCACATAAACCGGTATCGTTGGACGAGATCCCACTGACTGTTTTAGCCCTGGAAGACCCTTTGACTTTCCAGGCAATGCTTCCAAAGAGGTAAGCTCAGAATAATGAAGGAGACGCTTGAAAATATTTATCATGAATTGGCTTACATTAAATAAATGTCGAAATTTGGTTCTGATTTTTTTGCAGGAACGAAACCATAGCGTGTGCGCCGAGATCACAGCCGAAACCACCTTCATCCAAGGATAAACTGGCTATTGTGGCAAATCCTCATCCTCCTGTAAAAGTGATTATGCCCAACCACATGGGGGGTGGTAGCATCATGAGCACCGGAGTTCCGTTGGGGAAGGCTGTAAGTTTAACAGTGGAAGATTTCCACTTAAAAACAGTTGCATTTCATAATACCGTTGGATAGGCACTTGATTCTTTCTTTTCATCATTACAGCCGAAGCCTAAGAAGTCATGTACAGGCAGGAAGAAAGATACAGTCAAGACGATGGCGCCTACTAGGATGTCGGGCAGCGCCAGCCACATCCAAGTCATCAGTGACGGTCAGCACTTCTTACCTAATCCTTCATTTATAATGAAACTATTTTCCCGTCATAATCACCGATATTCCATTTGGTTACAGACTCTGAAGATTCAAGTGGACTGCTTGAAGGGTTGGACGAGGATGAGCTCGCTTCGCTTGTGATCCAATCAGTTCTACAGATAGAAACGGAATTTTCACCGCGAGCATTTGAAGCCCTGATTTCTGCTCCTGATGAAACTCTTTCCAGCGAGCAAAAACCATCACGTGCAGCTCCAAGAAGTGAACAAGTACTTGCTCCAATTGATTTGTCGAGCCGGCAAAATCCATTACGTACACTTGGAAAAGCTGAAACACTTGCTTCGCTGCATGAGCCTCTTTCGAGCCAACAACATCCATCACGTGCAGCTCCAAGAGCTGGAGCACTTGCTGAGGTCCAACATGGTCCACCGCCGCCTATGCCTCAACCATCATGTGTAGCTGCAAAGCTCGACGTACCGGTCTTGCCTGAACCCTGCCAAACACCGAACAACCAAAAGCAATCTTCTACAGTTCCCGATGTTGACGCCCCTGTGCCACGTGAAGTCAGTCATCGTTTGAATCGACAACAGCCTCCATTCCGCTCAAGGAAGACCCCGTTCTCGAGGATCGGAAAGAACGGTATGCATCATTATAACCATACGTTTCTTTGTTAGCCATGTTACGAAACCAGGTATACAATCTGTTTCATTTTTCAGGCAACCAACGATACAAGCTGCTGCGAAAGTTTCAGAAAGATTGTTTGGTTTTAGCTCGGCAACAAACCAAGTTAATGCAGGTAACTATCACAACGAATTTAAATCAAGTTTCATGCTTTGGATGCAACATACCGCTCCAGAATGTATGGACTTGTAATTGTTCATTCCTAGAAACACATTTTTTTTCTTTTTCAGACGGTTGCGAAAGTCCTGCTAGAAGAGGACCAACCTGGACGTTCCGCCCGCCCCGGTCCTGGTAGTCAGAACGAAGATCCGATGTTTTGAGATAAAAGAAGAATTCAACCAACAGCATTGCAGGATGGAGGCTTCATGTTCGGGAAGCTTTCATGACAACTTACTGTTTGTGTCCGGATAATAGTTCGTATTAATTATTTGCCATAGATAACAATGTGTCCCTGTATTTGATGTAGTAAATCTCTGCTGATCTTCTGAAGACAGAACATCATGACGCTAGCAACACTTAGGCATGCCTGATAACAGTTCATGCTATGCCTCAATATGCTAGTTTCTTCGGTGCAGTTAACAAAAAAATCGTTATTCTTCGTCTACGGAGTAGCGTCCGTTGCTACAGCGACCCTGACAGTCTTTATCAGTGCATAGCGCTAATGTAATCAGTTACGGGCTCACGCTACTGCTTCTGTTGCGAGTAGATCAACGCCACTGTCCAGTGCATGGTGGGTAGGTGATTATACTGTTATCTCTTTGTTTCTGGCAGAGGAATCAAATGGTTTCCAGATGAGCTCATTACCACCACAAAAAATGCAACTTGTACTAGGAACATTGTTCAATTGTAAATATGTCATCAGCGTGGATACCTTAGAATGTTTGTTAAACGTAATGGTAGCAAGAGGTATTGTGTATGGCGGTCAGACCTTAGACCTTACATGGACCAGGTTTGCGTGATGGTTGAGGATCCTGGTTCATGATTATCGGCATGTCGTGTGACGTAATAAAGATTCTTTTTACCGAAGTGTGCATTGTTTAATTTTAAATCCCCACCCTTATTTCCTCCGAGTCCCGAGAGTCATAACGTGTTATGGCGACGTTTTACCAAATCCAAGAAACATTGCTTAACTATCAGTAATTACCAGACACCAGTAACTACTCTAAAAGCAACAGCGATTGTATTCGGAATGAAAATAAGTACATGCAATGATAAATATCACAAGGTCACGTAACTCATAGGGTATTGGGTAGTTTTTCGAAATACGCACCGCTTCATAAAGCACGTTCAACTTGGACGTCCAAAGCGTTGAAAAGCGTTACTTAGCGTTCGACTTGGAGCTGTAAACGCTGACGAGCATTCAGATGGATGCGTTCGACAAAACTGTAGAAGAAACCGTAGAATCAGTTCATACCCTTTCCGAGGTCGTAAAAAGTGAACTGCTGGCTCGAGATTCTCTGCAAGTCGCCCCATTTACCAATGGCGTCGAGATGACGATGGAATTTAACGAAAAACGCCGGAGTCTCGAGTACAGATACACAGCGCAACTTGATCACCCATAAAAATACTTCGCCGACCGATGAAAACGGCAGAAAATGAAAAAAATGTAGTAGAAATGAGAATTTGAACAAAAAAAGGATTTACGTGGATAAAAATCGATAATGAAATTTCGTTTTTATTTCTGTTGATTTTTTCTACTTTTGGCTGACAATTACTGGCCATAACACAATATTGGTAGGCCAAGAACAGGCGAAGGGCGAACCCACATTGAGTACAAAAGAAAAAGAAAACATCATACGATGCGTAAACTAAGAACAGAAGAGATTTTCGGTATGATCATCATTGACCAAAATCCCATACACGCGTTCGTGTAACTTCCTTATCAAAATTCCACCTCGATCTCAATATTTCTTGTAGTTTGTTGTCGTCGTTGTTGCGACTGGAAGAAACCGTAGCTTACGCGTCTTATTGCACTGTTCTCGCAGTCTCTTCCGCGCAGTTTCCTATTGCTCATATTGTGATATAGACGTGAAAGGATCGTACGATGTTTATTCGTTTATTTGTTTATCCGCGTGTGTCTATGTGTGCATGTAAGTGTTTCATGTATTTTGTGTCTTTGTGTGTGTGTGAGTTATTAGAGAATCAACGGAGCGAGACGCTTACAGAAGTCGAACCGTTGCTTAAACTCTCATCATTTTTATACAAAAACTTTAGAGTTCCATTTGACAGTGATACAGTTTTTTGCTTGCCATACTTAACGCATTTTTTCTTTCGATTTTTCTTTCATCATGCTTTTGCTTCGAAAGTGTCAGACGGCCATTTTCAGCTTGCCTCCTCCGGGTCTGCTCCATCACGATTGAACCGCGCAGCACTAAAGAAAACCAAGAGATATTTGACGTTATAATTTTTCCTCCATCGCCGCTTTTCAAATTTTAGAACAAATGTTTTTTTTTCGTCATTTCGATTTGGATTTTTTTTTTTTTTTTTTTAAATTGTTTAAGGGGCTTGGTGCGGTATCGAGCTTTTGAAAAATACATCGTGCGATGGGTTTTTTTTGCTGTGGTCATTACGTTGCATTTTAACCACTTGGAGCTTCTCCCTTCACTTACCTTGACCCAATGATTTGTGTATATTGACCGGAAATCTTCTTCAGTCGCTAAATTTCCAATATTGTTCGCCCAGCAACACAGTAATGACCTTTCAGTTTTTCATTATTTAAAATTCCCTGTTTTTGTCGTTTTTGAAGAGAGCAAACGTTTGTGATTATTTCCAGCAAATAAAATCGACCGCGTTCGATTCCGAATTTTCTTTCTAGATATTTCAATGTTCGCTGTCATTCTAATTTTCCTTTTTTCGAAAAAAAACACTCATTCTTCTCGTGCAAACGCTTCACCTACCGCTCGTGTCGGAAACTTGTGAAGAGACTTTCGTTAGATGGCGTCGAGCAAAAACAATGAACGAAATTTCGTCAACGACAAAATTAGAAGAAAAACAACTCGAAAAAATGCCAAAAAAAACCACGCAGTTTCGTAGAGAAAAATCTGTATTTCATACTTTTGCAGAAAAATAATAATTTACGTCCAATTTTCATTCCGTCAAATGATGAATTTTATAAAAAATTTAAAAAATTACGACGAATTTTCACAGAATTTTTCAACCAACAGAATTAGTGATGAATATCAACAACTAGATTGACATTAACAAAGTTTTTAATGAATTGTCATCCGTTTCAACAATTAGAACTGATCCGTGTTTCTTTTCTTGTGTGAACCGGAAACTGAAAATTCTAGACATAGCATAATTCGAAAAACACTAAAAATTTCATTTTTACGCCCAAAACATGTTTTTCCCTTGCGAAACGTCAATTACAAAATTATCTGCGAATTCGTTTAATTATTTAGCTACGCTGCCAATCCCTACAAATGGAAATGCCCTCAGTAACAAAACTTTGGACACATTTCCATCCATTCGAATGATGGACGAAGAAAAACAAATCTCTACCGCTGCTGTACAATATGTTTAATATTTTTCCGACTTTTTTACTCCCCAAGATAATCGCTGATCACGACAGTTTGTAAAATCAGTAAGAATAAAAATTTTCATAACTCAACGATTGTTTCGCGAATACGATCGATCAGGAGGTCAAAAAAATAAAATCTGGGGGATTTTTAATTCGTAAAGCATGAAATGTTTTTTTCTGTTGATTTTTGTTTTCCTCGATGGAGAGTTCGTTGTGTGAAAAAAAAAATTGCATTCGTGGGCTCGTAAATGAGAATGCACGACCGAGGATCAAGGTTGAAAGAAAGGCCGTAAACTTTCTCGCAAATAATTAACTAAATTTTTTTAATTAAATTAAATACAAGCTTATTGAAGCAAATTAAAGATATGGACGATTTAACATTCTGTTTCTTTCTTTTTATCTTTTTCGTTATTCTGTTTGTTTGTTTTTCATCGTGAAAAGTTGACAAAATCCAGGTAGGACAAAAAATCAATGCCGTGATATTACCTGGGCCGTTACTCAACCACAGGCAGCAATCCTGTCATCGGAGTTGGTGAGGATGACGCGATAGTCGATCGGCCCTGGTCCTTGACGATTGGATCTGAAATAAACGAAAATCAATAAATGTTCGTTAAATAAACTCCATTTTTCATATTGTCAAAAGTTTTATAAAAATTTCATAAACTTTTGGAGCCGATGAAATTTAGAAAAATCGATCGATAAGAAAAATCAATTTTTTAAATTTAAACGAAATTTCGAAAATTGGAATAAAAGTTAGCAAAATTCGGTGATGAAAAAATTCAATTTTAAAAATTGAAATAAAATTCAGAAAAATCAATTGATGAGAAAATTTAATTAAAAAAAAAAGAGAAATGAAATTTAGAAAAATCGATTGAGACGATGACTCAATTTTTTAAATGTGGGAAATTGAGAAAAATCAATTGTTGAAGAGATTTTATTTCAAAAAGGAAAATGAAATTTTGAAAAATCAATTGATGAGTAAATTCAATTAAAAAATTTTTGAAAAATCAATTGATCGGGAAATTCAATTAAAAAAAAAACGAGATCGGAAAAATCGAAAGGATTTCGAATTTCTTGAAATTGAATTTCTCAGTCAAATGAATTTCGAATATTTGGTAAAAAAAAAAACAAAGGAAATAATGGAAAAGACAAATGGGAACTTGAAAAATTGACGAAAGAAAAATAAAACTGGTTCATTGTTGTTGAGTGTGATATTTGGAAAAATAATGAAAGACGCAGAGTCGTGGAAGAGGGAAGCAGGAATGTACTCACAGAAATAAGGATGGTCCATGGCTTCACGGGCAGTCAGCCGCTCGTAATGGTCGTAGCGCAAAAGCTTGTCAAGAAAATCGAGACTCTCGGGTGAGACAAGATGCTGATTTTCCGAATGTACGAAACGCTCCCAGCGTTTACGGGAGTGTCGTCCTAATATGTCGTTGAAACGAGGATCAAGCTCGATGTGGTATTTATCGAGATACTCGAACAATTCTTCCGTGCCCAATACTTTTCCAATTCTCACCAACTGATCGTAATTATCGTGTCCATGGAAGAATGGCTCTTTCCTGAAGATCATGCTTGCGAGCATGCAGCCGAGGGACCACATGTCCAGAGAATAATCGTACATCTGAAATAAACAAACAATTCCCTTACCAAATTCCAATATCCAAAATAATAAAAATAAAAAGAGGAAATTTATAAAACAATATTTTACAAAATTTGCAAAAATTAGAGCGGTTGGACGATTTTACAAAAAAAAAAATGATTTTTGTAAAATTCGAAAAATCATTAAATTCTAACCGTTCGACCGATATTTTCCAAATTCAATACCAATCTTCCTATTATGACACTCTATTTACAAAAAAAAACGATTAGTAATAAAATTTTAATTTTGCGATTTTGCGATAATTTTGCAATTAGTAATTTTAATTTTTAAAAACAACAATTCATTGGAAAAAAATCTTCGTCCAAAGTCTCACGTTTCAGACGATTGAAAATATAAACCATCGCGTTATGATTTTATGAATGTGGAAATGTAGCATAAACTTGTTTGCCGTTTACCTGATAATCGACGAGCAATTCGGGTCCTTTGAAGTACCTCGAAGCTACGCGCACATTGTATTCTTGGCCCGGATGATAAAACTCAGCCAAGCCCCAATCGATCAGCCGAAGCTTGCGGTTTTCATGATCGATCATCACATTGTGCGGCTTTACATCTCTATGCATAATGCCCATGCTATGGCAGTAATCCAAAGCCTGTAAATGAGACGAAAAATCTTAAACTTTTATTTAGCGACGACTGTGCCATCAGTCAAGCGTCTCATTGGACAATTATTTCACGAAGTTGAAGTTTGCACCGTTGGAATGCAACGAAATTCTGTTTTTCTTGAACAAAGCTCATAATTTTTATTCAATATTTGATCCGGGCGATAAAACGATCCTCTGGTGCGACCGGCAAACTCCATCGACACGAAAAATTGCCACAATTTTCGAAATTCGATAAAAAATTAATTTTAAAAAAAAAATCTTTGAATCTCAACGTTGCAAACTTCAGAGTCCAACTATCGCAAAGATTCGCCACGTTCTAATGTAAAAAAATAACTGTCTGAAAGGATCAAAGGCCCGAAGGCCTCGATGCAAGTTTTGCTCGTGTCGTTCGGGTATAAACGACGACAAAATATCAAGAAAATTCAATTAGTAATTCAACCTCTTGAAATCTATGTTTGCTAAAGTTTGTGGACAATAAAGGCCCTGATTGGAGTTTCGTGTGCTGCGGTCACGGAAGAACGACTGCGTGTCTAAAAGTCGTCGTATCAATTCTGTTCGAATGAGAAAGAATCGCGTGGAGTCTTTCAACGAGATTTTTCTATCGTACCGACGTTTCCAGCATTTTTCCTTTTTTTTTTCAACGGCAAATTCGTGTTTTTTCTTTGTTTGTTTAAAAAAAAATTCATAAATTATTCAAACGACGAAAACTTTTCGTTATCAGCCACGGCGTTCAGTTGACTTTGTAAAAAAAAAGGCTCAAGAAAAAAAACGAAGAATTTCAATGTTCCAAGACTTTTTTTACAAATTTCGAGAACAATTCGTGATTTTTGGGATGAATCGAGAGAAATTATGATTTGATTTGAAAATTTGGACCTGAAGAGACGAGAGAAAATATCAATCTGGATATTTTTTGCTATAAATATAAATAATTTGATAAATTAAATAAACTGAGAGAAACGGACTCACGTACTTTCAAAAGTTCGTAAAGATAATATCGAATGTCGTAGTCTGTCAGTGTTTGATAAAGCTGCTTGAAATCTGTGTTGTTGACGTGTTCAAAAATCAACGCCGGAGTCCTCGAGACTGGATCTTTGACGACTGCTTGGAGCGTTATTATGTTGGTCCCACCTCTTAGATTCTCTAAGATTTTGATCTCTCTCTTTATTTTCTTTTTTTTCACAGGCTGAAAAAAAAAACAAAACCAAAATAAAAATTGATATTTCGAAATGATTATTCAAACGTGAAATTCTTCTAAAAAGGCTGAGGAAAGTTGAAGATGAAAATTTTTTTTCAGAATTTGCAACATTCGAAAACTGAATTTACCAGAAAAATTGCAACAAGTCGATTAATTATTGAAATAATGAATAAAATATATATTTTTCGTTGTATTCCAACTGTCGAAACTCCTGTATAACAAAATAACGATATTGGAGTCCGCTCCGTTAAAATGCAACGAAAACTGATCATTTTTTATCGCAGAGCACAAAATTTTCATACAGTATTCGTCAAAAAAAATGGGACAGTCGTCTGTGCCATAAGAAAACTGAATTTAATAGAAAAATTGTAACGAGCGAATTAATTATCGAAATAATGAATAAAAATGAGAAAACACACTAAATTCTCGTACCTTTAATATTTTGACGACACATTTCTCGTTATTCGTGACGTTAATGGCTTCAAATACCTCACTATACTTTCCGCGACCCAATTTCCTCACCAGCTGATAATCATCTTGCTGCCTGTAAAACAAGGAATACGTCGATACAATTAACGCTGAAAATTTGTCCAACTCTGGAAAAATATGAAAAAACTTTGCACAGAGAGAAAAATTGTATAATTCTCCGTGTTCAAATGGAATAATGAAAACTTTGGATGGTGGAAAATTGTTGAGCCATCGAAACAGCAACTTACCCCCAATTGACGACGTAGGACTCGTAGTCCCAATAGTCTCGAGGCTTGTGCGAGTTGACATCTGCATATAACCGTGCTCTACTTGGTAATGCCATTTTCTCGAATACCTCGCCTGTTACGCTATTTGTATCGTTTACGCTATTAACTGTTGTACTATCTCGGCTACGTAGTGGAAACATACGACGTTCAAAACCTCTTGAACTGTTCACCGTTTCAATAATACGGCGATGACGGAACAACCCTGAATAAATACAAACATTTCCCAATCATTAAATACAATTCTTTCATCGCTTCATACAAAAAATCAGGAAATATTTTCATTCGTTTTAATTCAAACAAATATTTAAGTTTTTCATGTTTTTTTTTTAAAGTATTTTCCGATGGTGTTGAGTAGCTAAAAATTGAGCAAAATTGTCGTCAACTGTATCAGTGGGACAGACTGAAAAATTACGTCCAAGTTTGCAGCGTTCGAATGCAACAATATTTCTTTATTTCGCATAAAATCTTTTATGCACTTTTGCCTCTATGACGATCGAAAAAACTTTTGCTGCTTGAAGAGTTAGTGAAAAATTGGAATTTTACGAAAAATTATGCAACAACAACGTTGCATTCTAATAAATATCAGTGGCTATCAAATAATATTGTTGTTGTTAAATTCACAAATTTCATTTCCATGCCCACATTTTGTTGACTCTGAAAATTCGCTTTCTCCCTACAGGTTTTTCTCAGGTTTGGCAAACAAGGTTTCCGCAGTGGATAAATGACACCGGATTATGAAAAGTAGAAAATCTCACTCCGGCGACCCACGAAAACGATGAATAAAATTGTCGATATTCATTAATGTTTTATTAGTTGGAATTTCGTAATCTCTGTTGCTTCAAGAATCACATAATCGTGGAAAATGCAATCGTTCCGAATTTTCTCAACATGTTGGTTTGAAATACTGCCAAAAATAAAGTCCAGAATTTTTATATTTCATATTTATTCAATAAACTGTTGCATTTTCCAACAATTTCGAACAAAAATATTAATTTATAATTCTGAGGGTTACGAGAAGCGACTTTGGTTAGAATTTTTCTTCCATACACTCTCATTCCGTCCCCACGGTCAAGACGGACAAAAATAATTTTCAAGTTAGCCGGCGGCGTGTCAAAAAACAATTTTTTTTTCATCATGGATTCCAATAATTTTCAGAGTCAACTCAATGTTTATCGGAGTTTCTGTTCTGAAGTCAACAACAAAGATTTCTACTCGTCGCGCCGAAACACGACTTTTTGATATTTCTAAATTTATTCTTTTTTTTTCTCAAGTTCCTTTGCTTTAGAAACGGCGCGATTGATCGAAAGGCTCGTGAACGAAGTTCGTCAAGGACGGTTCACTTTGACGAAACTCTCGGTCGATCTGCAGGATCTTTAAGCCAGAAATTTCATATTTTTCAACCGTTTCTTGGAATTTCGTGAATTTTTTGACTTTCAAGACCTTGCCGACTCAGAAATTTTTTCGATTTTTGTAGTTGCGGCAAAAATGAAGCGCGTCTTGGTTCTGGCTCGTGCAAACGTCGACGAGACACAAATTTTTTTTTCCCGTATCAAGAACGCCGAGAGGCGCGTCTGAAAACTTTGTCGTTGGCTCAGGATCGAGGAACGTTTGATCAGAATGAAATTGATTGGAAAAATGGCAGCGACGATTGAAATTTTCGTGATTAATGCACGAGTTTGTCGAAAAAAAAAAGAGCGAAGCAAAAAATTGTCAATTTTTGAGATTTGGTTAAAATAGCGTGCGGCGAAACGCGATTAAACCGTAATTTGTCAACATCGCAAAACTGGAAAGTAATCACGAGTATTTGGGACGATTGCTCAGTCGAAAAAGACAGACAGAACAGAGGAAAAACGGTTTTTTTTTTGGTTTCGAAATGGAGTGTCCAGGACACACCACAACCTCGAAAAAGCGTAAATCGTCAAGGTCAAAATAGTCGGCAGGAAAAGAATTTGAAAATGGCACAATAATTAGAGGAAACAAAAAAACGTGCGAAATAATGGAGAAATAGGTGAGGAGGAGGAAATAAATGAGATAAAGAATTTGAGGCGATAAGAAAGAGTTAACCTACCCCATAAAAATACGTCTTCGTAGCGAGGAAAGTGAAATTTTCGTAAAATTACACGAGAGAAAAATAAGCGTCAATGAGAAAGTTGAAAATGTTTGATTCTTCGTAATTAACGACGCGGACGTCGATGATGCAAGAAAAATGTAATTATTAAATGTTAAAAGAGTGTAGCTGTTGGTGGACGATGAGGCAAAAATCGTTTTTACTCTCTGTCTCTTTCGCTCGTATTCCGTTACTCGTAAAACCCGCTTTTACCGACACCGAAAAACTACGGTTTTGTAAACTACGCTAAAGTTGATTTTCGGGGAAAATAAATGGGGCGCGTCTAAGATTATGGATAAAACGTTATAAAACGCGGGGCACGCATAGAACGGGGGCTCGAAACATCGCGAAAACTAACGAGTTACAACAAGAGCGAGAAAGCTGCAGAGAAAAGCTCAAGGAAAGAAAGATAGCATGGAAAAAAGAGAAAATCACACGCCAACATTCCGCACTACAATGTACTGTATGGATGGGCTCACCTAAAACATTCCGGCAAAGAATCTTGCTTATAATCTCACTCGGTGAAAAATTAGAAAGAAATTACACGCGTTAACGTCCACTTTTAGTTTAATAAAACACCCATGCGCCTCGGGAATGCGTGTTACTCCAATATTTTTTGGGCGCCCGGCTTCCGAGAGCAAGAGAATCCAAGATGGCAGCCGGCGAACCGCCACATGTTGGCTGAAGTCAGGCTCCAACCGTTTTCCCAATGGGTCGATGAGATCGGCTATATAAATATATATGGGAGGAAGGCTGTACGATAAAGAATAATAAATTTATTTACTTCCATAGACCGCATGAGCGATCTAACAAATGTTTCCTTTATTCTACGAATTTTCTTTTATTTTTACATATTTTTGCATCGCTGCTTCATCATTTAGTTCTTTGAAAATGCGATAAATGTCGCTGTCACTTCTTCATGTTTGTTGTGCGTTCGTTCTTCGCGTTTCCATCGCGATCGTCATCGCTCTGAAGTTTGCTTTTCTTGGGATCTTTAGTTTTTCATGTTGGCATCGACTACCTTTTCTTTTTCGTTATCACGTGCATTCTGGGAACGTTATCACGCGCAAGAGCGATAGAAATTACTCACAATTGTGATTACGTGTTCTTTTTATTATTCAATCGTTTTATCTCCATTTACGCCGATCTGCAAACTTATTTCACAAGGTTTTTTTTTCGAATGTGAGACTCTACAAATTCTAGTGAAAAATACGAATCTAAACACTCGATCTAGGGTTTTTCTTTTTGCGTTGAGTTGAGCCTCGGCTCCATTGGTCGACGATCGAGAATCGACACCGAGCTCGTCATTGCGCTTTCGATTGGCTGCGATCTTTTTCATGCAGATTCGCCTCATCGCTCAAAACTTATTTCAAATCTTCCCGCGCAAAATTATGCAAAAGCTGCGACTGTATTTTTTTGGCAAGCTTTGAAATTTCGATTCTGCTTTTATCTCGTTTTACAGCGTTTTCTAAACATTCATTCTAATATTTGAATTCCATGCGCACGAATATGTAAACTTCGGTCTCATCTACGTGCAGCCATGAGAGCAATGAGACAAAAAACAAGAAATGCTGCCATAATAGCGCGTTGGAACTTGTGCCTTCTTGTTTTCTACAAGGAAAATACTCTCACGACCACTTGTGGCTGTTTACGAGTGATGAGATCACGGACTGTGTGTGGGTGCGTGTGTATGAAACAAATCCGCAGCGACGTCTTTCGAAAATCGAAACCCCCCCTTATGAATGTTCAGATAATATTTTTGAAAGGCAACGAGGGCCTTGCAAAATGACTAGATAGAATAGAAAATAAACACTTTTTCCACGATACCAAGGATTTCAGTTGATGGAGGAAACTTTTTTGGCGACGATTATAAAATCTCGAATTATTGCGGACGGTATATTCGCGCCGGCCCTGTCGCGAAAGTTTCGACGTGGGGGAAATTTAACAAGTGGCAGGGTCTCCAGTACCTCAATAGTTACGCGGACATACGAATCGTTCTGTCGCACAAAAAACTTTTTATTTTATTTTTTTTCGTTATCCATAACAATTGAGCTCGGCGAAAACAGTTTGATCGAGATCGCGTCAAATAATCGGATATTCGAAGTCATCATCAGCGTCTTTTATTGCTAAGTGGGTGAGTAAATAAAAATAACAATAATTATCAACCTGTTGTCAAAACGGAACGAGAATACAATCGAAAAGTCTAAAACTCGACTAACGTGTTTTTTATTTTTCCTTGTAATCGAGGCGGGATCAAAGGCGTTAGAATCTATTATGCCATGTTGTTCCGAACTCATATCATTATTTTTCGTCGTGTTTATTTTTTTATTTGTCAACTTGATTGGACATGTTTATGCCGCCAGGACAATGGATCCAGGTATATCCCGAAAAGAGAAATAACGAAAAAGCATTTCTCACAATCATGTCGTTTACAGCTAAATACTTAATTGTCTCGATGTACACAGACTGACTAGATATTTTAGTTCTAGCGATTGAAAACGAAAAAACTAAAAAAAAAAACAAAAACATCAAGAAATTTTCCTACACTGAATGTCTACTGTTTCTTTTCAATTTTCCATGCACCGTGCACGATATGGGGACCTCAAAAAACATAATAAAACAAAATGCATTGTTGTGTCATAGCCAAAGCAAATTAGCCACTAAAAATGTATCTGAAATCTTTGTCAACACATCACGGTCTCATTAATTCTCTTCCACGCATTCTCACATTACTAAAATTTCAATGATGCTTGTCGCAGGGTTTTCCCCTCACTCAACTTGTCTTGAACTCTTTGCTCGAACTGTCCCTCTACCGATTTGCATAAACCTCCGATAAAATAGAATTTTATGCTTTTCACAGAAAACATTGGACGAGAGGCAATTCTGAAAGTTACCGATTGGCTGAGAGGTGTCTGGACGATGCGACGAAAGGCAGGTCCTGTTCAACAATGGGTCGATTCTATACCTTCGCCTACCAAATCAGCACCCGACGCTCGATCCATTTTAGAAGAAAATCAAACTCCGCCTCTCACTCCTGTTTCCTTGGGAGAAAATATTTTTGTCAAACCAACCATGACGGTATCAACTCCCATCACAGTACCAGGCTCGCCGATCATTACCAAAACGGGTGTTTCAAGGTGAATAGAAGTATTTTGAATGTTTTGAAATTATCTCCTCGTTTTTTTACACTCAGCTCGTTCCATCAATTTGTATTCATGGGCAGCAGAAATTATTTTTCTGCAGAATCCCAAAAAACTACTGTGGAATTTTTATTTTTTGCTGGCATGGGATTTCTTGATTGAATTTCACACAATGGCCAGCCATTGGAGTAGCTGGAACGTTTGTGGAAACAGACGCGAGACAAAAACTATTATTCTTGGGGTGAAAAATGATTTTTGGATGATTGAGAAATTTGGAAATTGCAGTCCAGTCGCCCACAATCGTTTGGCGCGAGATCCGAGTTTCCAATCGGACAGCAGTCACTGCAGCAGCGTGGAAAGTCTTTTGGAACTCCGCCGGGCTGATCCCGAGGCGATTCTTCTCGGCCTCGGCTTCGGAGGGTGTCCTAATCATTCTCAAGAGAATGGACCACTCTCACGGATTCCAAAGAGATTTTTACAACCTTCCAAACTCCAAGGAATCACGATAAACGATTTCGTCAAGCATGAACAGGAGACGAGCGAGTCTCTCGATTCGGCGTCGCTCGGATATCGAGGACTTACGGGTAAGAATTATTATTGTCGGAGCTCGAGCATAAAATCTCGAAATCTTTTAATTCAAACTCGTTCGTATCTCACTCTCTTTGACTTTGGCACGAAGAAACCAGATGCCCCTTGGTTCGTTCTAAAAATACGTCCTTCATATCTTGACGTTTTGATTAATCGAACGAATTCGCTTCGTAGAGACTCGAGTAAACAGATTCCAAATATATTCATAGCCACCATCGAATTTATTAACTAATTCGAATTAATTTTCCCAGAATATAATTCAAAAAGTTCATTTAATTTTTTGAGCAAATTTGACACAAAAAAAACTCAACTTTCGACACCAGGGACTGCCACGAAGTCATATTTTGGAGAATGGCAATATTTGTCGTTGCGAAATAGACGAATCAGCGTAATTTTCAATTCACTGAATTTTCAGACGACTTGGGAATCGATGATTGAAAAGAGTGAGTGGCGCGTGTATTGTATTGATTTATAGGTAGCAGCGATACTCTAAGCGTGCCAGGACGCGTTCGTCATCGTAGGCTCTCCGGACCTAGTGACTTAGTAAGTCGTTGCGTCCCTGCATCGTTGAGAATTGAGCGATCACTCAGCTTTTTTCCGTTTTAGCAAGATTTTTATTTTTGTTGGAATTATTATTTATTTCAGCAGTTTGTTTGTTTACGACAGATATTCGTATTGTTTTATTTGATATTCTGACGTGCCAGCACACATTCCTCAATCTGTTTACGAAATGCCGACGTGAGAGATAAGCGGAATCACTACTCGACGAACGTTGTGCTTCAACAATTTGCTGCAATTCACTGGCGATTATTCTGAACGCTCTCGCAGCTCTGAGTCACAATAAGCGATTTATCAAATTCTTTTCGTTCTCTTTTTTTCCGAGGATGGAACTGAAAATTCATTTTGTATGACACACGATTTGTTTACAGACTAAAAATACTTTAGATCGACTAACCTTATTCCTTTTTTTTCCAATGTGACAGTAACTTGCCTCGAAATACGTCTTTGAATTTATTGATAACTGCGGAAAATTATCGTGTTCACAAAAACGCGAGACATTCGGCAATGAACGTGGCGTTAAACACGAAAGCGAATTACGATTTACAATTTGATTTTTTTCGTTATTATTTATTTATTGTTACTGCATGTAAAATTTGATTTTTTGGTCGATCGAGTAAAATACGATTTTTTTTTATTTTCTAATTTACGATGGAACGTTTTTTTTTTGCGGTTTTTGTTTACTGAGCTTGTTCATGGGTGTCGAACATTTTTCTTCCGATATTGATATTTTCGTTTGATTTCTCAAAGGTTCGCCATATGTAGCCCCTTCGGAAATAGTCCAAAAAATTATGGAGCGCTTGCGAGAGCACGAAAGTCACGAGCAGGACCCGTACACCGTGCACAACACAAATACCGAGCCCTACAGTCCGATTTTCCAAGATACCAGCAGACTGTCGGTACTCTCACCGGATAATCGTCAGTTCCTGGAACGACCGAGATCCAAAAGTCCGGATATGCGGAACAAGCGGATGATCATAGGTAACATTCTTCGTTTCTGCATTTTCCGTGTATTACTGGTGACTCGTATTTTCCAATTATCTCTGTCGTATCATAAAAATCATCAAAAATATTGTCGATTTTGTATAAACGTTCTTGGCACCAAAATTAACAGTTTTCTCCTCTGAAGAAACATTTTCTGACGTTTAGAATTTGAGATTTCCCATCTCTAAACGCGTGTAAATTGAAATCGCATTTTTTTCTTGTTTTTTTTTTCTTGCAACTTTTTAACGAAACGTGATTTCGATTTACATGCGTTTCGATGGGAAAAAGAAAGAATTAGGAATGGAAAATCCCAAATTCAAAACGTCGGAAAATTTTTCTTCGCAAGAGAAAACTGTTGGTTTTGGTAGCAAGAAAATTTATAGAAAATTATGAAAGAAGTTTAAAAATAAAGTCGCTTCGATTCCCTTTGATTTCCGAAATTTGTTTCTAGAATAAAAAAGACGTTTGTCAATTGACTGAAAGATGCGCTCGCTGTTGTTGCTGTTTCAGGACAAAAGTCTTTTGCGTTTGGGTGTGACGGTGACTTGATCGAGATAGATTCATTGGACCACCGAGGTTCAGAAAATTCAAGCACAAACGGTAACGCGGACAATCATGAAATCGAGCTTGAGGACAAATTTGTCTTCGAAGGATCGAGCTTGAATAATAATAACAAAATATCAGATCCTAACGACTGTAGATCAAAGAGCACAAAGTCAAAATTCACAAAAGAGAAGAGACTCTCGAAACAAGAGTCCATAGACGATAGTGGACGAGACTTAAATTCGCCAAATAATAGTTGTCCGTCGATCGAAAGATATTCGCAATCTTCTGGGAACACGTCGCATCAATTCGAGGACATTGATCGTGATAATTCAAACGACGATGAGCGTATGTCAAACAATCGGAGATCGAGTTGCGACTCGGCTGATACGAAGAAAACGCCATGGGCACGTTTGTCCCGAGAAACAGGACGGCGTTACAGCGACGGTTCGCTAAGGCAAGGCTCCGATTTGTTCCACAGGCGAAAGAGTCTCAAACGTCAGTCAAGAATCACTGATAACGAAGCCGTCGAATATTGCGAACCGGATTCTCTTTCTGAACTCGTTGTGCTCGAACAAACCGAAGCGACTCAGCCGAATGAGGAAAATCCAACAATCTCAGAAACGTCAATTGCCAGAGAGAAAGAATCTGATGATAGAATCAAAAGATCTGATAGATTAAGCCGAACGGACGTAGAAAAAGGGTCAGCGATAGAAAATGTTGCAACGATCGGCCCAATTCCGCCAGAAATAAACGGACGACCAGTTAGCAATGAAGAAAAAGTTGAAGGCACCTCGACAAAAAAGGTGGGAAAGAAACGGCACGGTCTGTCATCGCTCCTTGGACTTTACAATTCCGTCGTGAGTGTCAGAACGGAACCGGGTTTTTGAAAACTATATATACATTCATATACACATAAATATATATTCCCAAAAGGCCAATGATACACGAAGAGGAATGCGGGGAAATTTATATCACAAATTACTATGGGACCATAGTTTTCTGGTGACAGTTTCGTCCCTCTGCGAAATTTTAGCAAAAACATAGTAATTTTTATTAAAATTCTATCGGAAATAGAGGAAACATTTTTCGCCCAATTTCAGATGAAAAATTACTATGTTTTTGCTCAAATTTCTCAGAGGGACGAAACTGTCACCAGAAAACCATGGGGCATAGTAATTTTTTATATAAATTTCTCCGCATTTCTCTCCGTGTAAGTTTTAAGTAAACAGAAAGTAGGCCTATTGGTAAATGAAGCCCCAATTTTAAAGCAACAAGTTGTGCAAACAAGTTCTTCTTCGTCAAAATGATATTCCATATCGCAACTATTTTTATTGAAAGCAAAAGTTGCAGATATTTCGAAACCGGAAGCGAACTGTGAGATTTTGATGATTTCGCTGATGGGTTCCTTAGGAAAATTGTGGACCACATTCGGGCACAACTTAAATATCTCATTGTTTTTTTTTATCCCGAATATGAGGGAAGTATGAGATCGCAGCTTCCACAACAAATGAGCCTCCAAGTTTCTTCATGTTTCGAAAACTTAACCACTCGTGTCGTTAGTTCATGACCACAACGAAACGTGAAGGACTGTTGAATCAGATTTTGGGAGCATCTTCAATTCTCAATGTTTAGCGAAATACTTTTTTCTAATTCGTAGAAGAAAATTTCGCGTTTTTGGGTCCGATCGGGCTCCGAATGAGTAGAGATTTGAATCCAGTTTTGATCGTACATATATCTTCCGTTAGGAACAACCTGTTGTCGATTTATAGTCTATTTTCACGTTATTTTGAGAGATAATTATATTGTACGTTAATCATTCCATAATCAACAAGATTGAGACAAATAATTTAGATGCCAGGGTCGATTGAAATGTCTAGAAGAGCGTAGGACGATAGAAAAATATGAAAATTTTGGAAACTTGAGATCGCGCATAACCTATAGTATAAAAATAATGTGCCCTCGAGAGGAGAATGCCATAATAAAATTATGACGAATTTAAAAATCGAGTGGAGGCACATGAACGCCGTACAGTCGCAATAAACGACAATGCATTTCTTTTCACAAAGACTTAATTTTTTTTCGCTTCAAGAAAAGATATTCCGATTGTTTGTTAAGTCAGCAGTTTAGAAGGAGAGAGCTCTACGTAAGTTTTAAATAGCAATTTAATCGAAATGTGATCTAGGGTAAAGTTTTACCCGCTCGAACTGTACAAGGACTAGCCACCATTGAATTTTCGACTTTTTGTAGCGAGGATCGTTGATGATATTACAACTCTTTTATTCTTTCACACATTTTCGTGTGTAAGCTCTAGTTTTTATAGTTTTAAAATTTCTAGCAGAGTACTCGTGAATCTCAGGGTTTGGAGGATTGAATTATTCGTTTTGTTACTTACCAAAAAGGTTCCTGCCTTCTTTCAATATTCATTCCACAGACAATTGTCACTAAATAATAAATCTATATATATACATGAAATGTAATCAAATTTGAAACGTATTTACATAAATACAAGTTTAATCAAAAATCTATGAAAAAAATGGAACAACAAAAACGCTTTGGTTTTTCTTTTGCCTCTCATCGACAATCCAGTTTTTATTCTCACAAATATTTAATGCAGAAAAATCAACTCGGACACGGGTCACGTATAATTTATACGCTTCGACGGGCATTCATTGTGTGTTTTTTTTTCAGTATTTGGATTATTTCTTTAATCAATATTATTATCATTATCATTATTTATTATTAAGAACAGAAATAAAAGTCGATCGGTTTGCTTATGTTTAATTACCGTTGTAATTACAAAAATGGTATTCGGACTTGTGATCTCGTAATTTTGAAGTAAACAAATATTATTGTTTCCGTCGTTTTTGTTATCTTGTATTCGCGGTCTCGCTAAATGTGACGGATATCCAAAATATATTACGTATAAATGCAGAATTGGGATTTTCTCATTATTATTTTTTTCTCAATGATTGGAAGTTACAGATCCACTGCTTTGTTTTTTTTTTCTCAATATTCTCGTTTTCGATCCTGTTTGTTTCTTACGGTTAATCAAGTGGAGCATTCACACCGCGAAAATGTAAAAAAAAATTCTACAACACAATCATTCGCATTTGTCAAATATTTGTTTTCTTTTTTCGTCCTCGTAAATACGTAACGTCAAAGGGCCGAGGGCAAGAAGTCAGTGACTTAAAACGTAATCATTTTTGTGGTAAATGCTTCAAGTTTCTTTTTGTTGAATTTTGTGTGTATCGTGAGCCATGGGGATGAATTGACACGGCGAGAGGGACGAGTGGGGGAGAATATTGTGGGTTTGTCAGAGGTAAAGGAACCGTTTTTCTTTCCTTATCTCTTTTCCTCTCTCTCGAATGATTCTCGATTTAACGAACTTACATATTTGGCGAATCATAAACACGCAACAAATGTGATTCTATAATTTTTCATTGTTCTCCATCAATGACGAATCTCGAGGGGGTACACGCTACAAACAAATTATTCTCTGGAATATGAGTGGCGCGAAAGCAAAGAATTTTCTTTTCTTTTCGCCTCGTCGTATGTTTTTTGCGTTTCTCACACTTATTTAACCGTGTTCCTTAATTGTATCTTAAAACTTATACAAACTGATGACAACACTCACTTCTGCTACGGTACTTAGTCCTCTTTTTCTACCCTGGAATAGAGGAGAGAAAACAAAACACAATTTTTCATTTCTCACATTTTTTTCGTTTCTGCGTTTGCACTTTTTCTGTTGCGGTTGTTTTTTTTCTTTCTTTTTGCGGTTTGACGGGATGAATTTGGCGAACGGTGTAAGGGTTCACAGACGTGTGGTTAATTGTTAAAAGGGACACAGTTGGGGGAGGGAGAGGGTCTTGTATTTTTGGGAAATGGAATAGGAAAGAAAAGGAGCTTACTTTACGACTTCTTGTTGCTGCTGCTGCTCGTCAAGGTGAAGTTCGACTATGGTCTCCATTCTATTCTGCACCTTGAACGTTACCTGAGCTGCTAAGTATTTGTCTTTGTTATTGATTGACCATCCAGAATACTGAAAATCAAATGTCCAGCGTGTGAAAAGGATCGATCGAGGGAACTCGTTGCCAAAGTATGGAAAATAAATCATTACCGTGGATGTGCTTTTGTACAATGTTTTTCCTTCTTCCTTGAAGGGCAAGTATTTTTGTAACAGCGCTTTGCCGTCTATCCTCCATAAGGTCGGATCGGTACTGCCTCCAACATCAGCTTTTGCAACGACGAATGCTCCTGACTTGAAGTTTCAAAAAAGTACAAAAAATTGTTGTCAATTTTTCAGCGGCAAACTAATCGCTACAACTTTTTTGCATTGTGGCGAATCTTACCGTGTAATCTTTTGGCGGTATTCCGGACGATTCGTTGAAGCTGTTGTCGTCGGAATCATCGTCCTCTTCCTCATCCTTTTTGGAACGTCTCTTCTTCTTGGGTTTCTTTCCGGTGTCAAAATCGGAATCGTCTTCCTCTTCTTCCTCCTCGTCTTCTTCGTCCTCTTCTTCTTCCTCCTCCTCCTCTTCTTCAGAATGTTGTCGCTTCTTTGCAGATCCTCTCTGTGGCCTCTTCTTGGCTCCTCCCTGCGTAACGGAGCATTCATTTTTGTTAAGAACGCCGACGAGATACGTCGCAATGGAGAACTGGCAAAAATGTTTATTGGGTTTTCGATCTCGAGCATGAATTTCATTTCGATTTCATAGCAGAACGAACTTTCGTAATTTGTATTTCATTGTGTTTGCAGAGTTGTCAGTGCGAACGGTTGAAAAATTGTTATGTTTTCGTTGCCGTGTAAAAAAAAGCATGGAAATTTTCGTCATTCGTGAAAAAATGGAGAATCACGATTTTTCTCATAAAAAATTATCTCGATTTAGTATCGACGCGAACGCGAGTTATTATTATGACAAGAGGAAAGAGCGACAGAAGGAACACGCGGAACGTGAACGATACAGTGTACCGAGGAATGCATGGATTGTTTGAAAATAATGGAGTCCGCCACCGCCATTGGCCGGCCGGCAAAATGCCATCTCGTCGCGTTATCTCGTACGAGAGCGTAGCGCCTATTGCGAAAAAAATGAGCTCAGAAAACAATCTTATTTGTGGAGTTAAATTTTGTTGTCTTTACGTATCCGTCAAGTGGAGACTGAATGAGGTAAATGAGGGGAAGCGATAGTCGAGCTCCGTTATTTCGAACGAGGTTCAACAAATAAAGAATAATAAATCGCGTTGCAACGACGCTGATGCGCGCGCGCATTCTCTGTCCTCGGAAAGCGCACGAGTAAACTCTGCGTTTCCCTTTGCGTCTACTCTCGGCGTAGATTTTGTCACGACCGTGAGAGAGATGGAAATTATGCACGGCAGGTGTTAGGCAGAACGGTTAATACATACGAACTCGAAAAATATCGACGCGAGACGTATATAGCGAATATAATCAGTACGGTCGGGGAACATCCGTTCGTAGAATGTTTGCGAATATTTCACAACAACTTTTCATGCACGCTATCATTATTTTGATGGCGTGGGAGTGCGAATATATGAAATTAATTTTTTCATTCAATGGATTCGACTTTTTTTAAATTCGTACATGAATGTCGCATTTTTGTTACATTGAACTTTGAGAGGAGATAGTTCGGGTTAAAACGATAAATTGAGAAAGATAAACTTACCTCAGCCCCGGCTTCGGCGTTCCAGTCTTCCTCCGATGCTCCTTCCACCTCCTCGGGATCGTCGGCCGAGTACTCGTCCTCGTCCGATACGTCCTTCGTCTTCTTCATGATCCCTTTGCGCGAAATTTTTGCTGATTATGCCACAGGCACTCGCGGAACGAACACACAAACTATCGACCGAACAAATAACGTTTCGTTAACGCGGTAGATAAACGCTTTCCGCTAATTAATATTCGACTAATGCGAAGGATTAATGCTCGCGCCTAGAGCTTCACCAAGAGACGAACATGCACGAGAAACAAACCGCAAACAATATGGCCGCACGGAGGCGCGATCAGCGCCAATAAATACGTCCGCGCAATCGCGTATGCGCGTCAACCGGAAGTTCTCAACCGGACCTTCGGATTTTCAGATGCGCGCGCACATTCGAACTTTTCGTCCACTAATCTGCTTATTTTCGACTCTACGGACACAATATGGAGGAGGATTATATTTGTAACTTGCTCGGAGAATTAAAAAATGCCCTTCAGATATTCGTGCCAGCCTCCAGTAGATTTTCGCAGGCCATTCGTCTCATTAAAGGCGGGCACTCATGAAGGTATTTTCGAGAATTATTGAGTACATTTTGTCAACACTTCGAGCAAATTGATGGCAAAACGAAAAGCGTTATTTGAACGCGAGTGTATTAATGAGTTTTTGTTTGAATAAAATAACAAGTCGAACGAAAGACAAATCGATTCAATTGTCAGCAAAACTGAATCACACGAAATCATAATAAAAAATCGAGAAAAAAATTACTTGATGATCCAAAGAATTCGTACATTTCTGATGTACTTAAAAAATAATCATTCATTGTTTACCCCGTCACGAAATTATCAGCGGGAACTCAAAGAAAAAATGAAACGTTTCGATAAAAAATGAAATGCTTTTACATTCGTCCTGAAAATTCGAAATCCATAAAGAAAATTCACAATCAATTAGGAATATTCTCGAGCTATGAAAAACTCTCAAAAATTCAAAATGCTTTCTCGTGTACGCGATCAATATGCGGGGTTGGCGCATGCGTGGCCGAGTTTCGTAGAAGAGCATCATTCGGTGTAGTATCTACACTATTTACAGAGTTCTTTCGACAGTGTTCGCGCCTCGCGAAATAAACATTACCCTGGATTACAAAAAAACAGTTCGTTTTGCCGGCAAGCTGAGTAGATCAAAACAAAAGAAACAAACAAAGCAAGATACTGACCACTGCGACATGTTTGAACTGTACGGAGTCAGTAAAGATGGAATGGTTTATCATTCGCCACCTCCACGCAGGAAGGAAGTCGATATACTCGAGGTACATTTTTCATTTTTTTATTATGATTCATTGACGTAAAGAAAATCTAAAAAAAAAATAAAAAAAACTCCAAAAATGAAAACGAAAACGATCGATGAATTCAACAACCGAAATCCCAAATGTTTCGATGCCTAAAATAATTTTACCACGAAATGTTCGAAAGAAAAAAAATTAAATTAAAAACTTAGGAAAAAAAGATATTCGAGTTTTTTAATTATTTTGATTGTTCGAGAAACAAATACGTCAAAAATATGTGAGAAATAAATGATCTCGAGGATTCATTCTCATAGACATGTCTTCAACTTTCATCACCGGAATTAATAAGAAAATTGCCAAACGGAGATGCGATTCATCACGTTAAAAACAGTATTGTCGCATCCCCACACGATAAGGACAAAACCAGTAGCAGAGAAAAAGGTGAGTCTGGATCGATGAAAATTGCGCTTCCACCAAAATAATAAGAATAACAAAAATATTTTGTTTGAGCAAATGCCACTTTGTAATTTCAAAGGAAATGATTTGTTCAGCCTGTTGGCTAAATATTCCGTTTTTCGAGAATATTTTCAGGGCCAAATCAACAATTTGCTTTTTTTTCAAAATTTCCCCTCAGGGATGTAAAAAAATTAAGAAAAAAAGTTAGACACAATTTTTCAAAACTCGATAACTAGTTGGCCGATTATCGTTGCTCGTCAGCACATTGACACGAATTTAGAATCTAGTTTTGATTTTTTTTTTATTTGACTAAAAATTAGAAAAATTGAACGCATTGTGATAAATTGATTTCTACATCGTTTGCTATTTCGTGATTGAAATGAAAGAGCGATGAGTCTCGGGAACGAAACGAATCGTATTTGATCGATGAGATATACTTTCTACAAACCTCAACTCCATTCGATCATTGCGTTTCACATTTAGGAAGCGAATAATTGTATGGAAAGCATTGTTATCGTCCTTACGTAAAATAAGAGTTTAAGTACCGAAACGCTACGACACGATTCTCTGTGATTTGATTTCTATTCATGGATCATCGGTTTTTCTCTCTTCGTGTCTTTGGAATTTTCCTCGTGATCTAGACTCAATGTTGTCAGTCTTATCGAACGATTTATGTGGCAAAATCAAGATTTTTCAAATTGTTTATTGGCTGCTCGCGGATTATTTTGTTGAAATTCACAGTCCGTAGTTTAGGTCGACGATGGCTGGTGATGATAGGACTTTTCTTCCTCGGATGTGCACTCGTAGCTGGGGTTGGACTTCCTTTGGCTCTGGAGCTTAGGAGTTCGCACTTGTTGGAGGCAAGACTCCAGGTCGTGAGGAGGATCTTGTCGGAAACGCCATTGATCGATGGGTAAATCAAAGAGTCGACTGAGTTGTTTGAATATCTCTCGAGATTCGATTATGAAAAAATGACTTTTTCACGCGATCGCGGTGACGCCACAATTTTTCCAGCCACAACAATTTCGCGTGGAACCTTCGAAAACATCGTGGCAACACGAACTTACGTGATTTTCCATTCGATTCCGATCTCTCGCAAAATGCGACGTTCGGGCCTCAATGGCAGACCGACTTGTCGCGTTTGCGGCAGGGGAACATGGGCGCACAGTTTTGGTCAGCGTACGTGCCATGCGAGGCGCAATTTCTCGATGCTGTGCAACTCACTCTCGAACAAATCGACGTCGTGCGAAGATTGACATCGAAATATTCGTCGCGAATGAGACTCGTCACGTCTAGCAAAGAACTCGAAAAAGCACACAAGGATGGCGTTCTAGCGAGTCTAGTTGGGATCGAGGGTGGCCACAGCATCGGAGCTTCGATGGCAGTTTTGAGGAGCTTTCACCTTCTCGGAGCACGTTACATGACCTTGACCCACCGTTGCAATACTCCGTGGTGAGTAAACGTAAACACGATAAAGATAATCAATCGAGAAGGAGTGTTTCTTGGCTGAGCGATCACCCAACCGAGTACTGACCTTGCCCAAGGCTGTAAAAATCTGGTAATCGCTCACGCACTGAAAATGAAATTTTGTTAAAAATCGTCGATATTCTGTTGGATACGGTGAACTAAATATTTTTTGATATTTCCCAAATTTTCGTTATTTTGGCTGAATGGTCAGCAAAATTTACGATTGGAACGACTAAATTTTGCTTCCGAAGAGTCTTTCTAGAATATTTCTTGCTGCGATGACACAATTTTTGCGATTATTCGAAAAAACGTTTGTATCGAACAAAATATCGATCCTTTCCAACAAAATTTTCTTTCCAGTGCGAGCTGATAATCTCACGAAAAATATCAGAAAAATATGCAATTTTCTTTGAAGGGCTGATTCTTGTTCGGTGGAAGATCCGAACGAGGATGCTCCGTTAGATTTCCACAGCGACGGGCTCTCGAAATTTGGAAAAGCTGTCGTCCGGGAGTTGAACAGACTCGGAATGCTGGTCGATCTGTCGCACGTTTCGATAAGAACAATGAGAGACACGCTATCGATAACGAAAGCTCCTGTAATATTTTCTCACAGTGCTGCGCGAGCCCTTTGTAATTCTTCCAGAAACGTGCCCGACGACGTCTTGCGTAATTTAGTGAGTGACTCGAATTTTCTTAGAAAATCTGGAGAAGTTTGTGTGTTTTTGTTTTTTTTTTCATCGTCTACGACTTTGTAACCCTTTTTCTTAATTCACCAGTCCGTGAACGGTGGTCTGGTCATGATCAGCTTCGACAGCGCTCATCTCAGCTGCGGAGATAAGGCCTCGATGTACGACGTAATAGGTACGATTTTTCAAAGCCCTGCCCCCAATATTTACGATTCTCGTGCATGACTATGAGCTGCATCTGATTCTTTGACACAACAACGAACGCTACTGTTCGCCAGGACTTGGCCCCGCAGATGTCCCGAGAAAGACTCGAAATATTTATCAGTCAATGTTGAAAAATGAAAGAACTCGAAAAACTCACAGAGCAATAAACGAGAATGAAAAAAAAACAGTGACCATAATAATGTTCAATGGCTATTATCGTTGTGGAAAGGTTGTTTTTTGTTTCCTTTTGATTACAGCCCACATCAATCACATACGGAAAACCGCAGGTGTTAATCACGTAGGGCTGGGTGCTGGTTACGACGGAATATTGAGGCATGTCTCTTCACGATTAATTAACTCGTTAACATACTAGAAAATCCAGTGGCTTTTTTTGTCCATTTTTTTACGACGTCAATGTTCAATGGGACGATAAAAAAAAATTGAAAACAAAAAAACACCTTTTTGCTTGTCAATGCACAGTCCACCGACGGAACTCCCGGACGTGTCAGGCTATCCTCTCCTTCTTGCCGAATTGACGAGGGATCGGAGATGGTCCGCCTCCGACATAAAGAAACTCGTAGGTGGAAATCTCTTAAGAATAATGAAGGAAGTCGAAATGAACGCTGCTTCGTTGTCCAATCAAACTCCCAGCGAGGAATGGATCTCTCAGGAACTCATTGAGGACACTTCGTACTGCAGATATCACGATAATTAAAATGCACCACTCGGGGGACAGAGAACACAGAACTATATACAAAAAAAAAACAATTCCTTTCCGACAAGACTAAGTTTCCAAAAAATGTAAAGACTGTGCAACACACGAGTTTGACTCTTTTCGACGATTTTTTAATAAAATTCACGTCACTAATTGTTATACACGCCTGTGCGATATTCTACCAAATCTTCCCTTTTATTTTTATTAACTCGATCGTTTTGCGGTTGCTGCCAATTTTCTAATTGGGAAAAAAAAATACTGCGTGCGAATAAAATGCTGTGAGAAAAATAAAAATTGGTTCACAAAGAATTTACATCGTGGGTTCTCGGAGAATTTTTCAAAGAACAAATTAAAACGTGGTGAAAAAAAAAGAGAATTAAAACGAAAGGCCGTGAAAATTGACCAATTTTTTTACTGCTCTATTTCGACTGTTTTTACGACGTGTCTCGGAAAAACGCGTTATCCAGAAACTCTCTATCGAATATTTTGAGCGATATGGAATTTTTGCTCCGTCACATTTTTCAAATGCAAAGAGTGTAATGAATAAAAACGTGTGAAATTTCGCGAAACGTTTTCCATTCGTGGTTTCGCTGCTCGGTGGTCTCAAATATTTCAACGACCAAAAGATTCTGTCTGCAACAAAAGGCGAGCTTACGCCACGTGGAGCGACCGCGAAAAAATGTAATATTACGAGGAGAAACAGTAAGAACCGCAAATTTGCACGACGCAATTATGTAGAGACACGTGCTGCGCGTGAACGCGCCTTATATATTTATCGTAATTCTTGGTGCATTGACGCGAAGAATGCTCTGCAGACATAAATACAAAAGTACTCTGACAATGGATCGATGACAGAAATACACGCTGGCGACTTCCGATGCTCGTTTCTTCGATCTGTATTCGAGCGTGCGCCTCGAATTCGCGTGCACGCTTCAGTGAATCGATTCACGATTCTCTCGTATATACAATCATCGATCACCACTGACTTTTTTGTTTTTCTTACGCGCAATTATGTTATGATCTGATGAAAAAAAAAAAAAAAACACAGATCGTTTCGTATTTTTAGGTTTCAAGTTGTCAGTCAAGTTCTATTTTCAAAGAGATCGCACATAAAAAATCCAAGGCTAGGGAGCAAAGTTATTCCACCTTTTAATCCCGCAAAATTTCTTGTTTCGTCTGACACAGTAAATTCGCGTAGCAAGGACTTTTTCCAGACCCCAGTTCGCTCTTTCGTTCGATTCATTTCTCAAATCGTAAAGGCCTTCTCGTGGATACTGAATCATCACGCGAGACTAAACAAACGAGACACGAAAATGTTATAGAGCTCCGTCTAATATAGTCCCACGAATCTTTTCTGTTTTAAGGTGATAAAGTTTCTTGGGACTAGTCGAATGAGTGTCAATCTTTCGAAATTCTTGTCTGCAAAGTTTGATACAAAATATTCAAATAAATTTACGGCAAATTCGAATCCCAGGCTTTCGTATTGATCGAGTAAATTGTTAATTACGAGAAAAATTTCATCGACATGTTCCGAAGTGTTGGCGAATTTTTAGAATTTGTAGATTTGGTTTGACGAACAAAATAGACGTTGAATCGCTTTAAAAAAAGAAAAACGATTATTCTTAGGACCAGAAAGACTTACGCAGAAATGGTATCGGAAAGTTTATCGATTTAGAGGACAGAAAAAATGGTCAATTCTTTTGGACATGTTTGCTTCGAAACTCGGAATGTTCTGGCACGAGTTTAAACCTCCTTCATTTTATCTGACGAACATATTTTTTCTCTTCTTTGTGTATACACGGTGTGGGAAAGCGAAGAACGGAAACACGCTACGAACAGTCGAAAGAACAAGTTCGCTCGAGATACACCGGCTGTTTCCCATAAATCGTATATCTAATCTCATCGTACGATGTCAAAAGGGAGAAAAACAGAGAGCAAGAGAGAGCAAGAGAGATAGAGGTTCATTTCTGATTTTCTCTCAAACGCTTGATATTCCGAATGAAAGCAGAATTTTGTTTTCTCCCGTTGGATTTCAACAGACGCGAATATCAACCAAATTTCCGTCCCATCCGAATATCTCGAGCGTTGTAAACCGAAACATTAGGATATAAAAGTTACATCCGAGTAGGCAGCAACGTCGCGTGACTTCCGCATCTCTCCAAGCCCCCGACGTATTTCTACTCCAGATCTTTTTCAACCTTTGACCTAATTTCATTGATTCGAGCGACGACAAATAGACACCAAATTCTCACAAGCTCTTCGCGTTAGATGTCATTTGACCGAGAAGATCATAAACGAGAACTTGGGAGAAGATTATCTTCTCCATCAACTTAAAGTGTTTGTGTACTCGATATTCATATCATCGAGTGTGAGGCTTCGACTTTTGGTGCGATAAGACTCGAAGCGATCGAAATTTTTCTCCGATCACAGAGTCGAGCTATTTCGATAATGAGGCACGAAATAAATGTAACGACAACATTTTTTCATCACTTTTTCAACAGAGGAAATTAGAGCCACGAAGTAAAGCGTCGATCGCTCAAGGAACATTGCAATTTCATCAAATAAATCGGGAAGCTGAGTTTTTTTCGTGACTGGACCAGAATGTTGTACGAAGATGATTCGTTTGAAAAAAAAACAAATATTTGCAATTATTTTAAAATCATTAATTATTATTTTTCCAGCATCGTGTCAGCCTCACGCTAGGGAAATGCTTTTGTCTGAAAGAAAAAAAAATATGGGAAGGCACAACATCCCCCGGGAAAGAGTATCAGTTTGTCGGATACTGCGAGTGAGAGATGGGCTGTTTGGAGCTGTAGAGAAGAGTTGAAATAACCAAGTCTCTCGTAGCTCATGGTGGGACGATTGACGGGAGTGAAGAATATTCCTCGTGTAGTGGGGGCTTTTGAAGATTAGTAATGCGGGAGCAGAACGAAATGTGAGAGCGAGAGAGAGAGAGGGAGAGACTGAGCGAGTGGACTTCTCCGCACACCCTCAGCTTTATTGCAGTTGACAAGCGGTCCACCGGACTCGCACCACGTTTCCGCTCGGGGTATCATCCTCCGGCTCGTAACGTTTCTTTTCACATTCTTTCTTCTTATTATTGTCTTTCGAGAACAATAATAAACATTGAAGAATGGTTTTTTTCGCATCGCTAAAAGTCTCCGAACGTCGTTGAAATTAATTCTCATTTTCTGTGCGTGCAAGTTATCGAATACGAAACAAAACTGCCAATTTTCAAATGGACTCCAACAAATATTTTCTTCGGTGTGAAATGACGTGAAAAAAAAAAGCATCGTCTGTAATTTATTGTTAAACGATCATTCCGAAAAGATTCAGCTGCTGGAACAACTTTTATCTCAAACTGCTTTCGTACGTATTCAATTATTTATTATGCGTTGTCCGTTTTTCCACTTTTTCGTTAATACACTGAAAAATTTTTTTTGTTAAAAATCGTCGATATTTTGTTGAATACGGTCAACTAAATATTTTTTGATAATTCCAAAATTTTCGTTGTTTTCGCAGTATATTTGGTTTCTAATGGAATTGTCAGCTAAATTTACGGTCGGAACGACCAAAATTTGCGTCCGATGAGACTTTCTAGAATATTTCTTGCTGCGACGACACAATTTTTGGGTTTATTCAAAAAAACGTTTAGTCGAACGTATCGAACAAAATATTGATTTTTTCCAACAAAATTTTTTTATCAGTGTAACGGATTTAGCGTCTATCGATCATTTTACGCACAGTTTCGTTGAATATTCGATTGTTTGCTAATTATAAGAAATTAATAAATAATAAAATTGAAAAAACGCCGGATTCTAACGGAATTCTTGTTACGACAGAATCGATCGATAGTCCAAATCTAAAAGATTTCACCGATAATTGGCAGAGGTTTATTTATCGCCGATTTCTCTCAAAATCGTGAATTATTTCATTGCGATGCCCACGCGTATTATGAAAATGAAATTTCTGAAAATTTGTTCGCTGGAAAAGTAACTCTGTGTTGGTTTCTATATTTATTAGCTCGCATTGGTATATTTAGCGGCGAGTAGATTAATTAACGATGCGTGTTTTGCTGCTGAGATGGGAAGGTACACGGGAGAATCTCTCGTTTCGCATCGAGAGGTCGAGATCGAAAGCGCGCCGCGCCGGACCGTCTGACAAAAAAGAGGGGAGCCAAGAGAAGCGCGAGTCCTGCTATTTGCCAGTGGGGAAGGGATTTTTGTCTAATCGCGATTTCACGGCGAGAGCGCTTAGCTGCGTCACGCATGTCGTTTATACTTGTTTCATACTCTACGTCATTAGACAGATCGGATACGAATTCAAACCCTACCGATTAATTGTTGATGCGAAAGGAAAGCTGTGACGGATTTAATGGTGTCCTGGTTAATTGTTTCAATTTCCGGAAGCACCGATTTGCTGCATAAAAATTGGACGATCGTATGGACAAACGGATCACGAAGATATGAATTCGTATCGATTTTTTGACGAGCAGCAAACACGTGTACAAAATATTCTCAAGAACAAAATCTTAAATAAAACGTTTCGATTTGTTCTGCTTAAATAATCACGTCAAAGAACAACATTCTTGCGAAAATACAGCCGAAAAAGCCGGCGGGATATAAAAGAATTAATAAGAATTTCGAAACTTCATTTACGAGGATTCCGATGATGTAGTAAGATCGGACGCGTTGGATAACACTGGCAATGAATTCTCGTTCGATTTAATTCAACAAGGAAAATGTATACTAATGATTATCGAACATGGAAGAGGCTCGATTCATATTCTAATGTGTTTACATTATTAGAAGCGTGAATATTTATACTCGGTCTCGCAAATATTTGATGATTGGCATGTAACTATATTCTTCGACGGTACACGCTCGCTTGTTCTACGATTTGGGAATAGATATGATAATCATCGGTCTATTATTTCTTACATTCAATCACATCCGTATTTAGATTTCATTATTTTTGCTGTCGCTATTATACGAGGACGTGATGCACGTTTTTAATTGTGAAACGAAAACAACAGACCATAATATTGTAAAGATTCCGATTAAAGAATAATCATTGCAAACATTGGAACAATCATTTATTGTTCTAGTTTGCAAAACAGAATACGGAACAACTCCGAGGGAAAATTCGCCCGTGCGCCGATAAACGAAATCTCAAATAAACAACAAAAAGTGTCTCAGATCCTCGCGGTCGGTAGAATTATCTACCGACGTGCTGCTCAAATTAAGCAGGAAAAAAAAATACCATGGAAGAAAATTGAAAAAAAAAAAAATGAAATCGCAGTGCAGGATTGTTTCGTGGAAGATTTCGTTTGGTAAATCGAAGCGAAATGTCGGGTGAATTAACTTCTCGGATCAAGGCGTATCGAGCTCGAGTCGTCGAATCGCGGTTGTTATGGCTATAGAAAAGAATATAAATTCAAAAAAATGTTGTACGAGGAGAAAAAAGGTTTGGTGAGCGAAGAAGGGATGACGAATTTCATTATATGCAAATGAGCGGATGACGAAGGGAATCGCGTGTGTAAAAAAAAGAGAACGGACAAAAAGAAGAGTCGAAATTATTCGAAGGATATGTCAAGAGTAGATTATTGCAAAGTGCATTGTGCGATGCATAGCAAGCAGACGGAAAAAATGTCGGAGTCTGAGGAATATAATCATTTCTTCGTTGGGGACACTTTCGTTCTCTTTGATGGGAGAGTTTGCACGTGTAATCACGATCCCACAAGAATAGCATCTTTTTTCTGTTAAATTATTCCGCTCCTCTTTTGTCTTTCAGAGCATCTGCAATCTCGTCGAGCGAGTCAACAAAAATGAGGTACAAGGTGAGTACAAAATAAACATTTTGTTTTTTTTTCGAAGAAACTCCGCGACGACCGCGCATAATCATAAAGATGAAGAAAAATCCTCGAAACTCGCTAGCGAACGTTTCGTCGAGAATGCGTCACGGTGAATGGCGAAAAAATAACGTGCGTCTAATAAACAGAAAAAAAAACGTTTCGTGTCGCATTATGCTACTGTATGCGAGTTCTCTGATATCGTTGAGTCGCCGGACAAGCGGAGCAACGATTTAACATATTCTTGCCACTGCTGATCATGCTAATCACGTGTATTCGCAAATGTGGGCTAATTCACTCGAACACATTTTAGCAATGCAAAGTTGCTCGGATTATGATTGACTTCCGTAAAACGTGCAGCACAACTGGCTATCGATGTCTATAAGAGTCTCTCTCCAGCTCGACGTTACTTTTGATTGACGCAAAGAAACTATATCGCGAACCGATTGAATTAAATCGGTGTTGAATTTTCAGTATCCTGCCGTTAGTACAATAGAGCGCGCATTGATTGCGCGTTGAAGAAAAAACTCTGGAAAATCGTGAATGATTTTAAATCGATTGCATCGAACGAAACGACTTTTACGAACGGGAACTCCATTTCCCGTACCTCCGGATGCAGGCCCTTGAAATTCTCTTTGATAAAAATGCTGCGCTACAGCAAAATCGTTCTCATTGTGCATTCGAAATTGAATACATCTGCGCGAAGCCTCGTACGTGAAGCAACACGATTACGAGGAAAGAAAAAAGAATCAGAGAAAAAGTACTCGAGATTATACGTCAAGACATTGGAAGAGGCAGAACGGAGACTTCGTAATGAGAAACCTCGCGAATATATGAATAATCGTCCTGGTGTAACGCACTCTAATAACGTTGCAAACAATTCTAGATCATATTCATACACATGGGCAAAAATGTCTGTTTCTCGCGCTTCGATTTACCTCTAGAAATTTTGGGTCAAAGCTTCACCACCGCAGGAAAAATTCGATTCTTTTCAAATGAAAGTTTTCTGGATTGACGTGCATAAAAAATTGTTTTATTGCATTTACTTTTGTTTTTCGCTCGATGCGATTCGTTGGAATTAATCGATACGCTAAATGTTGCTTATTGTCCATTTGGAACAAGCGTGAATTCTGGCGGTGCACGAGGCTTCGTAAAAGAGATGGAATGCCTGGAACTTCGCGAGGCAGACCGGAAGAAAGTTAAAAATTGTTGAAATCGAATTAAAGTCTCAAGCTTGAAATTCGCTCTAAATTGTTTGTTCATCTTAAACAACGAGTTAAACCGTGTACTCTCGCTGCTCCAGACGAGATCTCGTTTTGCTTGATTGGGAACGAACTCTGCGCTATCTTGGGTCGCGCGTTGACCCGCGGATCTCCTCCCACAGATCCCACTGTGAGAACGAGGGAAATTAAATGGGAAAGGAAAATAAAAGAAACAAAGGAGAAAAACAAAATTATAATATACTCCAGTCCAATTGTTTCTCGGAGTAAAATTCAACGTTTCATTCAATTTTATCGCAGACAAAACAAAAAGAACGTTATTGCTCCGTTTGTTGTAACTTTTCTTGGATCTTTGCAATGTCCACGTTTGTGCATTTGGAATCGAAACTCGCCTCGTTCGGTAAAGCAGACGATAACTTTCCCTCTTTTTGTTCTTTTCGACAATCCCAAAACAGACACTTTCGAGCTTTAGGAATTATTTCAATTCCATTCAAAATAATAAATCGTACGATGCTAATTTTTCAAACGACTGCATTTCTTTCTGTACGAAAGGGAAAAGGAGATTGAAAAGTCTTTGGATCTACGACAACACCTCACACCGAGTAATCACACTTTCAAGCCACACATTACATGCGTTTCCAGTCCCTCTAGTTTCGAGTGCCTAACCGTTTGATTGAGATCACACTTCAGGCCCATTACGTGAGATTATCAGCTCTCGTAATGTAGAAGCTGAGCAATAGAGCAACGACAATAGTAATCAAGACTACTGGGCACGCGAGGGTAGAGTGTCCATATGAGAAAAACAAATTTCTCTGTGAGCGATGGACTAGAATGACAAACTAAAACAAGGTTTTTTTCTGTCATTTTCGATCGTTCTCTAAATTTTGTTTAAAAATTCCTCAGGCTGATTCGTTTTCGGAAATTTTTTAATTGTCGCAACACTGCCATAAATTTGCTGGGGCAATCTTTGTAAAAATTATACGAACACTGGGTTCGCAAATTTTATTTTGAATTGGACGAATCTGCGACATCGCAGTGTGGGAAAAATTCAAATTCGGATACAGTTCACAAAGATGTGCAGCTTTTAGAGTATCTGCCAGGAACAATGCGATGAGTCGCCTCGTGTTCGGCACAGATTGACATCAAAGTGTCATACGTACCCTCAAGCATGTCCATGTGCAGGGGATTAGTTACACTCGATGTAAAACACTTACACTATGAAACATTACAATGAGAGTCAATGCCTCGGATAACGTGTTTAAATTCGTTACATGAGAGGGTATCACTATATTTGAGTTCATCTACGACAGTGACTTTTAGCTATGAGGACGTGTGTTGGAGGATCGTTTTCTACAGTGCTCCATGCGCACGATCTCTTCCTGCCAATCAAGACTTTTTCAGTGGACTATATTTATTTTTACTTCTATTTGAGGCCGAATCGTCGTTCGGGATTCTATTTCTGGAGAACATAGAATAAATTTTCAACGTTTGCATTTTTTTTTTTCGATTCTCCAGCTCCATGGGAAGGTCTTTCCGATTTTATTGGAATTCGTCTTTTCGATATATTTCAATCGTCCGGATCGAAAGCGTCGTGCAATTCTGGAGATATTCGTTCGTAAGCATTTTTTCATTCAATGCACTGCCGTCGCGAAAGATTAATGAATTGCCTGTGACCGTTGCATTGATCGACCATCATTTGTTAATGGCTGTCACATAAATATTGCGGTGGAAAGCAAAATAAATGGACAGATTCATTTTCAGGAGATCCATTAATCAATAGGCGCTTCGATGACCGTTCTTGCTCGATTAATCGGACGAAATTTATAAAACAGAGAATTGGACCGTTTGTGCGATTAATCATTCATTAAAATTGTACGTTCCTTATCGTATTTTCTATTCCGAGCCTGCTGTTATAGTTCGGAACGGTTGACACTTCCTAAATGACACGACTGTACGACGCGACGAAGAGTGGTCACGTCGTTTTTAATGCCCATAGCACATACAAACGTTTTATTAGGATAATAAATTGTTTCACGAGTTAACGAAAGATCCTCATCTCCACAGTTGTTTAATCGCTCTTTCGTGACTTGGTCGACCTTCGTTACACGTTTTCAGCGTACGTTGGCATCGTTTGAACTCTCAATTTATTTTCCTGATTCGTGAATCGAATTGATAATGAAGGAATGGGGGAGATTGACACAGAGTCTCTCGACATATGTAGTTGACATATCGTGAACGTTTCAATCGCACAACTTCCTTGTGTATGGAGAAGCAAAGATACGAAACAATGGTAATTCGATATTTGTGCAAAATTTCTTCGAAAATTCGTAGAATTTTTGTCAAATCAATTTTTTTTGTTAATTCAATCAAATTTTTAAACATTTTCATAAAAGTTTCAGGAAACTGAGTTTTTTATCGATATAGACAGCGTCAAAAAAGACATGAGCTACGTTCCTTGTTTCTTAGCTCAATGACCTCAATTTTTAATCGCCAAACAACGCGAGGACGATTCAATGATTCATTCAAATAAACGATCATTATTTTTTGTCTCGTTTTCTGCCGTTTTAGTATGTTATCCGCCTTTTGTGACGACTTGTGAATATTCCTTCTTCCAATCACCTTGACGTTGAAACGCTCTGTGATAATTAACGATGCTCAGATGACGACGAGCCGTTACGATGAATTACAGCCTCACTACCGTGTACGTGAACGAGCATGAGCGATTAACTGATCCCACATAACAAAGATACCGGACTTCGTAGAACCTCTAAGAAGGCGTATCAATTGTTTGCGGAACTACTATTTATTTCTAGTCGTGGAAACTTTTGTTCGGAGCATTAAAAGCTGCGCTTGAATTACTGCCGGGATGAGCCTTCGCGCTGTCCATAAATCCGCTGTTATTTCATAGCGCTCAAGAACCATTCTCGCTTTGAAGATGATCAGCTGGTGGCGTGTTAGCCAAAAGTACCCGAAACTCCCGACGTTTAGGTAAATTGAGGAAAAAAAACGATCCGAGCGATTCCGACGAATGGTCCACGGAGATAAACTCAAAAAAATTGAGAATTTGTTTCGTCAGTGCAAATGAAAAAATTGACAGTAAAAAAAAAATGCGAACGAATAGAAAACGCAAGCACAAAATCGATTGGATGAAAATTGAATAAACGACGCATTCGTTTTGTCTTGACATTCTGAATTACATTAGTCTTTCCGGTCAGTTGAAGGCGATAGGAATTCGATTTAAAAAAAAGACATGCCAGATACGGTTTTTTTGTTGTGATTAATCCGGCATGGCGTTAATCGAGTAACGTCGATCACGGTCATGTTTGTTGGGTGTCTCATTACAACGGGATCATTGTTGGATGCTGCGCGGAGACCAGGCTGTATAGTAATTGGATTGTGTGTCGTTACAGTATTCTATAGAGCGGGCAATAGAATCATTTTGAACTATTCTGGGGCAAGGTGAGAAGCATTCGCACGATGTATACAAAAGTCTCCGTTATACGGGCCATTTATCCTTTTTTTTAAACTCGATATAGTGAAAAAGCATTGACACATCTTTCGATGGACCTCGATCCCAATAATTCTAATCCCAATGTTACGAACCCACCATAACGGGATAATAGTTATTCCACTTATGATCGTGATCGTTGATTCACTCGGAATCGTGCGCATTCGTATTCGCAGTGACAAAAATCTTACTGTTACTCGCAAATGGCTTTCGTTACAATGACATTTTTTTTTGAGCAGGTTAACGACCCAGAGGACAATGGGAGGAATACCGAAGGAGCGAGAAGACAGTCGGAATCGTCGTGGTACGTTGGGAGCATTTTTAACAAAATAATAATAATTTATGAATTTATTTCGACCCGTCGATCCAAACGTAAGCGATCCCTGAGTATTTCTCCGCGTTCGCGTGGAAACGAGCGATCCGTCAAAACTGAAAATGATTCGCCGAATTTTTGCAACCGCTGAGTAATAAATTGAGATATTAATGCTGCTAATTGAACGACTCGGCAGGCAGTACAACGGTTCAAATGATGTGAAAAAAACGAGCAAAGAAACGAGGCTTATTATAGTCGTTGGATTGCTCGTTGTCGCCGTGATAGCCCTGGTCGCGACGTTGGCCTTGCAGATGGCAGTTTTCCGGAAGGAGGAGTATAGAGAGATGTGTCAGAGTGAAGAGTGCATCAAAACAGGTATTTTGAATAGACAGTAATGAAGCCTCGGATGCAGAAATCATTGGATTATGTCACGAGACTAACTTTTTTTCTTAACAATTCAAATCATCGTGTATTTTATGCAATTCGATGTGATAAAAATGAAATAAACATTTGCATACCATCGTACGTAATCACACGGACGAGTATTCATGATCAGGGCTGTCATTATCGATTGGCTCGGTTTCAAAAAGGAAAACAGTATGAACAGTAATATTTTCATGATTCATTGTCCAGCGAATTAATTTTAAAAAAAATCATTTTGGCCTCAATTTCCATTCGCTAATTAACACACGATGCGTGCCTTCTCGATTGTTTCCGTTCGTACGAAAAGCTGCGAGGATGATCGAAGCAATGAACAAGACGATTGAACCATGCGACGATTTCTACAAATTCGCGTGCGGAGGTTGGATAGCGAGGCACCCGATTCCTCAAAGCCAAACTTCTTGGGACCAGCTGAGTTTGCTACGAGAAGAATTGTTAAAAAACCTCAGGATACTGCTCGAGGAACCCGACAAAAAAGACGATCTCAGGCCAGTCAAGCTCGCGAGATCGCTCTACAGAACTTGTATGGATACGGGTAAGTTACGAATAATCAATTGACAATGAAGCTGAAGAAGATTTCAATACTAAAAATATGACGAATGGATTAGCATCGTCCTTGGAGACTGTGGCAATTATTCAATCGATTATTTCAAATAAAGCCAACGACAGTTAATCTTGACTTTCCATTTGCCGTTACGTCTTACATTCGATTTGCAATTTTTTTTTTCAACTGCTGAGCAATTTATCATCGTAGCGCTTCGTCATTACGATTTAACGAACAATGGAATATTTTAGTGTAAAAGACTTTAGTTTCTCTCAACGTAAGACTCTTGTCGAGAATGCCGTTTTTAAAAGCAATTTTCTGGATTCAATGAGTTTCGTAATTTTCGAGTTTTTTTTTTTCATCTTTTTCATTTATTTTTTATTCACAATTTAGCGAGCGTCGAGGGTTTGGGACTGGCTCCAATTTTCGAGATTTTAAAGACGGTCGGTCTCCCCCGGGAGCCACCGTTCGACAACAAAACGATCGTTCTCGATCTCGCTAGAATCGCGGGAGTCGCGCAACGCCAGTTGGGACTAAATCTTCTCGTGAATTTCTACATCAGCGAGGACATGAGAGATACCACGAGAAATCGAATGATGGCAAGTTTGACGCGTGCTAGAAAAACCGGATATAATCAATTTCCGCGGGAGTTGCGAAAAACATTGAAAAGAACATAAAATATTCCTCGTGTACGATAATAACTTTGAAATCCACACGATTCCTTCCTTTTTTAATAGAATCGGAGGATGACCTTGAATTTTTATCCCGAGGAATCGTGGAAATCGAACAATCTTTTTTTAATCCGTTCGAAATGTTATTTTGTAAAGCTTGAAGAAAAAAAAGAATTTGACATTTTTTGCATGATGATCAGATGGAGCAAGTCTCGCCGGGATTCAGCGAACGTTATCTCATGGATCCACAACGTTTTAAATCTGAATTAGACGAGTACAAGCGTTACGTGAAGGCGATGGTACAGCTAGCTGGGGCTGGAGAAAAAAGCAACGACTTTGCCGAGGAGATTCTGGAGTTTAGCACAAAAATCGCAAAGGCAAGAATTTTCTCCGATGCTCGTTAATGGATTCGAAAAACATAAATCTTGTTGATTGTCGCGTTGATATACTTTTATTTATTTTGTAAAACAGATAATGGCCTCGCAGGAGCAAAGAATAAGTGCGAATCATTTGATCCACGACGTGACGATCGATCGTCTCCAACAGCTGACGGATCTCTATGGACTCCAATGGAACTGGACGACGTATTTGACTTCGGTGTTCGAAAATACCAACGTAACTTTGGACCTCGAAAACGACCGCGTTATCATAATGGATTTGCAGTATTTGCAAAAATTGCCATTACTTTTGGCAGCCACGCCACCGGCCACGATAGGTACCAAATAAATGGCATTTTTTTTTACTCGCCAGCAAGAAAACGTTTTCTTGGTCGAGTGTAAAAATTCCACGCGCTGCTCAATGCAATAATTCCGAGTTAAGCACATAGGAGGATAATTGACATTGCGGAAGTTTCGTTTATTCAAAATCTGCGACAATTATAGAATCTGAACAACGAGGAATCTTTCTAATGACCGCACGCGATAATGAGTCGGATTATTGTGTACTGAGCTATCTTAGCGGGTTGAAAAATGAGAAGAAAAAGAAACACGACTGGTTGATGAATTGTGGTGATGATGGCGTGTTTGCAATCGAACGAGGCCAAACGCGGGGTCGCGAGCTATCTGTCCGCATGGGTCGAGAACACGTTATTCGTAAAACTTGAAAGTTCAAAGTGCTAAACGCGAATGACGATCAACAAACAATCGCTCATTTTATTTTGTCCACTAAAATAAAAAATCTAATTCAATGACGAATTTACAGCTCGTTTCGTATGGTGGAGCGTTTATTCGACCGTGGCTCCTCTGACGCTCCAAAAGTTTCGTGATCTTGGATTTCAATTTTCGCAAAAAGTTTTCGGCCTCAAGGAAAAAACGCCACGCTGGAAAGGATGCACCGGAAACGTAAATTCAAACTTTGGCATGGCTCTCACTTACGTCTACGTCGAAAATCATTTCAATGAGAAAGCCAAAGAAAAGGTAAGCTGCCTTTTATTTTTAACCCCCTCGAGCCTTTTCACCGGGTCATGTCTCGTTGCAATCCAAACAAAAAACTCTCCGTGTCATTTATTTTTATTTATAAACACGCGAGACAAAAAAAACTGGACAACCCGCTGGAAATAATTTTCCACACGAATCATTACGAAGATATTTTTCAAGTACAAAAAATACGAAAAAATCAAATTGCAAATACACTCTAGAGTTTTGTGTGATGGATAAAACTGGCGGTAGGGAATGGTTGGTAAAAATGGAGCTTTCGTACAACTGGTTCGTAAGAATCTCGATGCTGAGATTATTTTTAAAACGAACGAGTTTGAACTCCCTTGAAAAATTGAGCATGAAAATCGCTGTTTCAAAAATAGCTTATCCTTCTATAAGAAAATCTGTACAGATATATCCACTGACGGCAGTTTTTTAATACACGCGAATGCTTTGATTTCCAACAGGCGTTAGAAATGTTGCTCGACGTAAGAGCTGCCTTTGATGAGATGGTGGCGGAGCTCGAGTGGATGGATGTCGGTACGAGGGCCCGTGCCCATCGAAAACTCTATGCTATGAGACCGTTTGTTGGTTTTCCCGAGTGGGTCACAGACGCGGAAAAATTGGAGAAATATTACGAGGGAGTACGTTGAAAACAAAAATGGCCAAAAAAATAATGCACGCAGTCTTGACGAAATTGTGTCGTGATAAATTGTTTTGTAGGCCGAAGTAATCGAGGGAAAATTGTTCGAGACTTTTCTGAGACTGACGGACGTTGGGGCGAAAAAAAGTTTGAACAGTTTGCGGGAAAGACCGGACAAAGATCGTTGGATCTCGACCGGGACGACTGTGAACGCTTTTTACAGTGCAATTTTGAATTCAGTCAGTGAGTAATTTTTTGGTTTTTTTATGAATTTATCTCCGCAGTGTTATTCGTACGTTGAACAATATTTTGCTCGGAATTTTCTACAGCGTTTCCAGCCGGAATTCTGCATCCACCTTTCTACGGAAATGGATTGGAGTAAGTTCGTTCTCAAAGATTTCGCCATTAATTTAACCGACAATGGAGCGTTGGCATTAAATCGGTGAATTCTCTTTCGCAGATCTATCAATTATGGAGCTATGGGAGCGATAATGGGCCACGAATTGACTCACGGATTCGACGATCAAGGTGAAAAGATGAAAAATGATAATAAAATAATAAAACAATGGCAAGTGCTTGCACTTAATTAGTGTGGAATTAATACGAGAAATTGAACGACCAGGACGGAGATACGACGAGAATGGAAACGTTCGGCAATGGTGGAGCGACGAGACACTCCAACATTACCACGAGAAGGTCGAGTGTATAACGAAGCAGTACAGCAATTATCATTTGCCCGAACTGAGCAACAACTTCACGGTTAGTTCTCGCCTCTAATTGTGAGATTTTCAATTTATGAAAAACAATCATCGAGCGAAAGTGTCACGGAACCTTTTCTTTTCTTAGGTTAACGGAATAAATACACAGAGCGAAAACATTGCGGATAACGGTGGAATAAGAGAGGCCTACCGTGCTTATCAAAGACTCAAGACGAGGAGCTCGAGTCAGCAAGCTTTGCCAGGACTCGCTAATTACAGCGAGGATCAATTATTTTTCCTCGGGTTCGCTCAGGTATGAAAATAACGAAACAATCACCAACCTTTGGTCGAAATATTAGCGAGCCACAGCATTGACACGAAAATGTGTCCGGGTCAAAATGACCCAGCGCGGCTTTCTCGTTGTTGGGAAAATTATAAAATTGCACATAAAAAACAATCGAAAAACATGAAATTTTTCGTAATTTTCCATCCCGTCGAAATTTTCTCTCGAAATTTAGTTTTTCACCTCCGATTGTTTTTTTTTCTAGGTCTGGTGCGGAAATTACACCAACGGAGCGTTGAAATCGAAGCTCATAGAAGGCGTCCACGCACCGAATCATTTCAGAGTCATAGGAACGTTGTCCAATAACGCCGAATTCGCAGAAGCCTGGAGTTGCCCTCTGGGCAGCCCCATGAATCCCCCACACAAATGTATTTTATGGTGAATCTTCGCGAAAGATGAAAGACATCGAGTACGGCGCGGATGAGAATGGACCAATCTTGTATATAGACTGAATGATAGAACTTGTAAATAATGAATAAGGCGATTTAGATAGGCAACTTTTAACTTGGTTCGAAACTTTATACTCTGTAAATATTATATACAGATTACGATAAACAAAGAAAATGTAAATCGATGTTTTGAAATGTGGAATTCTTCTCCTTTGATTCCCCGACGAGCCGTTTCCACAGGAATTCATTGGTCACGGACTACTTGTCTATCGCGATAATTTCTTTTTTTTCGCTTTCGCTGGAAAACCTGAACTCGAGCTGGAAATCTCATTGGGTGTTTTCCTCTTTTTGATATCGGGTTTTGTGGCTTTCTCGATCGTCGTTATCGGCCGCTTTTTCTTTTTCTTCTTGTTCTCGATCGCTCCATCGCCGGACTCTTCCATTTTCGTCTCATCGATTTCATGAGCTTGCGTTTTTTTTGCTTGTCGCTTGGGCTTCTTGGCAGGACTGACGTCGAGTTTGGCTGGCGACAAACTCCGCTTTTTCTTTTTTATTGAGTCAGTTCCGTTTGTTGGCAATATTACGCTTTGCTTCTTTTTCAATTTTTTCGCGTTCAACTTCGTAGGAACTTGTTGAGTCTCTTCTTCTTGAATCTCTGCTGCTGGCCTTTTCTTTAGTGATTTTTTCTTCTTCTTTTGACTGTTGGCAACGTCCTCTTCGCCCTCATCTTCGACAATCACTTCCTGGCGCATGCGGAAAACTTTTGGTTTCGTCATTTCACTGTTTTCTGCAACTTCCGGCTGCTCTTTTTTCACAGAAAGATCGGGACATATTTGAGCGAGCGACATGCACGTTATCCTCGCGCCACAACTCGCAGATGACAAAATATTCAACTTCTTTTTGCCACGACGCCAAAGTTTAATCTCGCCGTTGCTCGAGGCAGAAACGAGATAATTGTTTCTGTATGCGAGACATTTGACTCGAGCATCGTGAGCTTTCACGTCCATTGTGCTCAAACCTGCTGCGACATCGTAAACACGCACTTGACCATCTTCGTGGCCAATTGCCAAAAGATTGTCTTTGATGAATTCTGCGCAAACGACCTTTGAGTCGAAAGACAGTTCTGCGCACAAGCTAGCCGTCTCCACGGAGTAAACATCGACTTTGCAATTCGTAGCTAATAAGTATTTGTCACCTTTTGGACTCCAACGCAGTACCGTCACGTTTTTCGCGTCGTACTTCAGCCTAGGCACCAAATTTGTTGCGTAAGCTTGTCTGCCTTTCACCAAGTTCCACGTCCGCAGAACTCCGTCTCCGCCTGCGGACATTGCCAATTTTCCTGAAGGATGTATCGCCAAAGCGTTCACCGCATTTCCTTTGTGAGGCGATTTCCAGTGCTTCTCCAGTGCCCAGTTTCCGCATCTTACCATTCCGATACTTCCGTCGCTACTCGCTGTCATCACGTGCGACGCTTCTGGCGTGAAACTAATGCAGTTCACCGTACCTACGATTTAAGAATGATTTATTTTAAGAATCGGAACTTGCATCATTTTTCATTTCGTTCGACTTCAAATTTCGTCAAGTTTACTGGGAAATTATTTTTGAATTTTTGAGAATATTTTGCCGAGTTGAAAGCTGTCAAAACGATTGAGAGATTTGTATTTCAAAATTCATGCCGAGTTTGAAAATAAATGCAGTTGAGCACGTTCGAATTGTCACGAAAGAATTTTCAAAAGTTTCTTTGCGTTTGGTATTTATTACCTGTGTGATGCATGAGTCTGCCGGATTCTATTCTGTAGCGCATGTCATAGAGACAGACGGCGTCGTCAGCTCCGCCGGAAGCTAAATAATGTCTGTTGCTTGCCACAGCTCTTATGCTGGCCAAGTGACTGTGGGTAGCGAAGCTTCGCTCCAATGTGTAAGCCTATGCATAAATAAAACGATACGAAAGTGGAAATGAGAATTCCGAATTTACTCAATTATCGTATTCGTTAACAACGGTTTTCATTCGCTCGATTTTTCTAGATTTTTCATGCCCAAATGCTACTTTATTGTACGTGCAATATTTTCTTGTTGAGAGACGAAAAACAGTGGCGTAAATGATGTTATTTTGTTTTTGTGCTTGCTGAAAAGCGCAACGAGCGAACATAACCTTTGTGCAAATGATGTTAAAATTTTGTACTTACATCGTCGACATTGGCAATTTTGTAGCCAAGCAAAAACTGCTCGTAGGTACCGACTATTATTTCGAAATCGGCAGTCATTTTGTCATTAATAATAAACTTGCAATATAATGAGTAATCGGCTTGTCGTGATTGTTTTGCGAAACGTTAAAAACACGTGGGCATTTTTCCGGTAATGCATCAACAAACTACCAACCGGTTGCGACTGGTTCCGAGAAGTGTAGTTGAGTTTATTTTCGTCGTAGAGGACGCTCTCGCATGATGGGAAAAATGGCTGCACATGCGCATACCGTTGTTGCGAGTATTACCGGGAAACTGAATGATTTTAAAAAACTCGGACAACTCTTGCGTGTTTATCGGGGAAAATGAGTGGAGCTGTTTGAACTGTTATTCGAAATTTTGCGGTAGACGGGGAACTGAAACAGTTTTTGAAAATCAAGAACATCGTATTCAACTAATCTCACAATCTTCGATGAATAATGACTCGCATGATCAATATTCTCCAAAACTAATAAAATAATATGCTAGAATGACGGTTCTTGTCGTCCCCACTTCCAAGGAAAGTTTGAGATAACCTGATGTTTATCTCAAAAAAATCAGCTGACACGATTATTGTAAACGAGTACGCAGTCAGTTGAACTTTGTAGTTTGTCTGACGAGGAACAAAGTTTTCCACGATTCAAGCATAAACATGGTGCATGTTAGGATAACCGAGACGAGTGTTAAGGACATACGATTTCCAACGTCCCTCTACGCTGACGGGAGCGATGCCATTGTAAGGAGAGAACTCCATAGTTGTATTTCCGTTCGTTTCTCTAATTGCAGCGTTACCCAATAATACAATTTTTCCAGCATACCGACCCTGATTATTCATGTGCTTATGTAACTCTACGAGCACGTCTAGGGGTGGATGTGTTCGAAGGTTTCGGACTCACGTTCACACTCGGACGAGGAACCGAAATTGGTTAAGTATATTCACTGTTTTCAATGGCGTGTACAGTCCCAACAAAAACTCGAAGCGAACTTCGGATTTGAATTTGTCCAAAAAAATGTGCAAAAATAATCATGAAAATACAAAAACTACGTGAACGATGAAATGACAAAAAAAACACCATGAACCGTAAAAAAATAAATTTATCAAATGAATAAACAAAATGATTCAATTTTGTTATAAAATATTATCGCCGAGACTACAAAACAGGAAAAAAATGAAAAAACGTTTATTATTTGATAAATATGAAGTTCGGCATGGAATTTGAATTGAAGTTGATACTTTTTTTTTTTTTAACTTGTAATTTCTGTGCAGTGCTGAAAGCTTGCGAGGCCATGTTGAAAATGGTAGAGGGTCAGTACATCGATGAAATATATAAGGATTTCGGCGGATTTTGGAGACGTCTCACCAATGAATCTCAGCTCAGATGGGTAAAATGAATAAAAATGAATTTCACGACAGCTGGTGATGTTGATTTGAATTTATTAATCGGCGGCCTGGCCACATATTCTCGAAAATTGTGTAGATTGGCCCGGAGAAAGGAGTGACACACTTGGCAGTGGCTGCAATAATAAACGCACTCTGGGACTTGTGGGGGAAATGCAGAGGACGACCAGTCTGGAAATTACTCGTCGAAATGTCGCCTGAAGAATTAGTCTCGACAATAGATTTTCGTTACATGTGAGACACTAATAATATTATGAAAAGCTAATGACTGAACTTCATTTGCAAAATTGTTGATCGGAGTATTTTGCGGAATCGAAATTGCAAAAAAATTTTACGATGGACAAAAGAATTTTTGATTTCAATGGGAAATCTAAAATGTTAAAGTTTTGCAGCACTGACGTAATTACGAAGGAAGAAGCAATATCGATTTTGAAGGACCGGCAAAGGGGAAAAGAGGAGCGTGAAAAAAACTTGTTAAAAAATGGATTCCCAGCGTACACGACCCAAGTTGCATGGATGGGATACACGGACGATCAAGTGAAGAGACTCTGTCGCGTGTATATGGACCGAGGCTTCACCGCGTTCAAGGCCAAAGTCGGGAGAAATTTACAAGACGACATAAGACGCTGCAGACTCGTACGAGAAACGATTGGCAGCGAGAACAAACTCATGATCGATGCTAATCAGATATGGGACGTTGAGGAAGCCATCGAATGGACAAAACAATTGTCAGAGTTCAAAATCCATTGGATCGAAGAGCCGACTTCACCGGACGATGCTCTCGGTCACGCGAAAATCGCTGACGCATTACGTCCCCATGGGATCGGAGTCGCGTCCGGAGAAATGTGTGCCAACCGCGTAATGTTCAAGCAATTCTTGCAAGCACGTGCCATCGATTATTGCCAAATCGACTCCGCAAGAATCGGTGGCGTCAATGAGATTCTGGCTGTTTATCTAATGGCACACAAATTCAATAGTACGTATGAAAGTTATGAAATAATTTCATAAATCCCAAGCACATTAAATTCCAGCATTCGGAAAATGAAAATTCACCTAAAAATTCAATTTCTATTTCGAAAGCAAAGAAATTCATTAATTGTCACCTCAAAATCTGCCTAAACATTGATCCCGAATGCGTTGTGTTTCAGTCCCTCGATGTTTATTCTGTTTCTGCTTTTTCCAGTTCCCGTGTGTCCTCACGCTGGTGGCGTAGGTCTGTGCGAGATGGTGCAGCATTTACAGATGTGGGATTACGTCTCGTTGAGTGGAACAACGGAAAACCGAATGATCGAGTTTGTGGATCAGCAACACGAGCACTTTGTGAATCCGGCGATAGTGCAAAAAGCGCATTACATGGCGCCCGAAGCTCCTGGCTATTCCACAGAGTTAAGAGAGGAGAGTATTCTCGATTACGAATATCCGACAGGCAGAAAATGGCAGAGTATGTTTGCAGAGGGTATTTTCGAAAGGCCGAAAAACTGAGCGACTCTGCTGCAAATATTCCAAGTAGCTACGTGCAAACTTTCGTTAGTTTATTGCGTCAGAACCAGCAAAAACTGGAAAATTCATAGAAAAGAAAATTATACAATAAATACATGTAACAAAAATAATTAGCGTTTCTTTCCCAAACAAACAAAAAACACTCCTAACGACCCAAACTCTACTTGACTCGGCATCGTTTGTTGCTCACAAACGTTGCTCAACCTTTTTCATCATCTGGCGTCTTTGAAGAGCAACTTCACATAATCCGTCTGCAAAAAATGCACAAAATATTGAATAAGCAATCGGACCATAATCTTCGTTCAAAAGTCATTGAGATACGGGAACAAATTATTTACTTACACTGACGAACCAGAAGGAATTCTCTTTGAACATTAATCTGTGGACGAATCCCATCTCATCTACGGGGGCGATAACGTGGAGATGTAAGTGATTGACACTGTTGCACGGCGGCCAGTGGAATCCTGTTCGAGTAGTGGAAGTGTCGATGCCTTGTTGGGCGCACACTAGTGCTACCGTATTTACAAGTTTGTCGTCTGTGGAAGCAACGGACGAGTATGAATACAAAACAATAAATGAAAATCGTTTTTAAAATGAACGAATGAAATTTAGTAAAAATACGAAAATCAACGGTATTCGAGCCACGAAAGTGTAGAATCGTAACGAGGATAATGACGATGACATGAAAATAAAAGATTGAGAACATACACAGTGGTTCATCCTCCGCTCTGAGACTTTTGGCATTGGCTATATGAGTTTTTGGAAGAATTAAATAGTGATGCTTAGAGGCAGGTTTGATGTCTTTGATGCAGATAACATCGTCATCCTATAAGAACGATTATCAATTGAAACTGTTCATTTAAAAGATCAAAGTTCTCGTGTCATGTGCGACAATAATAAAAAAAGTGTCAGATGACGGACTTTTACCTCGTAAATACTCTCGGCAGGTGCTTCGGATTTGATGATTTTGCAGAAAATGCAATTATCCACATGGGCGACAGCCATAGAGATATTTCTGCGAATATCGTGCCAACGATTGATTCAACGAGCTTATTGCTGCCTCTAATGAGCCGTTTAAAGCCACTGAATTCCGATGGGAAGTGTGCTGTCAAGCGACCAGTTCAGTTAACGCTGGGTATACTGCTTACAATTAATAGTGGGAGAGGCGTTTTACCAGCTCGGCGGACGATTGTACGCATGCCCAATGCGCCACTACAGAAGCAAACGAATAACCGCGAGATTGAAATGAAAAAATTCCAACAATTTCCTCATTTTTAAAAAGCAATCCGCGAGGAAAAATCCACTCTGATGAAGCGTAACGGATCACCCAAAAATCGTATTTTCAAACATAACACTAGAGTCGTTGGACGCAAGTTCGTCTGCCCTTCAACTGTCTCGCTTTCGTCAACGAATTCAGACGTAGGATAGAAGTCCAGTCCATAAGGATTTTGTGTGCCGATTTTAACAGAGCTGGGGGCACCCCAGCTCGGTTCGAGTTGTCGGCGCGAGGGGCGCTAGCGTCGTTCCTCTGTCTCTCTCGCTCTCGTAGTTGCAAGGCGCTTGGGCAATGTGCGTGTTGGTGAGAGCTAGCTTTCCCTTTCCCGAATTAAGAGTTCTTTTTGCGGGGTCTATGAACGATGTGTGTTCTAACGGATGATGCTCCAGCTTAAGAAAAAAGAATGCGTCAAAATCGAACGCTGAGAACATCGTAATCGTATATTCAAAATATCAATATATATATTAAGCATGGCTCACAATTTTTGTANCAATTTCCCAAACGCGAGTACGAGTTGGGGGCTCAAATGAAAATACACAATTGAGAATTCGAATGTAGACGAGAATTCACGTGTAGATTGTTTCTGAATAAAATAATAAATCAGCGGTTAGGGTTGAATTTTGAGGAGAACAAAAAAAAACATAAGCATACGTTACAGTTGCATTAAATTTTAATTTAAAATATATAAACTGTACATTTATTTATCATTAATATATATATCATTTATATTTATATATATATGTATATATATATATTTATAGATTTATAGATTTATGTTTGTATAATGTACTTCTTATTAATATATAGTAGCTGTGAGCATGATAAATTAATAGTGTGTAAACGTATATCTCGAGTATAGATACGCGGCGCGACTTGGCTTGGCCATAAAAACACATTTATTTTTTTCGATACTCGGCGTCAAGACGCTGCCGCGTTTCTAGATTTGATACGCGTGGCAGTTGAGCCGCGAGGCGATCGTCGTCGTATTTTCAATTATTTTGTCTTTCTTTGTAATGGGAAAAGAATAAATAAAAAATAATTTTTCACGACCGTTTTCATTAGTTTTGTTGTTGTTGTTGTTGTTGTTTTTCGGATATATTTGCGATGCCCTGAAAATTGACCGTTGAAATGTTTAAAAAATCGGAAATCGAATGCTCAGAAGTTGATAAATCTCTCGCGTACCCTATTCAGTCCATTCTATTGATTTACTTAAAAAAAAACAAACAAACAAACAATTAAAAGAAAAAACAATAACAAGAGAAAGAAAACAACGCGCAACGTCGCGTTTCTCTTTTTCCACCGCGTCGATGCGCTCACGACGGGGGTACGCTTTTTCCTTTTGCTTCATCGATTCGTATAAATTTGTTAGCTTCTTTGTGAAGAAGCTATAGTAAAAGTTGCCGAGGCGCGCAGGGCTTGTCTCATTTTTCTGGAAGACGATCAAATAAATAGTTTTTTTGTTAATCAGACGGCCTTCGCTCGTTTTCGTTTTTCATTGCACTAGTGCGCTTTTTATTTGTTCGAAAAAAGAAAGGAGAAATTGGTGTGATGTGATTTTCATTGTCTCATCTCATTCACTCGGGATTGAGGCGCGCTGGAGATATAAATTAATTATTTATTATTTCGCGAATTTCAGTGATAAACATAATTCGCAATAACTGCCCTGGGAGTCAACGGATATTGCCTTTACCTGCGTATCTTTAAAAGAAAAACAAACAAACATGTACATTCTGTTTTGTTCCTATTGACCTTGTGAAACCAAAATGAAATCACAGGTTCTCTCTTGTTTAATCTATTTGAACAAAATAATTACGTTAAAAAATAAAGAATAATAAAATGAGAAGAACAACGATTTATAAGTTATCTGCCTCGCATATTAATTAATGATTCGTCTCGTTGGCCCCCTAGGCACCCGTTAAAATTCCACTTGAAAAATATGAAAAGACTGTCCGCACTGAATTTCTTTCCCAACTGTACAAATTTGTCCCTCGTTTCTTCCGCTTTTAATCCATCATTTCTTCTTTCCCCCTCTTCTCTCATGTTTCGTTATAAATAATTCTTACGATAAGAAAATTAATTTAAAACTCCTTACCACGATCCTTAATCGCGGAGGAATGCACACCCTCATGCACACACATACATCTCGCGTCGTTTTCTCACAGTTATTCCTTCCTAATACTGCAAAGTGTATTTTGTTAAATATACACCGTTTGTTGCATTGCGATGTCCAGATAGTGTCCGAGCACCGGCCGCGATCGAACGATCAATTCATCTCGTTTGGGATTAAATCCCGGATTTAAAAATAGGAAAAACTTATAAAATGCTCCTCCGTATATTGTTTTAGAGATTTGTTGCTTATTGCGCGAAGCGAATTCCCAGAATTCGTTTAAATCGCTTACCCCGTTCGTCTTTTTCCGTCCACTCGCGAGTTATTTCTTTCCGAATGATGGAGGGAAGATGGAAAGGGTTAAGAAACGAGAAATCGGAAGAAAGATCGAGAAACTCGTGCCCGTACTCTTAAATCCGAGACTCGAAATGTTGTTCCGAGTTTGTTTTGTTCATTGTTTTAAAAGGCTATTGCCCCCGGCGCGTTAATTCGCGATTAAACGCGAACGTTTGCGAGCTAGTCCAGCGGATCTCTGGCCTAGTAGAGGGGCAAGTTTCAGCTGCCCTGATAAGGCATTTGATCGGGTAGCGACGAGGAGTGATTTTGATGTGGACTCTGGTGCGAATGAAAGTGAGGATTGCTGCCGTCTTGTGACATCTCGCTCACCACCGGATCTTCGTACTTTCCCCTCTTGAAGCGCCCGTAGAGAGACGAGTAAGGTAGATTGTAATGTATAGCAGCTTGATTGATGCTCATGTGACCCAATCTGGATGACCCAAACGTGAGATAATTAGCGTCTCGAGAGGGGGGAGGGGCTTATGGAAAATCGTTGATGAGAATACGATTTTTGTTTATTGCTTTGTTTTGTTTTTTTTTTGTTTTTTTTTTTTT
>JBAJMU010000008.1:6887478-6905433 GCA_037952995.1 Hyposoter didymator
CTCAGATAGGCAGACGTTTCCGAGGGCCCTCGTAAAGTCACTTCCTCGGTACTTTGGACGCTCTCGGTCCCGTGTTCGAGGCGGGCGAAACGCGAGAGGGAAAGAAACGAAAAAAAAGGATAGACGGCGGCGGCGGCGACGACGAGGCAAGAGAGCGAACCTCCCCGTCGTGGACTCGTCGCGTCGCGAGCGCGGCTCTGCATCATAGCTTTCGCCCGACAAACGTGCGAGACCGTCGTCCGCCGAAGTTAGCATGCACAAACACTCAGCATTCCCTTTGAAAATATTCCAAACTCCTTGTCGCTTTCCCCGAACACTTTTTCCACTTACGCTCCATTCAAATCCTCCTTTTATTTTTCCCCAGGTTCCTTCAAACTTTATCTCGGTGTTTTCACTTCGAATAACACTGCGCGATGCTTTTTTGACAAAAAAAAAAAAAAAGTAAACTCCCGTGACGGTATAAATTTGAAATAACGAGAAACGAAATTTATTCGATAACTCATTGTCTCGTAAAAAGCACAAGGTCGTGGACATCGAGAACAAAGCCATGAAAAAAAAAAGAAAATATTCACATCCTGAAAATATAAGGATATTTCTTTGTGAAGAATACACACCTCGAAAAGATATTCAGGATAATAGTAGATGGTGGCGAGCGCCGAGAAGTACTCCATAAAACGCTAGAGACGATGAAGCCGGTTAGTGACGAAAGATGCAAACGATGGTTGAATAAAACGCGCACTTGTTCTTCAGGATCTGACGGTTTGATGCGCGAAAACAAGGTCGTACGAAAAAAAAAAAAGCACATAACCTCTCACATCTGACGTGGAGAGAAAAAACACACACGGGGCCGAAAACGCGAACGAGAGACGGAAGAAAAAACAGGGATGCGGTAAGAAGGCGCGCGGAAAGATCGGGGAAATACGAGAACGAGGATATAAAGAACGGAGAAGTGAGAGACGGAGAAAGGAGGAAAGAAGGCGAGAAGAAAACGAGAGCCCGCGCGCGAAGAAAGTTGTATCGTTTATCACTCACCTGGGCTCGAATCCGTAGGCGTACGACGGTGTCCCCTCGCGGGGCGCCGTGGAAGGAAAGACGAGAAGAGACGATAGACGTGCGAGGCTCGAGCGACGGGGGAGACCGCGCGCGCGGGGGGGTAACCAAGTCGAGAGAGAAATAGTGCGATAGTGGGGGTAGGGAGTTGAGTAGTCGAGTGGAGGAATGCTCGGCGATCGTAAGAAAGAATGCGAAAAAAGAGACAACGAAGATGGAAAGTTGGTGGGAGAGAAGCCAACGAGTGAGAAAGATTCGAAAGAAGAAGAAGAAAAAAAAATAAACACACACAAGACCCGCGTGTTCGGCAAGAAAGTCGGTGTAAAAATACAGAGAAAGAAAAAACGGAAAGAGACTTGTGGATGAGATATAAAGCGGGCAATAAAAAGGTGCGAAAGATTCGCGGACGTTGAAAGAAAAGAGGGAAAAAGTAGAAGAAAAAAGGGAGGGAGAAGAATCGTCTCACGAGTATTTTTTTTATATATAAAAACGCACGCGGTCGTCTCGCACGTTTTCCGCGTTTATTCCGCGTCGTTTACTGAACCGCCAACGTGAAGCGTGCTAATATACGCACATGATTGTGTATAGGACAGTGAATAAAATGAAAACGCGAAAAGTTTGTGCGCGATGATGTTTGTACAACGAAGAAAAAACGTCTGGTTGCCGTTTATCTCGTGAGGCGTTTTTTCGTCGATATGTAAAGAAGAAAATAATCGTACGGTGTGAATTGGTCGAGTGAGGAGAGAAGTTAGCGAGGGTTATGAAAAAAAACTGGGCAATGTACGTCGAGAACTGCGAGGTAGAGCCTGTTGTAGTACGAAAGCGCGCGGGGCACGGCGAGAGATAGGGAGAGACGTGTTTGGGCGTACAGACAACGGCAACGGGAACGGCAACTACGACGGCGACGACGACGACGACGTCGACCACCACCAAGAGAACCGGAGGATAATTCCTGGCGGTGGTGGCGGCGGCAGAATCGGCTCTTCTCCGTGGCGAAGACCAACGAAAGTGAAATGGCATTCGCGGCGGAGCGGCAGCGACGAGAGCCTACGTCTCTCTCTCTCTCGCTTTCTCTCTCGAGCTCAGTATTCATCTATACTTGTCTTTGTCTGCTGGTCTGTTACCCCTGGCTAGTGCGGAGGGCGGTCGCATCACGGCGGGAGGAGACAGAGAGAGAGAGAGAGAGAGAAGGAGCTTCGGTGGCGACGAGAACTGGCAGACTCGCTCAAACGAGTGAGACGGAAACATACGGCGAGTAGCAAGAGGGACGAGAGTAGGAGACGACGCGGTGTGCGCGGGAGGTAAAGGCACGGGAGTTGAGGTTAGGCAGAAATTTAGCGAACGAGATGAACGAGGATGGAACGATGACGAAAAGACCGAAAGAGAAGAGAGAGAGAGAGAGAGAGCAGCACGCAAAATGCTCGACGGCGAGTGAGGCTGTGTGTGCTCTGGGAGGTTCGCGTACATAACCTCACCGCGTGTGTAACAACACGCGATCCTCGCTGACGCGTGTGTGTGTGTGTCGGTGTTTCTCGAGAAGCGAGCAAGAGTGCGAGAAAGAAAGAAAGAGAGTGAGAGAAGGTGAATGAGCGAACGGGAGAGTAACAAAGAGGGAGAGAGAGCGTGGCCAGAGTTATATTCAGTAGTGTATAAGGTCGGAGGAGAGTATGTGCGTGCTCGCGGAGTTGAAGAGAGAGAGAGAGAGCGAATAAGACATAGACGCGTGGGTGCGACGAGGACTGTGCGGTATAACCCCTTTCGTGGCAATGTCGACGACGGCGAGCGAGCGACGTCGGCGGAGGAATAAAGTGAGGGGGAGGTAGAGAAGGCGGAGGCGCGGCCAATGAGAGGATGCGCGGGGGGCGGAGGGAGTCAGCCGTTAAGGATTTGGCGGCTGCGGAGAGCGGGAGGAGGAGGAGGAGGAGGTTTGGTTGGTTGGTTTTCGCTACAGTACAGGCTGTTGGCAAGTTCTCGGGAGTATAAGGAGCTTCGGGGGAATGATTCGACACGTGAAACTGCGAGAACGAAGCCTTTTTGTCAGTAAGCGTCTGTGGCTCGTTTCCATGCACACAGAAGAGAGTACGAATGTTGGTGGTACGGTTTCGGGAAAACGTCGAGAGAGCCATAGGAGCGTAGAGTCGTCGTCGTCGGTTGTGATCATTTATTGGCAGTCTCCGCGCGTACGAGATTTGGATGGATCGTGAGCGAAGGAGGGGGGGTGGGGGGAAGAGAATGCCAATAACCGTGCATCCGTATAATTTGGCGAGAAAGGCCAATGGCTAGAACGATACGTTGGACGGTATAATTTGGCGTTTACGCGTCTCTGCTGCTATCTGTGTGTGCATTCGCGGTGGTATATACAAGAGTGCGTGTGGATGCGCCAAGAGAGACGACCAGAGTCTGCGGGTTAGACCTGCGCGAAAATCAGACGAAACGGGCGAGCGGGGATGGGGGAGGGGGAGCGAGGAGGAGTGCAAAGGGGTCTGCGGATTCGCTGATAGCCCAGGGTTGAGGAAGAGTAGACTGGTGTACCATAAATATCTATATATCTGTGTATACCAATCCACACCGATGTGTACGTATATGTGCAAATATATGCATCGATGCAGAGATGTATTCGAGTGTACAGCAGAAAAACGTAGAGTACGTGTATAGGCGGAGAGTGGGAGAAGGAACGGACAGGCGTCTGGTCTATGTGCGCTGAGGTTATACTGCCGAGAGTTTGAAGCGCGGGTGAGCGCTGGCGTTAGCAGCTCTCGGAGGGAGAGAGAGAGAGAGAGAGAGAGAAAAGGGGCTGCAAGGGGCAGGAGAGAAGACTTCCCGAAAGGTATGCGGACGACAGAGAGGATCGATCTATCGGAACGTGGATAATCTCGAGGACGGCGACGTGGGCAAAGTGGGAAGGGAAAAAGGGGCAGAGAGGCAAGAGGTGGAGAACCCCGTTGTTTGGCTGTCTGCACGGGTCTTTGCCTCCATGATGATGATGGTGTGCTGTGTGGGGTATGATCTGGTGAGGGCTCTGCCTGCTGCTGCTGCTGCTGCTACTGCTGCTGGCTGTTGCCGGAGGTGAGACGCGCGGGCATCTCTCCCTTATGGACTATAGCATACCCCACACTCTAGACTATCCCAACTATAGTGCTTTAAACTCGTCGTCGTGTATAATACTCTTGCGAGATTTTTCGAGGGTCCGGACGCCCAGTCCTCCCNCACCCGCGAACCTCCCGCCCCTGCTTCCAACGCGCTCTGCCCTCGAGACTCTTTCTCTCACTTGCTCTAATAGCGCTTTCGCCTCCAAAGTACTACACGACGACTACCACTAATACTGAGAATTCGGCGCCGTTCCAAATTATCCTACGTTGATTTTGATACGTGTTAATATCGAATAACGATTCTTCATCGTTTTTATACCAACATTTACAATTTTCACAACATTATTCGTTACGCTATATTGCCAAAAATCGAACCATCGTTATTTTTCTTTTTATTGAGGCGATTTATGTGGTTGGGGAATCGGCAAATGGTTTTTGATGAAAAAACACAATCGTCGGTATCTGCAGGGTCCCTGTTCCAAATTTCTAAGCCCCCGGATGTCCAGTTCCCGCGAGAAATGGATGAAAATAGATTTTCAAAATTAACACAGTCCCTTACGATTCCCCGTGATTCACCCGTCTGTATAAATGAAATTTGCAAACTTTCTCGGAGGAAGGAAACGTTGAAAGAAAAAATAATCGCAAAAACGTTGGTACGGCTTCCAAAAATCCATTAGAAACTTGTGACGTTCGGAATAAATGAATTCGCGTCTCGGAGACGGCGAACAACTCGAAACTCGCCGAGCGGGGCTGGGCTCGTTGCAACAGTTTCGCGGTTTCGACTTTCTCGGTTATACCAAATGAACTTACTTCAATCGTCATTATGAATGAATTCTAATTCGATGAAATTTTCATTTCAAACTCGAGGAAAATCCATCGCATCAGGCCGGAGACTACTAGCGAATTCGTCGGAATTGACAGGAAAATCGTAAAGTTACGTTCCGTCATTAGTCGATATATCGTCGGCGTTTTAATTGTGTAAAAAAAAAATTGTTCCAGTTGAATGATTTTGCATGAAAAAAGGGCGGGAGAACGAGGCAAATTTGAACTCTGACCGTAACAAAGAAAAAAATGTAACGCGTAATATTCGGGATATGAAGTTGGCGTATTTATTTTTTATTTTATTTTTTTTATCACATTCGATAGAGTATCGAAAGTGTTCTACGAGTTGGCAGAGAGAAGGGAGAGAGAGTTCACGAAAATGTGCGTGTGTGGTGGACGAAGAGGGCTGCGAGGAAAAGAGAAGGAACCGGCCGACCGCGTGGATTTGGCAAGAGCGGAGAAAGAAGGGGGGGGAGGAGAGGACAGACAAACCGGCGTTGTGTAGCAAGGCGATGAGGAAGGGATGAAGAGGAACGGCGATACGGATGAGGGAACGAGGCTCAACGCAGAAAAGAGCGCTGTAGTGCATTGCAGCGACGAGAGAGGGCGGCGAGGGGAAATTCTTCTGTTTGTGTGGGTTCTCGTGTACACGTATATTTTGCTGGTTCACTGTCGCAGCAGCGATGCCGCTAGAGTTTGCGCGAACAAAGGGAATCTGTGGCTCCAGTCCACGCATACCACGTTGCATACTCTGCCGATCCCGAACTCGTTGTTCCACGCACGAAACACACAGCAACGGATACACACACGCCAGTCTCTATAAACACCAAGTCTGCGTGTTCGCGTTGCAGAAATCGTGCGCGCTCGCTTCGCGGCGCTACTTGTACAGTCGGTCCAATAAATACCCAACGATTCGCCTTGTTTTCGACAATTCTTCAGTTGCATCCAGTTTCGATGGAAATTCGATGGAACCGAGAATAATTGAAATTTTTCGAGACTTTTCTTTCGAAAAATCGACAAAAAGTTTTGACGACAAACTTTTATCGAAAGAAATTAAAAAATTGCACACAACGGTTAAAAATCATGACAATTATTGTTACGAGTTGAGACCAAATATGAAAATCATCAATTCACAAGAATCTTTCAGCTTCGCTGTTCAGACGATGCATAAATGGCGATTCTGAATTTCCCTTCGGGTTCGTGGCATCGAACGATTTCGGCACGCATATATCGTCGGTGGTTGCAAATGGCGAACGCGTTCGTACAGTCCCAACGATAAATTTGCCGCAATCGTGTCCAAAGAGTGTCTCAAAAGTGACGCTCGAAATCGACAGCTTTGATGAAGCTTCGAAAATGTGAAGAAAAAAAATATTCTCATGCAATTTTTCCTCTGATCGTCGATGGATATTCGATCGAATGAAATGAGAATCGCTCAGTCCACAACCTCGGCATTTTCTCTGACGAAACTCATGCCGAGGCAATGTTTATCGACCGCTCGAGGGTTGCAAGCAATTAGTTTTTCACGGGGCGTGTAAGATTCGAGTTGTTGTTACAGTCGCCGCAGCAGTTTTGATAAAAATTATTTTCCGATTTCGTGAACTTACGAGGGTTGCAAATTCGACGAGTTATTCGTCGACATGCGGCGAAAATAATATTTGTGCTGCTGCAACGTGACTCAATTTTCTTTATCGGACTTGACGGCCGAGGGAAAAGTTCAAGGTCGAGGAAACGGTACCACGAGATACTCGCAGAGCTTTCTTCGCTGTAGACTCAACAACGGTCTACATATATTTAAGAATTGTGTATATAGAAACGTGGAATATATGTGGAGCGTGTAAGCATAAAGAAAGAGAGAAGGGAGCGAGAGAAGAAGAGTTCCTGGTCCGGCCAGGTGTCCGAGTTTCTCCGTAACCGTTGCGAATCAGCAACGAAGCAAATCCAGGCGAGCAAGAACCTGTGCGCTGACTCTGCATGCCGGAGAAAGAGAAACAGAGGGAGAGGAAAACGCGGCGCGGCAGTGATGGCAGGAAAGAGAAAGAGGGATGGAGATTGAGTCTATAGGGAACGAGGTCAGCATCGGCAACTCTATATCCGACTCCTTCGCCTTTTCTCAGTGCCTTGAATTAATTTTCAATGTTTCGCACACATGAGTGTATATACTCGTTGTGTTGGTAACAAAGTTCTCTTCACTATTTTTACCAAAAAATTAAATTTTCCACTATTTTTCCGTTCGTGCAATTTCAATTTTCCTGAAATCGACATTTGCAGGTCCGTTCGAACGAAAATCTTTATGGCAGAAAAGAATTTTCGTCACTGGAATGGAGACGAATAGAAAAACTTAAAAATCCAACAAATCGTGGTGACTGCGAAAGAATTTTTTCTCGAACAAAGTTCTCTTCATTATTTTTACCAAAAAATCAAATTTTCTATTTTCACGATTTATCCATTCGTGCAATTTCGATTTTCTTGAAATCGACATTTGGGGGTCCGTTCGAACGAAAATCTTTATGGCAGAAAAGAATTTTCCTCACTAAAATGTAAACGAATGTAAAAATTTAAAAATCCAACAAATCGTGGTGAAAGAATTTTTTTTGTAGTCGTTTTTAATCTTTTTTCAAAAAATGTTCAAGTCCGAATGAAATCGAAATAATTTGCACTCAAAGCTGTTACTATTTACGTTCGGATGCTCGGATAAAATAGAATAAAGTTACAAAGCTAAAAGAGCGAAAGAATAAACGAGCGACAGAGTGGACAAATGAAAGAATAAAAAGAGTGAAGAGAAAAGCGAGATGGGAAAAAGAAGCGCGCCACTTTGAGGAAGGAGGTCATTCGCGCAATATTCTCTCCGCTTGCGGATATCCTTCCTCCTTTCTTTCTACACAACTACATGAACTACTCCGGCGAAGCCTTCCCGCCTGTTTTTTCTCTCTTTTAGAACTCCCTCTCTCTCTTTCTCCGAGATCCGCCGTGCATCAAATGAACGAAGACTGTGAGAGGAAGGAAAAAACGTCTGCGTGTGTGTTTGTAGACACTTGACTTTCCTTCTGTCCCTTATGCCCTCAAAATAAAAATAAAAGTATTCTGGCTATGGCCCAAGGAGCATTTTATTAAATGCTCGTTTCTTTTCCATTTTTGTTTGTTTTGTTTTTTTTTTCGTATCGTGACAACAACCTGTTGAATCGAATGTTTTTTTTTTTGTTTGAAATTTATCAGAATTTCGAATTTTCGATGAAGATTGTGTGGCGATAAAATGTTAATGAATGATTTTTGAAAGCGGTTCATCGTGATGTATTCAGGATCCACGTGAGAAATAAGAAATGTGACGATCGTCGATCGCTACGATTTCGTACAAGTGGACTACGGCCCTGAATTCATTCTCCATCGCGATCGTTCGTATATGCATGTGTGCGTGTCTTTTGGTGTGTCGCCTCTTACAGCAGTCGTGTCAAGGCCATCCGGAGCTCGCGGTCGAAAAGAAATGAGAGTTTCTCAAGAAGACTCGCGGTTATGAGCTTCGGGAGCTTCGTCGGCTCGGAGACTCCGAATACGAAATATCGAGCAACGAATAATCCATCGTACGATTTTTATGAGCGATAAAGAAATTTGATTTTCGTGTCGATTGCATTTTCGACTGGGCCTAATTTATTTTCATGACAAATCAATTATATTCGTAAATTTTCGAAATAAATTTTTCACGTTTTCGTCATTTTTTTCTTACATTTAATTTATCACAATTTTTCAAAATGTAGAAACCGGAAATTTGATTTTTGGCAATTAGTTTTTGTAGGGAAATTGGATTCATGAGATTCGTAGAAAATTTGGACGATTCAAAAGTCAAAATTCAATCATTTGTTTTCTCGCGTGCACGACGCGATGATGCAGGAGAAAAAAGAGATGCAATTGAATTTTGGACTGCAAGACACAAAGACGCGAGAAGTGGAAAAATCTGGACAACGTTAATTCGTCAAGAATTTTCGGGGCATTCGCAAACGTCGATTTGGTCTGCGGTCGAATGTCAAGCCCGTCGCTCTTTAGACATGGAAGAATTGAAGCGCCTGTGATAGAGAGAGAGAGAGAGATAGAGAGAGAGAGAGAGAGAGAGAGAGAGAGAAAAGCGAAGTATCCGTGGAACAACACACCCGCCGGGGTTGCAGCGTGCAACAAACACACGCGGGTGTGTGGTGTGCGACCAATCACAGTTCGAGAGACAGGGCTCCGAGAGTTGCGTGCCAGCACGTCGCGCCCGGCCGGCCGAGGGACGAAGCGACGAAGAAAGACCCGGAGGAGTTAAGCAAAACGAGAGAGAGCGAGAGTGAGAATGGGCGAGCGAGCGATCGAGAAAGAGAAAGAGTTTAAAAAAATAAATTGAAGAAAAAAATATAGACAGCTATGGAGAACGAGGGTTCGAGGGGCAAGAGAGAACGAGGTGAGCGAGGAAGGGATAAAGGAACAATAAAAAAAACGAATAAAAAAGAAGCGACAAAACGAGACGAAACTCAAGCCATCCGCGTGCGCGAAAGAGAAAGAGAGAGGGAGCGAGCGAGTGCAACAAAGACGCGCTTGGCCCGTGTATTTTTGCACTCTCGCTCTCTGGCTTTGACCGCAGAGCGTATATTTGCTGGTGCGAGTGAGAGAGAAAGTATGCGAGAGCGAAGAGTGAAGGAGGAAAACATGCGAGCGCGAGTCCGGTCGCGAATATTCAATCACCGTTCCGAACACCCGCGTGTCGTTGAATATACGAAAAATGAAAGATTGTGAGAGCCGAAAAAGGAGAGTATGAAGCAACGAAGCAAAAAGCGACCGATGAAAACAAAATCTTGAAAAAACGAAAGCAAAATTGGAAAAATTACGAAATTCGATAATTATGAACGACTTGGAGGCCGAAGTTAATGGGCGATAAGGAAATTGATATGGCGCACTGTGTTGTGCAAATTTCGCATGTTTGGGCATCACACAAGGTCATAAAGCCGAATAAACAACATTTTTGAATAAAAATAAAAACTCGGATTAGGTGCGAAATAAAGAAATGAGAAGGTGAGAAATTCCATTGAAATTGCATAAGCGAATGAGTGGATTATGCGAAACAAGCGACACCGCCAAGTCAACGACTCTGAGGTGATAACGTTTGAGCTCGAAGCGAATAAGAATATGAGAGAGAAAGAGAGAGAGAGAAAGGTCGTCGACTCAATTTATAAGTTGCCGCGAGGAGAGAAATTCGCGAGCGATAAGTTAAGAGGAGAGAGTGGGAGGGAGAGAGGGAGGGAAAGAGAATTTGAGAACCACTGATCGAGCGTCGCCCGCAGTAGCCTGATTGCCGAACAATGCGCGTCCTAACGAGACGCGGGGTCGAAGACTGTCCTTTTATTGATTTCACGGGGCGCGGCGGGGGTCACGAAGAGGCTTCGACGTCGCGACGCCTCCCACTCGACCCACCGGATCTCCTCCTCCTCCTCCGCCTCCGTTGCCCCTTTCTTTATCTCCCCCGGCCTCCGCGCATCGCGTATCATTCATATCCGGAAAAAACGCCAATTTTCATATGTTCCTCGTCACATGGATTCGGACATTTCGACTTTAGCACGAATCCGAGAGAGAAATTGCGAAGCGTGGGGGAGGAGGACAGAAAAGAAGCTGCTAAACGAGAGTACAATTCCGAAACGTACGCGAAACTCTTTTTTCGACCGGTCCGCGGAGATTTTTGCTAAGCATTGAAACATCGCGGTCACGTGGTCCGGGAGACGAGCCATTCACGTCGTCGCGTCGAGAATCATTTTCTCGTGTCTCGTGTATTTTTTTCATTTCATTCGTAGTGTAGAAAGAAAAAAAAACGGCACGACAAACGATTCCACGCTCCATTAAACTCGAGCAATTTCAAAGTTAATCATGCAAGCGCAAATGGTTAAAACAATTGAAACGCAAAGTGATGAGAGAGGATCAAAGTTCTAATTAAAAGAATGCAGAGAAAAATAGACAAAAGAGAGAATTACATTTGGGCATTGTTTCTAACCTCTTTCGACGCGGATGTGTTTTGCACGATCTCGCTGGGTGTTCGACAGGGGGCCCAGGTGGAGCGCACATCAGACCACAAGGTGGTAGTTTCACCGTTAAAAAAAAAAAAATAACGAAACAAGAGAAAAGACACAAACGAGAAAAGAAGAACCGGTAAGAAACGTTCAGNCGAAACAAGAGAAAAGACACCAACGAGAAAAGAAGAACCGGTAAGAAACGTTCAGTCGTGTGTCACGCCGGCGAGTGGGACCGAACGAAACAATAAGCGTGTACGAACGAAATATAAAAAAACAAAAACAAAAAACAAAGAATTACGATATAAAACGAGAAACGAGTGTTCTCAAAACTGTCTGGTTTCGCGATGTTCGGTGGGCACTGGCTCAAGGTGTACGAACGGTAATATCGCGATTAGTCGCGCGAAACCGCCACGAGAATTCAACTTGGTGAAAAGACGAACACAACCACGATGACGATGACGATGACGATGACGGCGACGAGGACGAGGACGACGTTCTCGGCACGACGTCGAGAAACGCGAAATCGCCAGTCATTTCGCGTGTAAAACGACGCGAGAGAGTGTACCGCCGGATTATTTACGGCGAGGGTAGTACTACTGAATAGCCGAGGATCCCCGCGGATAAAGACGAACGACCGAGCGAGCGAGCGAGCGAGAGAGTAAGAGAGAGAGACAGAAAGGGAAAGGAAATAGAGAGAGAGAGAGAGAGGAAAGAGAAAGAGCAAAGGAGAACGCTTCTCGAGTTTCAACGAAATTCCCCGAAGCTCTTTCGTGCAAAACTTTGTTTTGAGACTCCTGGCGCTATCTCGCAGGCATAACAAATTATTACCTGCGGTCGGTAAGTTACCGACCGCAGGTAATATCCTTTTTCCATGTGAAACTTTAATCATTTCCGGTCTGATGAGACGGCAGTCGATGAGGTCGAATCGAGTAACCGACGACCGTCGGTAGTTGGACGAAAATTTCGTCCCGACAGCTTTTTATTTACCAACAGCACGTAATGGTCGGTAATCCACCCGAATATCGATAATGACGAGTTTTTTTTTGCTTCCGAATATAGTGAAATGAAAGAAATTGTATTTTTTGTTTTGGCCACCAACCTGAAGCTCAGCTTGCGACACGTCGATCTCTCCTTTGTAGACGAATTCTATGATGAATTTGAGGTCGTTGAAACAGACATCCTGGGGCATTATTATCGTCGGATGTTTGCAGGGATTTGATAACAAGAGCTTCTTGAAATACGAGCTGCAAGCTGACAAAACGACCTGGAAAAATAATTGAAAAAATAAAGCTTGGCCAAGTAGTTACAATTTTTCGTTTCAATTTTTACAATATGAAATTTTCTTATTACAAATCAGCATCAATTTCTCGTTCAAAAGCTTTTCTAAGCCTTTTCAGGCTTACACATTTTCTCTTAGGCCAATTCTACATGAAAGTTTCCATGCATACGTTTTTGGGCTCGCTGACTACGAACCTGAACAGAAATATCAAAGACGAGCGAAAGTTTGCAATCGTTATTTCTTCGGAGCTAGTACAAAAACGCTGGATCTGTATTTTTTATTTCTAGTGAGAACAACGGACCAGAAAATTTAGATGGAAACAAGACTTTGGTGGAAATCTCTTGAGGAATCAGTGATCGTTCTTCAAAAATCTTTATAAATTACGAATTCATTAGTAACATCTGATTATTGTGAAAAAAAAAAATATTATCACTTTCTGAACTGTTTCGTTTTGACAATACGATACGTGCATATGTATGCGAATGATTATTGATGACGTTTGAACGCTAATGCTTTTTTTTTTCCTCTCATATGTAATAATTTTTTGTGTTTGTTTTTTGTAGCGGCTCGATTTCTTGGGAATTGATAAATTAAAAAAGCAGTTCGAAACTGGCCTACCTTGTGCGCCTTTAGCGATGCCTCGTTGCAGGCCAGGGTGACGTCCACGAAGGCCTCTGTTTGTAGCAGCTGATGAAAAACCGACGTCATATTTGACTGGTAGTTGTTCCAGCGCAGGCAGTAATGCTGCCCGGCCATCCCTCCGCTGAAATAATTCAAGATCCAAATGAGTAAAAACGTCGTGATAATTGAGATGCTCAAGCAATTGACAAGGTGAATACAAAGTTTCCGGAAATTCCGTCAATAAAAAGAAAATACGAAAACTGTTGTTTTTTTTTCTCAATCATTTCACCTGTAATGAACTCCCCAATATCGTGGCATTTTTTTTCAACGTTTATGGATATTCGGCGCTTGAAAAAAAAGCATGGAAATAACACTACGATGTAAAGACGATTGGTGTGAAAATGGAACTGTAGAAAGTCAACGAATCGAGATGAAATCTCGAGAGAACGTCAAAATCGGAAACACTGGCACTTTGTACAGAGAATAAAAATAATGAATTGATGATGCATCGCCGAGCTTGATGATCGAAAAAAAAGGATAATTGAAAATTCCACTCGCGGTTTCGTTTGTCTCGATAAATCGTAATTTGCGCGTGTAAATACTTGGCGAAGATGTTGAAAATTGGAAAAATGAAAATATCAATGCAGAAGAAGCCCCGATCGCGAGATACGCGAGCAACGACGAGGGGTGGGGCGACGTCGAGAAAAAAAATGGTTGTTTTGCAGTGTTTTGTAAAAGTTCGGGGCGTTGGTTTTGGTCGCGCACGGATATGTAATACAAGACGATATTCACCTGTTCTGTGAACCTGTGCTTTATCTGCGTCTTTCTATTCGGGGCTCTTCATACCTACCGAGCTATTTGCGTTATCTGTCTCCGTAGGCACACGGACTTTTATCAGCTGCTTAGACGCTCTCGCGCCCATCTTGTACGCGATAACGTGCTCGGATGCTCTAAGCTTTCTTTTCTCTCGTCGCACTCTTTCCTCTCTCATATACTGTACACACGTGTTATTGTGCACACGTATACGCGGCTTTAAGGGGAAAATATATACATATAGAGCGAGGCATGTTCCTCATTTCTATCGTCCCGTCCTCTCCTTAATTAATCTCTTCGCATGCGTTTTTTTTCTTCTCTCTTCGACTTGTTACTCGCTCTTCGGTGTGTACTGTACACTGCACACGATTTCTCTTCGTGCCACGTAGCGAGAGAACCATTTTTCTCGTCTCAACCTACTTCCTCCTCCTTGCGCTTTGTATACTCGTCCCTCGGTCCCTTCTCGCCACGCTCTCGTAGTTCTTCCTTATCGCCCTCTTTTTCTTACGCTTTTATTTATCACCGAGTGTTTTTTATTCAACTTTTTTCTTTTTTTTCCTTTTTTTTAGTTTCTTATTTTTATATTTCATTTTTATTTTTATTCTTTTTCCACAACACACTGACGCATCGAGTTCTCCCGATTTCTCGTTAACGTAACCTCGATTTTTCTTTTCCTATAAATTATCTCTCGCTCTTTCGAGTCTTTGGATAGTTGACGACTTATCAGGAGCTCGATGATTACGTCGCCAAGCAATTACGTATTGTTGTTTAGGCAGGTGTCGAATTTTACGTAAAATCGAATCTCGTTGTTATTTCGAAACAAATTACATCAGGAATTTGGAAATAATTTGCAAATATTTTCAGCTATTTCTAAATCGCGAAATTCTTTAGTGAAAAGTTTTTTTTCTTCGATTTTTCTCAACAACCCGTCGTTCCCGAAATATCAAAGAATCCATAGCAGCCAATGAAACGAGCGTGGGAGATCGTCCTGGCTCGCTCCGCCCTGCATGCTTATCGGGCGCTCCGGATTGGTCGTCACTAATTAGCTATTGTCACGGGCTCGAGGAACGTCGAAGAGAAAAATGCATGAAAAGTTTTTCCTCCGAAATCGTGCGATCTACCAGGCTCCGGAGATTTTTCACAAATTTCGATAAACAAATCAAATCGTCTGCGGGATCTTGGAATGAAATTTGCAAAAGACAATGATGGAATCTCGAAACTTTCACGCGCATCAGGTCCGCATAAAATGGCTGAAAATAACAGTCTCTCAAAATTGTTGCTACGATTCTTCGTCTGCTTTCTTATTTATCTTTTTTCCTTTCGGAGAGTGCTTCGCGGCACGATGACCACAGATGTATCAGGTGGGAAAGTAACGGTGAACTCGTGTCCTCTCTCTTGCTGCTCTCAAAAACGCCAGTCCCACCTGACCTACTGAAACACGATTCGGTCACGCGTGTTTTTTATTCACTTTTTGTTAATTAGTTCAGTTTTGTGGCGTTTGTAGTTTTTTCAAAATTTTCAGTCGCTCGAAATAGTTGTTGCAAGTATTTCAAGGCAACGAGACTCGTGACTCGATTGTCAAGTGTCCCCAGGTAAATTTCAATAAATATTCATCTGACGAGGACAAGCAGCGATGGAGTTTTAACCGATTTATTGAAATTGGGTTAACGCATACCTCTGCGGCGGGTTCCGCAAGCAAGAAAGACGCTGACTGATAAAAATGTGTGATAACGTCGCGGATTACAGGTGCGTGATGAAACGTTGACTAAAGGGGCGAAGAAGAAAAAATCTCTCGGAACGATAAATAAAAAACGTCGGTGGATGAAAAAAATGCATCAATTTTATTCTCGCCCATTCGCCTATAACGAAACAATATCATCAATCTTTTCATATCGCTTCCCGGATTTCTTCTCATTCGAACCAAATGAAGACGGACGCTCGAAATTAGACGCGGGGCTTATTAACGTTTGTGACATTGAATAATTTTGTGTCTCGAGTCGAAACGTATTCGCGAGAGCGGAGACGAAGGATACGATTATAATTTCCATCATTTGCTGGCGCTCGGTTATGTTCACGATTTTTAGGTCGCCGCTAGTCGCTGCGCATTGGAAAAAAAAACGAGCGAGGATATTTTCTACGATTTTTTTTTGAAACTTTATGAAAAAAGCTCAAAAGTTTAACGAGAAAACTGAAAATATTAACCGAATTTCGTTGACGATCAAATATTTTCAACGGGTTCGAAAAATACAAGGAGCAGCAAATATTTTTCTGAGCACGGAAGAAAAAAGGACCGTTAACGAAATGGAAGACGAGAGGAAACGGCAAGAGCCGGAGAAAGGGATCGAGAGAAAAAAAAATCAAGGGGTGAGCAAAAAATCGAGGGATGGAAAAAGAATCGAATGTGCGGTTGTAACGCGAGCATGCTTCGGTGGTGGAAAGAGAGAAAGTAGAGGGTTCGTTTCTATTCCAAGTTTTGGTACGTCGTAAAAATCCCCCAACATGAAAAAAATAAAAATAAAAGGTGGAGCACGAAGAGAAAGAATGAAATGAAGAGAAAGCAATAGCAGAAAAGTTATAGTTCGAGCGAAGGAACAATCTCGAGGTTTTCGATTTTTCCCCTCATTGCAGGTTATCCAGAAGTAACGAGAGCGCAGAGCGCCATCGCAGGCGTAGCAAAGAAAGCCCTTCTTTTGCCGCACGAGCTTGAGAATCTCCATCGCCAATTTTTTCCTCACTTTCCTTTCAATTTTTTTCCTCATCTAATAATTTTTTATTCTCGTCGAATAAAGTCCATGAAAAAGGCAACTAAGTTGCTGCATTTTCGAGGGATGAATATTCCATAAAGCTTTGCGATCGTAATTTTCTCCTTAAGAAACAAAAAAACTAGAAAGTTCTTTTGAAGTTTTCCCGACCCAGCCTCTTGGACAATTTTTTTTTTAACCATTCAGCAGCTCATTTTCCCAAACTATACGTCGATGCGAGTAATTCGAAGGTGGAATAAAAAAAAGCAACTTAAAAGTTGAAAACTTGGTTGTTTTCGAATTTGTATACTTTTCGATGGGATGAGTAAAAAAAAATGGTGAACCCTCGAGTTATATATTTCGTTTCTATGTACATGGATATATGAGCAGAAACGTACGTATGAAAATAAAAAAATAAAAATACATATACAAAAGTGTGTGTTGGGAAAAGATCCATTTCGTTCGTCTTGCCTCTTTCCCTTCACTCCCACGTTCTCTATACTCAACGTCCCTTTTCCTTCCCTCCTTTCTTTTCTCGGCCCCTTCTTCACCCATCCCGCCAACATTTCCCTCGCAACCTTCTTTCATTCTTTTATCTCCCTCCCTCTTTTCCTTCTAGATTTCTTTCGCTTCCCAGAGAGAAAGAGAGAGATAGAGCGAGAGCAAGAAAATAACCGACGAGCAGACACACACACACACAAATATATCTTATAGATGGCAAGAGGGTGTATCCCTCTCGGCTGACGCTTCTTTCTCTCCCTTAGCTCCATTTACTCGCCAGTTTCTCCGTTGCTGTACTCTCGTACATCCCCTGCCCTCTTCTACCTTCTTTCCTGCGAAGCGGACGGCAAAGTCGCTATTTTCTCGTGGCCCCCTTTTCTTTACGGTCTCCGGCTGCCTAAGCTCCCTCCTGACATTCTCTTTCTATTTCTTTCTCTCTCTCTCTCTCTCTTTTTATTGCGTCCCTCTCCGACGGAGCCCGGACGAGAGTGCTCTCCTTTTCTTTTTCCTCTCTATATCCCCGTGACTCTCTTCGCCCCTTCTTCTTCGTCCTCTTTTGCTCGATGTTTTTTTTTATCGTTTTATCTCTCTCGCTCCTTCCTTTTTTGATCTTTTTCCTTTTCTCTGGCTCTCTTTTTCTCCCTCAGCTTCTCTTTTTGCCTTCCCTTCAGATCCCACTCGTTCTCTTTATCCTACCAATCGAAACTTCTCCTCGCCTTTGTCCTTCCTTCGCTCTTCCGTTCCTCCGTTCTCCTTTCATCCGCTCGCATAGTGTGTTTTTTTTTTATTCTCCTCTTTATCTTCGTACTAGCTCGTTTCATTGCCGAACAGCGCAAAAGGTTCGTTTCTTTTCTGTCCGGGTTTTCTAGATCCCCAGCGTTTTCTCCCCCGTACTTTCTTGCACTTTGAAACTTTCATGTTTGGCTCTCTCCCTCCCTCCCTCCCTCCCTCTCGCCATCTTTTTTTCATCGCATTTTTTTTCTTTCTTCCACCCGCCACACCCTTTTCCTTTCGGA